>CAEMYA010000009.1:3447931-3470665 GCA_903131615.1 Diplodus sargus
CTCACAAAGTTTGCATTGTGTCATCTACCTCAAGAACTCATAAAACCAAGCAATTTTGTCTCCACAGGCAAATACATCGTTAGATTTGTGACAAGTAAGAAATCAGAGGAAACGGTGTGCTCAAACAGCTGCTAAATGTTGCCAAGATACGCTGTAGACACAGAAACGGACAGGCTGACAGTTTTTACAAGTAAATAAACAACTTAATTGTGCCACTTTGGTTTGTAAGAAATTTTGATGCACATTTACTCGCTATTCTCTCATAATGTGTGGCCCAAGAATTGATCAGACAATGGAGAAAATAATATCAGTTGATGATGAAAATAATCTTCGCCGCAGCCCTTTCGGTCTATCACTGTGCAGCGGGGTCTGCTGACATCTCTCTCTGCCTGGAAAAAGAAAGCCATCAAATAAGAATTCCAGCCTGTCTACCTGCAAATCTCCCTCCATCTGTGGATTAGATTTAAGTCCTCCAAAATCTTGGGCTGGTGCTACATCAGAGGATGTGCGGCGCCGGGGAAGTTACGTAACTCATTAAGACCTCACTGCTCTCTCCTGGGCTGGTTCTTCATCCCTCTAAACTTGCAGCCTTTGAGCAAATAAAGCCATATAAGAGGGTTGAAATATAAGACACCCGCAAACTCTGTAAAAACTTTCTGATCTAACAGCTTGAATTCAACTTGAGGGCAGCCCATTTGAACTGCGTCATTAAGCATCATTATTCCCATTGTTCTGCTTTCTAATCAGCGGTGTTATTCACCATCCCACGCACTATAGTTTAACAATTATACGGGAAATAATAGGACACAGTTGGTAATGTTTTTAATTACAAGCGCTAAATTATAACACTCAGGTCTGGAACAACTTAATGAAATATTTTTCTAACTCGGAGACGGCTGGTTGGACAAGTGTTTGTTGGAGAGGTTTGATTAGTTTTCTTACATTTCTGCATATTTTCAGTGCCACAATCCAACTCTTTTAGTCTTTCTTCCATATTGTCCTTCAGGAGGATCGTGGGGCTCAGGCTTCCATTACCTGTCTTTCATACAGCACATTAGAACAACATTGCTATGATTGGCAGTCTGCATTAGCAATCCCCTCCCTAGCCCTTTTCCTATTGTCATTCCACAGCAGCACTGGGCTGCAATGTTCTCCCTCAGTCTCTCTGAACTGCCATGACAACGTGCTGGAAAAGCCTGACGAAGCCCGAAGGCCTCCTCAGTCAAGAGGGCTCTGCTCGCCTCTGCAGATGACTGCACTGTTTCATTTATTTTCATGAAGGAAAACAAAAGGCAAGATTGAACAGGGGATAAGGCAGCCCAGCTAAACACGCCTGAGAGACTGACCCCACACACTGTAGTCGGCAGCACACAATTTGCCACAGGATCCCGTGCTGTCCAGAGCAGAAATGATAGAAATATTTCAGCATGGGTTTAATTACAGCCCCTGCTCTGGGTCCTGAAATAATGTCGGAGCTCGCAGCTTGATGTTTACATGCTAGACTTGCGAAAAACTCTTAATGCAGTTAAAAAAAGCGAATTCATCTCTGCGTCCGGTGACATATTATATCATTGGCATGTGATTAATTGCTGCAGTTTTTGTTGGTATTAAGCGAAATAGAACGCTATTTTTGACATGTGTGCTTATTTGCTCTCCTGCCGAGAGTAGGATGGAAAGATTGAAGCCTCTCTCGTGTGTGTCCTGTAAATATGATGTTAGCTTAAATTAGCACAAAGACTTGAACGAGAGGGAAAAGCAGCGAGCCCGGATCTGCATTATATCCTCGTACAAGTGTAAAAAAATGGCAAGTTGTCATCACGGTGAGGTTGCCAGAAAACCAGCGGGGACTCTGGCCTTGTTTTCTGTTTGTGTGTGAATTAAACAAACAAGATAAACATGTTAATTAATCAAATCCTGAGGGACTGTTTTGGCAGATTTTTGCCCTTTTATGTTCCCCTATACCTCTGCGATTCATTCTACGCTAAGCTAACTTCCTTCTCATCTTGCCCTTTGCAAGAAAGTGAATTTATATATTCCAATCCTATGGAAAACCAATCCCTTTGAACCAGAGGAGGTCAGCAAATACAAGATTTTCAGCTGCTTTTAAGTGCCTTGTTAATGAACAGACAGACTGGTGGGAATGTTGACTTGACCTCGATGAGTAACATAATCAATAGAGAGCATGAGCGAGAAGATTTGCTATTTCGGTATAGTTATTCTCAATGCCTGTCACCAGATCATACTCTTACCGCGGTTTGATTAGTCGTAAAATCTATATTTCATGGCGAGGATGAGTCGAGAAGTCTTGAGGAAAGAAGAAGTCTGGTGGTGCGTTCAAAGTAATTCCCTATTCTCCCTGCAACCTTAGAGAAAGAGAATTCACCTTAGCGTTTCTATTGTACGTCTAACACCTCACAAAATAAAACAAAGTATATTTATAAAACATTTCCCCGTGATGTTGGCAGCAAGCTCTCCTTTGGAAGCCTCCAACCATCGTTCACTGATGCCCACTTCTTTATGCTTTGAAAGTGCTGCATCTGCCAGACCATCAGAAGGAAGCGTGCCGAGGAGGCCTCTCGTCTCAGAGATCCCTCGCTGCTTTGATGCCTCATTAAACCTGCGGCCAATAAGACACAAAGAGAGGTGGAGAGATTACTGATGCAACATATCTGAGTTTCTCGCTGGATGAGGCCCTTCAGGGCACTGGAGGAGAGTCAGCCGCTCGGTCTGGAGAAAAAAAACTTTCACGCACAGCCATAACTTTGTATCTTAGGCTCGCTCTTCAGCATCTTTGGTTGTGGCGATGTGTTTATTTTATTCTTTCTGTGATGAAAAATGCGTGACCTTTCCATTTGTTTTTATTAGCTGCATCATAACTCCCTAGAAATATATTACAGCAAGGTTGGCCAATCTAAAAGTAATGAAAGTTTGCTCCGGTAAAATATTTGGGTGACTTAAATATAAAAAAACCAAACAAACCTACGAAGTAAAATTTCCCTCAAAGAATCGTATTTGCATGTATACGGAGTCTTTTAAGATTTTGTAAAAGCTCATTTGTGCCTTTATTTGTCTGGTATGAACAAGGTTAGGAGCAGAATCAGTTATGAGCCCAAATTAGCTCATCCTCTCTACATATTTCATTCATTATGCACCTTTAATCAGCTGTTCTGCTCGCATATCTCATGATTCATTCACTGAGGTTTTTAATGTGCAACAAAAATGTCCACTTTACTTGAATATGAAATGAACCCGAGTGCGATTAAAATAAGCGAGTGGAAGACGAGATGAGAGGTGCAGAGGATGTCTGGCTGTTACTGTCGATAATCTCGGGGATATGATTGTGGATGTGCTTTTAGCCAATGTGTACCCTCTGCCTCAACCTTGCCCGGAGCTAGTGTCGAGTTAGGGCAGCATGCCTGAGGCCTGGCCATGTCTGAGTGATTAGATAAAGCAGGAGAGGCCAAGCGGTGGAAGCCACAGCCAAGTTTATGCTGCACTGACCGCTCTGAGACCGGCAGCATGCTGTCGCCACTTTTATTCGCTCACAACACTTTTAAAGGGAATAAACACAGCGAGCGACCGTGCTGATTCGTGTAAACCTTTTCAGCACCGATTAATTCTCCAAAACGAAACATTTTTGCTCATTTGTGACACTCGTCATGCCTCAACCGTGAGCTATGACAGAACAGCTGGCTGGGGGACACTGTTCTATATTTCATGCTGCGTAAGTGCAGCTTTTTCTCTCCCCTCTGCTTTATGGTAATGAGATTCACTGAGGTGTCAAATACTGCTCTGGGCGTATTCCCAGCTCCCAGTTCAGGTCAGAAGAGACCAATGCTTCGACAGTTGCAGATGTAGCCACATCATGTCTGACATGACAGCAAGGTTTTGAAAAACGCTGCGGCAAAAAACAGCGCAGCCTTTTTTTTCCACACAAACAGGACGTCCTTTTTAAAGACCTGATTGCAGCGTAACCTGAAAACGGACCCTAATTTAAATGAGACATATTTTCATATGCGCATGAATCCATTACAGCCATGTTATCTATCCATCCATTAAATCAAACCCCCAGGTGCTGAAATGCATTTGGGGGAAAATGTGGAGAAATTGGTGAAACAACAACAGTATGAGGTGCGTTTGCAAGCCCCGTTTCATTTTTCTCTCCGACTGTCAAGCAGAGACGAATGCTTTTCATGTTATTCACGCTGCACCAAACCAGCAGTTGTGGACCTCGGAGGTGTCCACAGTGGAAGCTCGCAGGTTTCCTCTCTTCCCTATCAGATGGTTTCTGTTCAAATCTTTGAAAACAAGTACACGGGTACGGTGACAGCGCTGTGCATGTGTGGTGTCAAAACCCCAGATGTATGCAAAATCCTGTATCTGGTGTGCAGATTCATGCGAATAGTCGCGATTTTCCTTGGAGAAAAGTAGCTTATGGGAGAAGTAAGCTTAAAGAATATAAGAGTAGCTTCTTTTTTTTTCTTCTTCTTTTCCCTACAAAGATTCATGAAAAATGGATAACCAGGTGAATAATCCTCCTGGAAAAAACGTGTGCCGATACGAATCACAAGTGTAAATGCACAATATGATGACAATTTTTGCAAAACAACATTTGTTACGCAGATGCGCAGCCATTTCCGAGCTAATTGACAAGTTATAATGATCGAAAGTAATTTCTCTGAATTCCAGCCAAAGTGCCTCCACGCTCTGATGCCCACAGGAAAAGCGCCATCTGTACCACATTCCATAAACATTTTGCCATTTTCATTTTTAGACAAATGTGTTCTTGATGAGCAGGTTTTGTTTCATTATCTGCCTTAATGAGTCAAAGGTTTTGTCCCACAGCTTTATTGACATTTTCTCGCAGGCTGTTAGGTTCTGTTTTGCTGTGGAAAATATATAAATTATAACAGCGCTGTGAGGCTTTCCCGCGAGTGTGATTGATGGCTTTGTGAGTGTTTTACATCGTCTGGATATGAAGTGGAGGTCTTTTCTCATAAAGTGAAAGAAATTAGCCCTATAGGAACCCGAGCCTATCCAATCCCAGGTCTTTTATTTTGCAAATGCTTCTTTTTGGATTATGTTTCTCTGAGGTAGCTACGCTCTTTTTAATCCCCTTACCTCGGTCTCTGGCAGATGTTTGCTTAATTTTGGCTTGCATGGTAGTAATTTATTTCTTGTTGAAGCCTTAATAGCACAGAGCAGGTAAACAACAACTGCCGCCGAATGGTAAACATGAGCTGATATAAGGTATAATCAGACTCTAACTGGAACACTCACCTCTGTATCTGCACTGTCCTGTATGTGTGGCCATGTGTGTTTGTCATCACACGCCATTGTGCCCTCTCAGCCCCCGTGGGAACGGCACAGGCCGGACAACGCTCCCTCGACTTCACAGATGGAGTTTGCAATTGGATACCCCCAGTGCATAATCTTCTCATTACTTATCATGATGAACTGTGGCATGCAAATATCAATAAGGGACTGTGGTGAAGCAATCCAATTAAGGCCTAAAACCAGGAGTCTCATTAGTGCTGAGTCTCTGATAATGCAAATGACACCCTACTTGTAATCAACCTTGAATATAAATGGCCCCGGCAAATCCACCACTACAGGTGATTCTGTCTACCTGGATGTGATTAAAGACTCGAGTCAACACCGCTCTGTTTGAGATTTTAGAATAGAAATTAGCATTTTCTTCCCTTTTGTGCGGATACAGTGGCAGAAGATGATGCCGTGGAGGGAAAATGTGTTTAAAATCTCAGCTGTTATCAGTGGGTTCTGAATTTGAGCTGCTGTGCTGCTCCTTACGTTACGTGCTTTGCATGAAGCCTCTGGTTGCAGACATTTTGTACACATGAGTATAAGGGTGAATCACAAGTTTATTAGTGAGTAAGTAATACTATCATGATTCTTTGAAGAGCGATGCAAGATCACGGATATCACAAAGTCTGCCATGCTGTGATTTCGAGTCGATACAGTTCAGCAATCTGCGAATGATCTGAGACAATATCAAAACACGGCTTAACAGCAACACATTTTAACGAGAGTACAGACTCAATTATAACTGTCTCGGAGACAAATCGATTACTTTCTTGCAAGTCACCATTATTAGCTTAGGCTTGTAGCATTTTACATTTCATAAATTAGCCTAGCAGCCAGCAGACTTTTCTTCAAATTTTGGCTTTACAGATTGCATGTATAGTGTAAAATGTTTCTTATCCACAACTGTGTCACTACAACTCTCAGCAATATACCACCGTTTAATTTAATTCAGCATTAATTTTAGCCTGCATTGTTGAAACAGAACAGCTAATATTGTCGCAGTGAGAGCAACAAGTTAGCGAACTGCTGGGTGAGATGGCTGTTTGTCTGTTGACCCTTTCTTCTCTCCAAAATCCGAAATTATTTCCACAGTGTTGATTTATTCCTGGGAGCGGAGTAAATATCAACATAATCTTGTTCTTGGCTTCTTTCCATTTTCATCATGGCGCTAGCTCTGTTTGAATCTTTAGAAAGGACGCGTGCTTGAACAGACATTATGACCCAGAGATCCCAGGGCGATTTCAAAATAAAGGTACCTCTTAGAAATTATGGGTTTTTTTTAATTATTATTTTCTTTAACTAACTTAATCAATGGTATTAGATTATTGAACAATAACTGCACATGTCAACCACAATATGGTAAAAATGTAAAATGTTTTAATGTTGCGCACAATGCAGGAAAATACCTTTTCCAATGTCACATTCAGAATAATAGGGAACAGAAGACCTTCAATATTTAATTAGTACAACACTTTTATCGACATTTAAGTCACATTTATGTCAGTTATTCCCAGCTGGATTGAATATTGATTCTTTATAATATGATTGATAATTTATCAAGACATGGACTCAGATAAGTTCAGAAAAATAGATTGGTTTAAGCTGCTTACCTGCCCAAAATAATCCATCTAAGTTTATTTAAGTTTTTGCTAAAATTTTGATTTGAGTCCATTATGAGTTGGTGACACGATCCAATCTCACGCCAGTCTCACTTGTAGTTATCTGACAGCCCTCAGCAGCGCACTGTTACTGCCTATAGCACAATGTAAAAAACATTTGAGAGCTTATACACTTTCTAGGGCTGCAGATATCCTTGAATTATTCAGAAAAACTAAAAACAAGCACATCATTACTGAAGTAAGGCAGAATCAACTGTTAAACTGGGCCATGGGCTTTGAGTGGAGGTAGATTCCCTTTCTTCATTGTGCTGAGATCGACTCCTTGAGGCAAAAGAAAACCTAGAATACCAACGCTGACCGGGTACAGATCTGTGACGGAGGAGCTTGCCAAATGAGCCTAACTCCGGGTGGGTGCTGTTGCCATGTTGCCAGGGGAAAAGATGGAGGGAGCTCATTGTGGCCTTATGACCCCCACAGGGAACAAACAGGATCAAGAAAATACGCAGTAAAGTAAGGCAAACACTATAGGGAAGACTGCTAAGTGCAGAATTGTCCAATATAGAAGTAATTCCTTGGGTACTGGACTACATCTTCTGTTTAGATGAAATAGTCTTCTTTAAACTGCAGCAGGGTTAACTACTGCTCGCTTTAAGGGTCAGCAAACACTTTGTGGTAACGGCGAACACCCCTGTATTCACATCTGAAGCACTGCCCTTTTGGAAAAAAAACATGGCTTTTAATGTCTGTTCAATCTTCGTCGGCTTTGAAATTGTTAATGACTCCTTCTTATTGAGTTGCAGTGCAGTGGAGAGGATGGGTCAGCACAAGCAGCCTATCATCAGAGAGGCAAGAGAGACATGATGCAACAAAAATGCAACCTGACAGAAGAAAATCCCTCAGAGGTGTTCAAGTCTGCCTGCTGCTCCCTGTGGTCATTTCACATCGGCTGGGAGGACCCTTCGTAGCTTCAGGCTCGTAGACACACATGAAGGTTAGTTTCCACACTGTCAACAGATAAATGGCCGACATGTTATAAACAAACATGCAGGGCGGTCTCAAAGGGAACAGTCCATCCACAAATTAAAATTCAGACATTATTTACTCACCCGCAGTCCGTAGAACATCAGGTGAAGTTCTGTAGTCTCAGATCGACATCTAAGTAGCACAGAAAAGGTTCATCTCAATTCACGGCGGCCATGCTTTTCAAGATCTGAACATCTTCAGAAAACTTCTCCACACTATCTGCAGTATTGGACGTCTGGCTATCGTGCTGCCAAGTCTGCTCAGCAATACGAGGACATTTCTTTGAATCTCCCTGGTTTTTCTTTGTCATCTGCTGGATCTTCTTCTTGCCTTTACACCAGGCTCAGCAGAAGTACAACTTCTCAGGCGTGTTTGATTTTGTCAGCTCCAGTCTGGCTGTGCAGGCTTGCGTAAGGTGAAGCTGTCCGAGATTTGGCAAGGGTGGAATCAGAGTGCTGCCCTGCCAGCAGCCAATGGGGGCTCAGTTCAAGTTGGAGAAAAAGCCGATGAACTGGAAGAAGAGTCATTTTTAACAACATTCCACTCAGAGATTTCACATCAGCAGAGATTGCCAAATCCAACTCCTCCACTCTTGACTTTACAGTTTTATTCAGAGGGAGAAACAGAAGGAGAAAACATGTTCAGCAGTGGCAGAGGTACATTTGATATGTCTTTTGCCTGTTATCTGGGAAAGTCTTGCCTCAGCTGCCCTCCCTGAGTTTGACGCAGACACCCGGTGTATAATTGTAATATGACAAAAGTTTGAGGGACCACAACTGTGTGAGAAATAACATCACTATAATAACTCCATGTGTTGCACCATTACAGCAGATTTCGAAGCACTTTAGATCGGCAGTACTTCAGATTATAGCTACCTTCTTTCATAACTGCAGAATCACCATCTGGTTAGACGCCAGCATCACTTCAGACTGATGAGACTGACTGGAAGTTACATGTTGTGATAATCGTCATCAGTTATCGATTTCAGCATTAATGTGCTGAGTTGGACTTGAGAAAGGGTGAATCACAATATGAGATCAAAATAAATGAGATTAAACTGACAAATTTTCATTAATATACTCATGAATCTGCCTCGTTTCCTGCAGTGGTCAAACTAATGTAATGTTCAAGCTCAAAGGATACAGTTTATACATCACATATTCTGTGCATGTGTTAGACTTGCAGTGAAATTAAATGAAATCCCCAGGGCTAAATTTAATAAAACCCATAGTATCGATAATTTTTGACATCAGTTCTGCTAAACAGTATTGGAGAAATTAAAACGTTCGTCCATGATTGATTTAGCTTTTTCCAATTCACATGAGAGATCTCTCCTCCTGTAATTGTCAGTGCATTGTCGGGACAATGTTCGAGTGCAACAAGTATTTTGCATATTAGGACAGAAACACAAGCATATATAAAAAAATTTTAAAAACAAAATACAAACACACATACAGGAAAATAAATGCAATTTTTGATTGCCTAGTTTGTAGTTTTCCTCTCGCACTGCTACATCCAGCTCAGGTACGTCATGTATGCTAACTGCCTGGAGCCTTCACAGAGTTAACTAAAGCACACAGACATGGCTAAATGGTTAAACAGTTTGCCTGCTGATTATGTAGCTCTAAATATGCGTTAATATACAATCTGAAATAGAGTGCTCTGGTAACACCCAGTTTGTACCAATGCACATTGTTAGCTAGCTTTACTGACTGTCAATAACATTTCAGCAGTGTAGATTAGCTCTGCCGATAAATAGTATCAGTAGTAGCAGTAGTACCGTAAAACCTTGATACCCCCTCACACACATGATCATACCCTGTTTCCTGTGGGAGTCAAACTAATGTTCAAGAATACAGTATGTACATCAAATATTTACAGGAAACACACAAAAAAACTTTCATCTTCCACTGAAATAAGGCACAAAATGCAATATGCGTACATTGGACGGGAATACATTAATGCTAGAAACAGAATACCTTTCTTCTCTAATACATTTTCATGTCATTCAGCAGCTTCAGACAAGCAGCTGTTAGTGTCAGCATGTAACCAGATTACTAAATTATTCTTTATAGTAAAACTTGATGTTCTGTGATGTGCTCCAACTGTGAACCTTTCAATGCATGCAAGAAGTAAAATGGAGCTCATTAGCAGGATGACGGGAGAGGGATTTGTGTCAGCTTCCTATATACTATAGGAGTTAACTCCTCAATTAACTCCATGTTTGATACAACCTGTGATTCTGGCTTGACGCACACTCGTGGTAGATCAAAAATTCTAAGTATCTTGATGAAATGTGTCCTTTGATTTCATTCAGTGGTGGACAAAATCATGCTTTCCGTTTTCTAGCTGTGAAACTGGAGATTTTGGCTGGCTGGAATGACAGCTGAGATGATTAAATTGTCTGAGTTGGATGAATGCTCTCACTCTGGCGGACTTTGTTCAGAGTTTCCAGACGTTTCATTTTGAAGTGAGAATCTTGTAAAAGAGGTCTTAAATGTGCATTTGATGGCTACATGTGAGATAAGAGACTGCAGCTAAAGCTTCAAGTCCCAGGCAAAAACTTGGTACTCTCACCTGCTGATGATCCAACTGGAAGAAAGGCAAATAAAGAAACGGCAGCGCCTGTGTATCATGGTGATATAGAGTTAGTTATTCTTAATAAGAAGATGATAGGCATAACATACGTATTGCAAGAAACAGTTTAGTTTTACTGCTTAGCTTTCGTATTTCTGAATATTTGTATGTTTTCACCTAAAGATTTTTTAGGATGATACATATATCTTGTGTGACAGTGAGTATAACTTCCCCAAATGGAAAAAAAACTCACAACTGTTTTTGTTAGCCTCAACTCTGATAGCATCCAGGACCAACTCCCACACAACAGATGTGCCAGTCATGAACTGAACAGCAAAAGGATATTGTTGAATATTGATGTACACCTCGGCCCTGTAAGTAGCACCCAGCGAGAGCACGCCAAGGCAACACACACGTGTGTGTGTTACACATATGCTCTTGGATTTTTGGTTTCCGAAAGGTTAAAACAAAAAACCAAACCACCATCCAAATCCGTTAAATGCTAAGTATCACCAAGTTACTGGTGAATTGAATGTTTGGGTGTGTTGGACTTCAAGGGTATTTCTGTTTTTAAAAAACTTGGGGCCTAGTAATTCCATGAAACCCATGAAAAGTGCTTGTTTTTGCTGTTCATAGGCTCAAATTGTTAGAAGTGTCTAAAAACGTTATGGGAAGGATCCCTACAGAGTTGACTAATAGTAAGACCCCTTTTTGGCTATGTTTAGACTAGGACCGACTGGAATATCCAGATTGTATTTTGAGTAATTTTAGGAAACCTCAACAGCCAAAGGTGGTTTGACATGTGATTCATGGGATGGGATTTCTACAGATCAGTTCACTTCAGTTGTGTTGCGCATCAAGCAACGGCAATGACAAATCCAAAGAGACGGAAGTGAATCAGAGCAGCTGAGCAGAATCCAGCAGCAGGTTAAAGCTTAAATCATCAGAAACTGCTCTGCAACTTGACAATGTGATTGTTTGGAGAGCGTTGTGTTCGGTCTTGCCTCCGTGTTGGAAAGTAACATCGGCATACAGAGTTGTTGACGCCTACGTTGGTGACCATAGCAACCGAAAATCCGATCTGCTCACCTGCAAATAAGAGTGCGGGAACTTGTCTTTCAGATTTGATTGAGAAATACATTTGTTTTGACTGCAGTCTGGTCATTTGTTTGTCCGCCCAGACACCAGCCGTTGCTCGGCTCAAGGCCACCAGACTCCATAGACAGACACAGCAATTTTACCACACAGAATGAGCTGTTGGTCTACTTCTGCCTCAATTTCTTAGTTCACTTGCATTATTGTGTGAATCTGGTGTTTTAAAGAGTTCGACTTCACCAATTCAAAAACATTTTGTATCAGTCTATACCTATTTATACACCAGGTGCGTAATAAACTACAGCCCTGGTTTAAAAATACTGGAATTACCCTAAGAATAATGTAAATATATAACACTTAACACATCAATGTTTCACTTCATGTTTAAATCATTTTACTCCTCCTCCAGCTCCTCCCTTCGTATTTGTCTGCTTTCACATATCACTTAATGTACATAATGTGAATCTATTTAACCATTACAACTCTGAAGAGGATTTTCTGTGACAGCTCAGTCGCTTTAATCTGACTTAAGTTAGAGGCGGGCACCTATAGATGTGGCCATTTTTTCACCAAGCATCCTCTCAAGCTCAGTTGGCTTACAATCATTAATATGATAGTGGGCTGAGACTCTGAAAAGCTTTGAGCAGCCTTGAAGAAAATCCAATTATGATCTTTGATTCCTCTCCAGAAACAGATTACCTATCTCACTAATGACATTTTCCTTCCCATTCATGCCCTCTTTAAATGAGACGATTGAGAGACTGCGTGGGTGTTCCGAATGTGCAGGGGTGATGATGACTATCTATTCCTTACAGGTCTATCAGATGGACAGGTCGCATTATGTGTAAATGCTTTTCTTGAGATTCCCAGCCGCATGGGATGAACTTCATGAGGATTTTTTGAAACCTCTCCATATATTAAGTGAGGGCAAGAGGGGACGAGAGGATTTTTTATTTTTTTTTCCTGCAGCAAAGATTTTATTTCAAGTGAAAAAGAAGGCAGACTGACAACCGCAGAGATTTTTATTTACAATAACGGGGCCCTTCATCAGCTGTAGCAGAGTGGGCATGGTCTGTCAGCTTCAGGCAGGTCTCTGTAGATGAAACTAGTGAAAAAGAGCCGAAACTGAGCTTGTAGCATAATTTACCCACTCCTGAAAATATCCTTAATATTTAGGCACTATAGCACCAAAGCTAAACTTTTCCACAATGTCAGCCTTTTTAACTATCGCCATTGTGTTCGTATCCATTACAGTCGTCTCCTTTTTTTCTCCTTGAATAAAAAAGTTTCACTGTCTTTTAAGTGATGAATAATTCATAGCCTTACAGCTTACTACAGCTATTAAGCATTTCAAACCCCTGAGGGCATCGCACTAATAATTAGATCCTGGAAAGCTGTCTTTACAGTGATCATACTGGGATCAAATACTGCAGAGTTTGCAAATAAGAGTGTGTGCATTTCTGTGTGTTCGCTGTGCTGTGTGCTGGTAGCAACAGATGCAATCTAACAGGACATTTATTCAAGTATTTACTTTTTCTGCTACTTTATACTTACACTTCACCACATTTTGGAGGCGATTATTGTACTTTTTACTCCACTACATTTATTGGATAACTTAAGTTACTAGTTACCTTGTACATTATATACTGCATCAGAGCTAAATGTGTATTTTAAGGTTGATTTATTTTATTGATAGTTGGATACAACACCGTTCTGTGCAGCAGCAGGAGTGTGTCCTCAGCACTCTGGCTTCATGGCTCTGCAGCCTGAAGCTGAGTTCACACATGATCCCTCTCGCACAATCTCATGGGGAAGCAGACATAAACAAAATGGATTTTAACTTGCTGTAGCAATGTGTTGCGGTGAGAAAACAAAACCAAGGCAGAAGGCTGAATGTGTCTGGATGAGTGGGGAGACATGGTCAACACAGGTTGTCTATTTTTCTGCGAGGACTGGAGCTGAGAGTTTAAGTTTCTGTCAGTTGTAGTATGCGAGCCAACGTGAGCCTCAAGGGTTAGAATGTTTACCGTTGCTTGGCAGCACTGTCAGCTACTCTGGGATGCCTCTCTCAGGAAGTACCAATGTAATCATCCAGGTTTTAAATAGTAAATATCAGAACATATTTGATATCACCGGGTTGGCCCTGATGAGTCGACCTGATGAGGTGCAGTGTGCAGGGGGACTGGACATTACAAATATGGGGTAATTTTTTTCAAAACAACATCCCTGAAAGAACTGAACCTCCAGGATTTTTTAAAAGTTTTCCTTCTGTCTTGTGGGCTTTCATGTCTTATGACATGATGTGGCTGGAGGATGGCATGTCAGTCACTATGTGATATACCAAAGTGTAAGTACAGCACCTGCACAAATATTTCTGCCAGTGTATCTCTGATTCTACCTCCAAAGCTCTGGCATTATTATGGGCACATTGGCACTCAGGTGGAGTCCTCGCTGCCAACCATTAGAGCTCCACACCTGAGGCTAAGTGAGCAGCAGTAACACAGGCCCCAGAAGAACCAGCTCTTGCTATGTTGTTGTTGCTCTTTTTTTGCCTTTTTTTCTTTTCTTTTTGCCTTCAGATCAGATAAGGCGTTGAGATTGAATGAGGCGTTCTAGTTTATTCAGGGGCTTGCTTTTTGTTAACGTGCGTCAGTGTGTAAACATGAGTGTTGCAGAACATAGAGCTTAGTGTATATCTCTGTTGATTTATTACAGTAAATGTCAGCAGTGTTTCAACTTCAGCTTTGAATTTTTTAGAGCTTTCCTTGATCCGGCAGCTTTGCAAAGAACGAACACTGAGGCATGTAAGGTGGATCTCCGCGGAGAGAAGCAGAGCGATGGTCAGATGGGAAGATGGACAGATCGACGGGCAGAGGGCATGGTTGACTCCTCTTTTCTTCCTTGTCTCCAATGATCAGAATCTTCATTGGAATTCGGGAACATACACGGCTGGGTAGTTAGCATGTCTCCAAGGTTAACATTTTTGATGCAAGACTGAGGGATTCAGAGAAGTGCTCCTTTGAAGTGTCTTGTTGGAGTCAGAAGGGAGGCTGCGAGGCTGTTGAAGACTGTCTACGATATTGACATTAAAACTCAACACATAGAATGATGCCAATTGAAATTTCATAGTGTTCCCTTCGGGAAGCAGGGGAGTTGGGCATGCCAGTGTGAGATGAATAATGAAACTTCCCTTGCTTTGCTCATTTTTTATTTAATGTGGAACTCTCCTTTGTTGCTCCCCGAAGCTCCACGGGGGCCGGTGTGCACGTAATACAGTTGTGGAGTCAAAAGAAAAGAGTCAAGTTCTTATTTTATATATGCATGAAATTGGGCACAAAGGTTAAATGATTATGAAGAGGCTTTTGTTGTGGATTGACGGATCACTGCTGGCTCCCACTGTTGTTTGTGATCGCATGGTGGATGTGTAAGACAGGTTTTTGTACTGACTTTGGGACTCATTTTATTTAATTCTCTAGGATTGACGAAGGTGCCTTGAGATATGATTGAGTCATACCGTTGAATGTGGCTTGTGGCACACCCGCCCCCACTCCAGTCAACAGGTACATCATCGGGCCAGCTCAAAGAAAGCGTCTCAATGTGTCGTGAGTTGCTTTTCATTTCCTCTTGTGTAATCGTTCCTCCTGTGTTCTTGCTGCCCACACCTGCTCTGCACTTCCCTCTATAGCCCTTCTCTTCTTTCTGTGTCTTCAGCTTTCCCGGTCCATCACCCTCCTTTCCTGTTTCCAGTGTTTTCCCATATATTTCCCTCACCTGTGTTTCTCCACCTGCACCTCATCCCCTCCTTGTTTGTGTGTGTATATAGTTGTTGTGCTTGTCTTTGTCAGTTCATCCTGTTTTTCTCTTGTGTTCCTTCTTGTGCTATCCTCCTGCGTGGTTTCCTGCATGTTTCAGCGCATGTTTCACCTGAGCCTGTTCACTCCGGTGCCTTCCAGTATCCAGCTTCTCCCTGTTTTACCCTATGGTATGTTTCTGTTTATTTTGATCCCTCTGTTTTTTTTTTACTTAGCTGTACTTTGTTGTTTTCAGTTGGTACTTAGCTTTTGTTGGCTACTTTTGTTGTATTACTTGGATTCCTGATTTTTGGCTTTTAATTAAAAGCTTGCTTTTACAGTTCCTTGTGCTGCCTGCCTCCCATGTGGTTCTGTGTTTGGGTCCTCACCTTTTCACAAAGTGTAGCAAAACAACTGACCAGTAGTCGTTCCAATAAATGTTCCGCCTGCCAAATACAGTAAGAACAGCCGACAAAAGATTACCATCCGTGTTAATGTTTATTATTACAGATGTATTATTGGCTTACTATCTGTCACTGCTCTTCCATTTGATCTAAATCATTCTTCATTCTTCAGTGCAAATAAGATATAAATATTGAAACAAACTTTCATATCTTACAACAAGAATAAGGCTTAAATGTGCCTCTGTTGTCAGAGGATATCAGTATAAGAAAGCATCATGAAACAGCTTTGACATTGCTGCTTGCAGCCAACAGCAAAAAATGAGAAGAAGAAGACAGGAGGGCCCCTCCTACACAGGAGTACACCTCACGATCTGGGCACTGAGCTCCGTGAGATCTTCTATTTAAGATAATGCCATTTTCCAGTAAACTGATATGTAGCGACAGTGAAGCTTTTGTACATATTGATCTGTTATCTTGAACACAACTTGCTGGGGTGCAGGTTAGATGTGCAGCATCAGCTACAGTTACCCTGGCAATGTACCCTGGTAAGACGTGAACCACCGTCGTAACCCTGAACCCGCAGGGTTGCCTCTCTAACCACAAATACGGATTTCTAGTACCGGCCTCCGTTCGATGCCTTGAGCTCTTTGCCACTTTTCCAATTCCCCGAGCAGTTTCTGCTGTGTGGCAGGGTGCATACTCCTGCTGAGGGTGGCAACTGCCATCATCAGGAAGTGCTGTTGTCATGAGGGGGTGCAGTTGATCTGCAACAGTGTTTGGGTGGGTGGTGCATGTTAAGTGGCAGCCACATGAATGCCAGGATTCAGGGTTTCGCAGCAGAATATTGCATTGTAAAGAGATGATCAGTGTTATTCACTTCACCTGTTAGTCCTTTTAATGTTGTTCTGATCAGTGTATATTTTTCTTATGTTCCGGGTTCAGCCTGGACCAATGCATTGTCGGCAATAAGTATAACTATAAAACAACATCAGCATTATTCTTAAACTAAGGCATTTAGACATCTTTAACGATACACTGTGGCTTTGTAATAAAAACCCTCTTCTGAGATCACAACCTCATTTTGCCCTCATGGGAGTTTTTTGGTCTGTTACAGAGCTATAACCTGGGATGTAGCCTGGACAGAGCACGGCTAAACCTCCTGCTAAAGTGTACAAGCTCTTTTGCAGAATTAGAAGCCACGCTGCAGCTCCCGTACGAGACTGATACCCAGCCAGTGATGTACCGTTCTAATATCTATCCAGACAAAATGGCACATTTGCTGCTTTTTCATTCCTCTGTGTGCAATAGTTGTCGACTTTATGCATTCAGGCAGTGATGCTGGGACTCAACACAACAAGACTTTTTAAACATCAGTTGTTTTCCATTTGTCAGAAACACCTGCCCTACCTGCTCCCCTCTCATCCGCCATTCTCTCTCTGTCGCTACGTCTCCTCTGTTCTTTTTTGCCTGAGTCATCCGGTAGTGTTACGGAGCAGCCTCCAGGGACTCCGTGCCCACCTCTGAATCATAGCTCACCTCCCGAAAGGTTAATAACGTAATGAAAAGTCAAGGGCATCTGTTTGAGCCATGCCACCGCTGAGTGCTGTGGAAGCAAAAAAAAAGAGGGAGAGAAAAGTGCCAGGGTGGTGTATTGGATTTTGATTTAAGTAAGCAAAGGTGCTCACCTACTTCAAACCTCCGGAAGGAGTGACGTTTAAAGCAGTGGAGCTTGGAGATTTGAGCTTTTGGCTTTTTTTATGAGATCATGAGGTCAAGGGGCAAGAGGGCTGTTTGTGTCTCCCATTATGATATCGTCCAGAAGTATTTGATGGCAGGGGAGATGTGTGTGCTGCCAAATATTAAGAAGAATAGGGTTGCAGGCCGGGCCGTCAACAGAAAAAATGATTCCCGTAACCTTTTGTGATGTGAATTGAATCTTCTGCTCTGCCTGCTGCAGACTCACTGTACTTCTGTGCACGGCGTGACGTCGTGGCTCATTTTTCTTTTCATTAAAAAGAAGTGATCTCCCAAAAGAAGAACGGCTGCTCGCACATTTAAGAAAAGTTGGTATTAATTTAAAGGCCTTGTTCATGAGGTTCCCTCCGAGAGTGAGAACGGTCCACCTGTGAGACTGTAGAATCAGTGAGTCATGTTAATTAGCAATTACATCCACAATCACCCATGTTAATTCACTTAGGGGGAGGTCAGTGTAATTCATTCTCATCTCCAGAAACTAGGACTGACATTAAATTAATGCACCTAAAATAAGGAGCATTTAAGAAGCAGTCTCCCACTCACAGGGGCACCCACGGGCACACACAGTTATCTCTGTACCATTTGATTCTTTCATTCAGTCCCTAGAAACACACAGACACACACACACACACACACGCTTTCTGTTTGAATCTTTAGCTCTCTCAGGTTCTCTTGTCACGGAAATCTAATTTCTCCTCAGAACAAAGATCCAATCTCTGTCTAACACACATGTCAACCCTTGGACAAATGTCTTGTGGGAGAGCTTACTTGATTTTCCGCTTGTCTCTTCTCAAACGACATCTTGTGCCTGCACAGTTACAACTTTTGGCATGCGCATCAAATGCAATCTCCAGCAGAGGACATATTCAAAGTCAGACAGCATCACATAAACCACAGCTTGACCGGAGCTGGATATTTGCGGTCAATTCGGGTGTCGATATTTGGACTACTATCAAAACTCATATCCAGTTAAAATCCAGATTTAAGGGGCCACCCACACCAATAATGATCCCTGTAACCATAACGATAATGATAACGACGTGAATAGACATAAGTGCCAAGCAGGTGCTGTGTGCTTCAGATGATTTAGAGAATGGATTTTGAGAACCTGTTAATGCTGTATGTTGCACAGAGAAATATACAAACCAACCGCAGAAGGAACGGGTTTTATGAAATTCTTTATAGATTACAGGAGTTCAGAGAATCCAACACTCAAGTCGACAGCCAACATCAGCATTCAGCACCGAAGCTCATTTTGCAGGATGTCTCGGGTAAAAAGACGATTTTTCATCTTAATATGCGTTATGTAATTCTTATTTTAATGGGCGTAAATGTAATCCATGGTCTAACACATCGTGACACTGAGTAAGGCATTAAACATCTGCTAGCTTAGCCGGATTTCTATTGAAAAGAGAACACAACTCACCACTCTCCTGCAGCAGCGTGCTCGTTGTGGGGAAGCCCGACGAGTCGATTACGGAGTGCGGTTAGAAATGCTCAATTCCGTTCTTTTCCCTGTCCGCTCTGAGCATTATTTGTGGCTATGAGTGGCCTTTTTGATGGCGGTTTCTTGTTGGAGTCGTAGACTGAGGTTGCTAAAACTACATAAGCTAGTGGTCGGAAAACTTGATCTCTCGAGGAGGGGTTTTACTCTGTGTACTCATGGATTAAACTTACCCCGGAATATCCATTTAATTAACCAAGACTGGGTTAATAGCCTACACCATCTTTAAAACAATGTCCTCAGCTGGTTAGGGTTAGGGTTACAGCTGTCTGATTGAGCTGAGATGCATGAAGGGTAAATTGGGTCCAACTGTGCGTCCAACATATGTCGGCCAGGTTTGTACTCATTCATTGGCTGATTTATCAGTGTAGCTCTCATGCCAACATTATGAAAAGTACGGTAATATCGTTTACAGTATTTAAAAAAAAAGGTTAATAAAACCCATCTACATTAAGCATTAACATATAAGAGAAGTATATACTTTCACATTCTAAGATGTAGAGATAAACTCAAATACTACATTTTATTTGCATAAAGAGCAGGAGACCCCACAGGGAACCTTAAAACAAATTCAAATGAAAAATATCTTTGGGGAAACAGAATACATGTCCATTCTGGTGCCATATAAGTAATTGCAACAGCAATTAAGAATACATTTCAGAGGCAAAAGGACAGCACGCAATCCATCACAATGTTCAGATGCCCTATCAAGAGACTTCTTGATAAGTTGCCCTGCCTAATCTAGTTAACACAGTAATTTTTCAGATTTAACGATTCATTTCCTCTACAAAGTCCTGACTGTGGACGCTTTTCTTCTAAATGGGAGAGCCAGCTGCATCGATCGTGTTGAAATAGTTCCTCTTTGTCGTTGTTGTCGTCGTTGTTGATGTTGTAATTCGTATATTGTGTCTAGGAACACAGCTCGTTAATACCAATTCTAAAACCTTACTCCACTTTTTACACAATCATTATAATGATTTACACATTTTTGTTACAGACAAACACACACAGCATGTCTGTTCGGTGTTTTCTAAGCAGAGTGATTGTTGGAAGCACCCTGAGCCCTGTGCGATTGCTGTCATTTATTTACACACTGCACAAGTCGTATGAATTCTCCCATCTGCATTTGCAGATAAACAAAAAATCCATTCCACAGGCTTTGCTGTTTAAGCCTGGAGTTCAATTCCAGCTGACAGATTCAGAGGAGATTTTCTTGGCGACCTGTACTTTCACTATTAACCGCAGAATGTGAACCAGTAACCCCGGACATGGAGTAAATTGCATCAGATGCTATCATCAATCTCTCTCTGTTAGCAACATGTCTTATAAACTTAATAGAGAGCGAGCAGCTGCATTGTGCTGTATCTCGGTCACACAGGTCTCTTCAGAAAGTCTTGTTTGACAGGTCATGAAAGACCTTGTATAACACACATGCACTCGAGAGTGAGGTGATATATTTTCCCTCTTCTCCTTTTTTGACTGTAATTGTTGGCTTTCCTTATTTTTTCAACACTTTTCTGTCTCCGATGGAAAGCCTATATGATCTCATTTGCACCATTTAAGCCTGCGTTGTGTTGATTTTTACCCATCTTTTATCCAAGGTTTTAGAAAAAGTAGCTCCCCCTTAAGTAAATGCTTTGAAGGATAACACCAACATTATTATTTTTTTTTAATCAATCTGACTTTAAAGCCCTTCACAGAACCAAAACAGTTACTCCAACACTCACTAATGATCTACTACTGGGCTGCTAGTGCCGAGGATTGCTCTATTTTAATCACTCTTGATCTCAGAAGAGCCTTTGATACAGTTGATTGCTCCATTTTATTGACCAAAAAAAGAAAAAACACACAGTTTTGACACCAGTGAGATTCATACGAACCTCAATTTTTCTTTCATCCTGTCAAGTGTTCAACATGGTTTGATTCTCGATCCTTTATAGTTCTCAATAAATTACTTTTAAGATTAATTGATAAATTCAATAATCATTTAATTGAAAAAACGAAATTGCCACTATTTTGATCATCTATAGAGCATTCAATTTAAAAGGCCAAACAATTTTTTGCTTCCAGGGATTAAATAAATCTCACACATTTCACAGTTTCAAAATTGCTTCGAGTAAAAAAAAATTCTGCGATCTTCACGTAGGTTTAGCTCACTGCTCGGAGACTAATTGCATCCCAGGGACTTCAACCCTAACCCTAACAGTTTTTAGGGAAAAAAAACAACAACTTTACTTAGAAATATAGATAATAATAACAAAGTAAAGAAACAACATTTTGTTTCTGGGACGGTTTACATTCACTTCGAGAACTTGATTTTTCAGGACAAAATTGAAAGTTTTGCCTAAAGAAATTTAAAGGTCCAACAATAAGAAATGTAATGTTTCAACCTACCTCTGCTTTGCAGAAATGTGAATTGCCAACTTTTATTTGGGGAATTTGGTTGGTAAGTGGATGGTAAAATAAAGAAAAGAAACACTGTATCTGTGGCAGAGGTCAGAAAAATAGTTGGACCTGAAAGTGCATTTCAGCACAAAAAAAAAAGACATCAGTGCCACAAGAGGGGGGCAGAGTGACACCAAAGTGTTGACCATTAACCCTTCAGAAAATATGTCTTAGTCCAGTTTAACACCAGAATTGACAGATTAGGGTAAAGAATGTTTAGTTAAGTTGGAAGGATTTGTTGTGGCCCATCTGTGACGACTGAAGAGCTGAACAACTTTGTCCATCACCTCATGATAGAAAACTGTCCTCAATTCAGGGCTCACAAACAACATGAAGAACAAACACAAACATTTCCATGAAAGAATAAGAGCAAGTGTGCAAAGCTGCGTTAAAAAGCAGTGAAAGTCGTTTTGACCTTGTTTAAAATGGATCTGCAGTGGAAATGAGAGTTTTTGTGAGTTCTCTTTCTGGTCAGAGGTGCTCTGAAGCGGCTGCCTGGTGGGAGCTGCTGAAAGGAGCGGTGAAGAGGCTGTGAAGGGCCCTTAGTGAGGGAGTTTACATTTCTTTTTACTGTGTGACTCTAAAGGTCTGACAGTCGAGTTTGACTGGAGCTGGTGAGTTTGGTTGCATGCTTGATGAATTCTGTGAGTGTGATTTCTTTTTTCTTGCTTTTCTCTGCGGGGGAAACTTCACCAGGATACAGTGTGAGGACGATTCTGTGTTTGCATCTTCAGTCTGACCCCAAATCAAATACTTATTTTTCATCTTATCTGTCGTGCTGTTTGTCTGTCTAGATTGACTTTGTGTGAGTTTGGAGCTGTATAGACGTCTGTCTTCTCACAAATATAATGAGAACAAGATGACAGATTTATTTTTCTTTTAACTAGGATCTTCTGGGCTCCTCTTCACATACAGTCGTACACTCTTCAGCCACATAAGGACAAGAAACAAAATAGATCACCTTATCAAATGAGCAATCACGTAAATACAGAAGAGAAACAACATCACCTTTAGATATACAACACAATACAATACACAATTACAAATCAATTTTTGCAATCGCACCATTTTAAAGCATATGTCAGTACTTAGAATATAAATCTTTTTAAATCTGACCTTCTTAAATTGTATTATGCATGCTGCTTTCCCATATCTGATCCCGAAAATTAGGGTATTGAAATACATTTCGCTTTCAC
>CAEMYA010000009.1:3479278-3504397 GCA_903131615.1 Diplodus sargus
TCAAAAGTTATAGTCGGAACCCTTTTCGGGAAGCGGCCATATTGGATTTGGCGGCCATCTTGGCCCCGAGGGTCGCTGGCTCTGGCGCCCTAGCTTAATCATTTCAGTTTGCCCTCAGCTGCATCCGTGCCAAATTTGGTGCTTGTAGATGAATTGGCGCAAACAATGGGGTGTAAGGCCCATATTACAGCCAAAACTGCTTTTTTTGGACGGCGGCCATCTTGGCCCCGAGGGTCACTGGCTCTGGCGCCCTAGCTAAATCATTTCAGTATGACCTGAGCTACATCTGTGCCAAATTTGGCGCTTTTAGATGAATTTGCGCGAAATGACCTATTTATGTGCTTAAGGCCCCTAACTAATATGCGTCATACTTTACTAAAGTTTTTTTTAAAAATCAGTTTAAATCCTTTTTGTAACCTGAAACACAAGTGCAGTTCAAGGAGAAGTCAGCCATGACTTTGTGAATCAATTCTTGCTGGCAGTTCCTCCAGGTAAACTGTCTTTTCTCCTATTCCGACTCACATTTCACATCACTTGAGTTTCTGGTTTCAAAAAAGGATCTTATTGTTTCACAAAAGTGCCTTCATGGTAACCGTTTCTATAATGTTGCCTCAGTGATTTATTGCAGCTTGCAACCAACTGAGTATCCCTCGCTTCATCCACTCCTACAGCGTCCATTCCGGGCCACTGTAGAAACAAGAAGCTGCAACATGTCGGACTCAATGGCTCAAAGGCTTATTCTAAGGCAATAAAAGCTCAGTAATTCTCAGTTTCAGGTGATTATACCAATAGACCCCCTACATCCTAAACACTATACCGTTAAGGCAACTAAATCCGCTTTGTTAAGGTTAGGGACTGCTTTGTACCTTCACCCATTTACCGTGGCCTTCACCCTATCAGGTTATTCACATGTATAACAACATCATTATTTAAATTGAGTTAAACACATAAAAAAAGCATTTTCTACGGAGATTTTTCCTCTTCCTCTGCCTCTAAAGCAGTCTGCTGTCTGCCCCAGAACACATGATCAGTATCCCAAATATGAAGAAAAACATATATGAAAAAGAAGAAGAGGATTAATGACATGAGGGATATCACAAAAAAACACTCTGTAGTATATCCCAGAAATACCGTCCCATAGAATGATCCACAAAAAGATGGTTCTCTCACTTTTGTTGCCATTTGTCAGGAGCTGAAGTAAGAAATCTAAGACTGTGAGCAAAGATTTTTTCTCTTGAAAACATTTACAAATGACCTTTTCACTTGTTTACGCTACTTGTGTGAATTGTGATTTACTTTCTCACGTTTGATTGCATTAATTTGTAACTTAATTGTGATTTGATTATGAGCCGCTGCATTGTTATTGTCATTATTCTATAAATATTAAATAACACTTAGTCTTAATAGAAACAGTGAATCTATAGCTATCTGTTCATTTGTTTGTTATAAAAAAGTCAGGAAAGCAACATTTCCGTCAAGACAGATGTTGCCTCACGCATAAAAGAATGACTCCAAGTCTCTTCCTAACAGCTTATTGATTAAACACTGATATTAGATCCGTACTTCATCGGCAGATATCCAAATTCAGGTATTTGAATCGGATTGAAATTATTGGATCCGTGCATCCCCAGAACTGATAAACTAAAGCATTAATGATATAATCTTTAATAGATCGGACGATCAACATCAGGTACTATTTCAAAAATGTTTATGGCTGACTTTCTGATCGAGTATGTTGTTTGAATTAATCAACTGTGTGTCTTATTGTGCATGAGCTCAACTTTTTGTTTAAAAGGAAGAGACTGTGTTAAACGAAACTGTTTATGATGAAGCTAGAATGTGTTGTCATTATTGTTCTCACACAAAAGCCGATAATTTAACTGAAGCGTAAGAAGAGACAGGAAGCAGAACTCCAAAGGGACTTTGTTGCCGTCTCCCACTTATTCAATCTACACCATGGACCACCTATTGCTGCAGCCCTCACATCGTTTCCTAAAATACTTCTTCAACAAACAATAGGACCCCTGTGATGGCGGAACATGCCCCGCCATAGGTATTTTGTGTTTACACCGAGACCCACTCTGCTGGGTGTTTGATGTGTGACAAACATCGACTAGGCTGGACATCCCCCACAAGAGAAGAAAGGTATATTATGTAAACATGTGCAACTCATTGTAATTTAGATTTTTGATTTTTTTCTGCAGACGAATCTGCGTGCTCTGTGTGATTGTGTCTGATTTTTATTTTTTTTTTATTAGATCCCCACAGGAAAATGTGTTTTTTATGGCGCTGCAGGGAAACAGTTAAAGATAAGACTGGAGCAAGAACAGAGAGACACAACAATAACCAAAGATAAAACAGCTATAGTAACTAAACAAAGACACACAGTCTCTCAGAGGGAAGCTGCGAGGTATGGCAGGGAAGAAGGACTTCTCATTTATGTAAAAATTGCATTTGATATAACCAGTTTCTTTTACAATTGCTACCTCACATTCCTCTATACCGAGTTCATTTTTCAAAACTCAGCAGAGGGTTTAATCTTCCATCCAAAATCCTGTAATGCATCCAGAACACTTCATCAGATCTGAATCAGAATACTGACATTTTGTCTGCCACAGTGAAGCTCTCTCACTCATCATACTGTGAAATGACTGTAAAAATCACTTACAACAGGCAGCATCACTGTTACTGTCACCATTTCCTTATATTGCGAATGCTAAACCATGTCCCATTACAAGATAAAGTTACTCCGTTGTTGGGCTACCTCACAATGTACTGTATGTCACAGACATTAATCAGACATGTTGCAATATGCTTCAACAGCCATTTTTGCATAAAGTGTAGAAAAAGATCAGCCTGTCCTCATCAACAAAAACATGGCTGCCTGTGTAAATAGTTTAGTACTATCCATATCACGTTCACTGATGTATTCAGGGCAGGAATCTCTAGTGGCTTTACTGTAGTAATTATGACAGGGCAAAGGAGGAAGTCAAGTCATGTAGAAAAAAGACTGACAACGTCTGCAGGATGGATGGATGGATGGATGGATGGATGGATGCATGGATGGATGGATGGATGGATGGATGGATGGGTCAAACACTCTCAGGTTTCACACCGACCAAGGTACGTTTTAACCGTTTGTTTTTTTGGTATAAATGACACCAAAAAAACAAACGGTTAAAATGTACCTTGGTCGTTTCACTGTGTTTGTAGAGCATGTGAAACAATATCAACGTTGACTAAGTAAAAAAAATGGATTGTATTGTTGTAATCCAGACAGTAATCTTTTTGGCTAAACCAAACCAAAGATTATGGCTAAACCAAACCAAATTACAACCTTTTCACTGCGTTTTAAGTACATGACAACAAAGGTCTAGTAATCTGGTTGCTGGTACTCTCCAATAGTCATATTTGTCATTTTGCGAGTCACTGGCAATTAACCTTTTCCTAGATTTTGGTAAGAGGATGTGTTAAGGAGAAACTAAAGTAACCACAGATAAAGAAATATCCATCATCCAATCATTCACATGACTCCCTGTGTCCTCTCTTTATCACGCCTGCAAAAAAGTGAGTGATCCGATCTATCAGTGGTTATCCTCTTTAGCATCCAGTATTCAATGTCAAAGACGGACATCTGATCATGTAGCCGGTGGTGAAGTTTCCACCTCCACAAGGAAAATCATTTGTCTTTAGGGTTGAAGGTGGAGGGTAGAATGGAGAGTAACATGGGAGGAAAAGCGACACTATCCTGGTGTGGGCTGTAAATCACACCTCATTTGCCACCGTTCCTCACCTGACATGAGTGGTTCATAAACGTCAACAAGGAATGAAAGTAGATACTGTTTGTCACGGTTAGGAATCTTTGAGTTTGTATTATTATTTTGTATGTCTTTCTAGTTAAGTTAGGTGTAAATTCATCGTTTTAAGCGAGCTAACAGTTTGTACAATAGTATGTAAACATCCGCAAAATGGGGTGAAAATGCATTAATTAAAACATATTTGGTTATTGAACACATTTTGTATGAAAACAATGAAAAGTGATCGACAGTTTGGTCCACACTGACTTCAGCTCAGTGACTGTGTGAAAAGTTTCGAACTCGGTACAGAGAACCGTGAGTTGGCATTTGTTAAATCTGTGATGTAATTATTTTTTATCAGTGCACTCAGCCACGAATGCTTCCATGTGTGTTCTGTGTGAGCCTGCCGCCTCTTTCCCCTTGATACTGCTTGAATGATACTGAAGTGGGAACATCGCAATCGCCTATTTGACATGTGCGTGCGGGCTTTCACATTATACAACACACTGATAACAAGAGATGTCAAAGCCAGCAATATTTTCACACTAAATATTACACTATCACGCTGTTTGCATCCGAGACATCCCTCATGTATCAATAATCTGGAAAAACAGATGAACTGCGAGACCTGTGCTGCCGAAGGTTTCTCATGGATAACATAGATATTTGGCATTTTTACATCACAGAACACATTCAGGCAAATCTGCACTGCTACTAACATGATCATTTCTTTGTGTATAGGTGACATTTTTCTTGTGTTTTTTCTTGTGTTTTTGGAAAATGTAAATATACAGTACTTGACAAAAACAGTCTCGCTGCAGGTGTAGTGATCTATTCTTGAGCTGGCAGTTATATGACGCGAGCTTCCTCAGCAGATGGAATTTTCTCTTTTTTTTTACACTTTTAAGACATTTTGTCGATATTGGCTCAAAAGTTGAGCTCATTCTAAACAAGATTTCATGATAAGATTTTAATCACCAGAACGCCTGCTTCTGAGACTTTGTGGCTCCAAAAAGGGTGTTGCTTTTAACTTGAAATATGGACAAGTTGAATCATATCCAATACGCTTATTCTGGGTCCAGTAGATTATTATTATTCTCTGAGAAATTAACACTAATGTTGAAAAACAAGAGAAACACCTGGATCTGACCCTTTATTCACACCAAACGATCCATCCTCCATCCAAGTTTCTTGGAAATCCGTTAAGTCGTTTTGCTTGCTGTTGAATCTCTGGCTGACACAACGACTGAGCTGATCATTCCTCACAAATTGATCATGGTCTGCTACATCATTATTTTCACAGAAGCGTAGCTGAACGCCGACATTTCCTCAATTGAGCGAATGGGACGCTGTGCCTTCCTGGCGGAGGTGTTTGTGTGGAGGGTGTGCAGCATCATCACCGACACCTGTCAACCTGGTCACAGCCTGTTTGCCCTCCTCCCCTCTGCGAGGTGTTACAGGACCGACCGCTCCAGAACCAGTAGACTGAGGAGCAGCGTTTTTCCTTCAGCTGTCACCTTGTTAAACCCTGCAGCACGCTGATAAGACCCTCCCACTCAATGACTGAACTTTTCGTTTCCCCCTTCATCTGGGCCATCGCACCTCCCCCACCACACCTTCCTCCATGGATTAGAAACTATTTATGTTCTCACGTACCACTATATGTCATACCGCTATCCACACTGTATGTATCTGCCCTATAGCCTTTCATATTCACACAGCTGTCTATACTGCACACATCTGACCTATAGTGAATACTCCATCTTCACAACCAGCTGTTTTTTCTACTTGCATGACTCATTCTTATACCTGCACTGCACACCGATCAGCCACAGCACTAAATCACCTTCTTAATATTATGCAGGTTTCCCTTGTGTCAGCTCTTACCTGTCAAGGCATGGTCATACGACTTCTGGTTGACATTTGCAGTGGATCCTTTGGGTCCTGTATGTTGGGGGGTGGGGCCACCACGAATCGGGGCACTCATCAGGGAGCGCAGTTGCCATGAGGGGGTGTACTTGGTCCACAACAGTGTTTGGATGGGTGGTGTTTGTCAAAAGGCATCCTCATGAATGTCAGGACTCGAGGTTTCCCAGCAGAGCATTGCATTGTAATGAGATGATCAATATTATTGCCTGTCACTGATTTCAGTGTTGCAGCTGATCAGTTTATATTTACACCCAAACCTGCATAGCTGCTGCACATGCTGTATTTATATTTTGTAGTCTTTTAACTGGGCTCACTCAAAAAATGACTACTTGGTCAAGTGTAAGCACAACACTATCATGAAGAGACTGCAGGTAGCCAGCGAGAGGTAATTTACAATAAAAGCAAAAGTTCGAAATTGCCATAAAATATTGATTATCGGATATTTATATTAAAAAGTAATCAGGACTTTTAAAACAACATAGCTCAATTATGGGCTAGTCTTCATGCATCTGATTTATTTTTATTCTGTGTTGTCTTACCCATTGATGTGTGCCACCGATCGACCCTAACCTTCGCCCAACAAAGGTTAAGGTCAGAGGGTGTTATTGCAGGAAACACTATTCTAACATTATTTGATTGGTGAACAGATTTAAACAGTTCATTGGCACCAATCTTATATGGTCTCCATGACAGGAACATAGTCCAGGTGGGCCCAAAAATATTAATTTTGAGGTTAATGTTATGTTAGATTTTGGAATTGCTGCTTTGGACGATTTAATACAATGTGCAAATGTTTATTTGGCGAATAAACCGCATGTATCACATTTGTTAGATCTCAAGGTAACATGATTGTGTTCTGCTGAGAATCACTAAGTGTAACAGTAAAAGTGTAAACGTGTGTCTTTACGAGGAAATCCGCTGGGGAACCTCCCAAATCTTCCCAATGAAAATTGTGTCTACAACGTGCATCATCAGGTTGCATTTGAAGAAAGAAGTATCCTGACAAACTTTACATTCATTAAAACAGAGTAACTCTGTACAGAGAAAGCTGCATCAAAAGACAAAGGAGGGAAAAGTCAGTGCAGGTCTGCAGGTGTTCTCAGGTTAACTCATCCATTAGCGGGCTGAGATTGACGCCTTCATAGGAAGTATTGTATCGTACAGTATAGCCGGATATTTGTCAACACAAAGGAGGGCTTGAAGTGCTTCTTAAGTGAGAAGGAGAGAGTATAATTGAGTGTGTGTGTGTGTGTGTGTGTGTGTGTGTGTGTGTGTGTGTGTGTGTGTGTGTGTGTGTGTGTGTGTGTGTGTGTGCGTGCGTGCTCGTGTGTAAGGGAGGGGTCTTGTAAACTCATAAAAGATCAAAACAAAGCTGGTGTGACTGAGGAATTTATCAGAAACCTCTCAGAGTTGTAGTTTCCGATCCTTTCACCAACCACCTTTTGTTGCGCCTGTCGTTGTGTATCGCCGTGTGCCATGTGTGTCCCAAAATCTGTGATAACATTGAATTGGGCACCGACTTGTAACAAAGCACTGAAATTCCTCTAAAATGCCTTACGATTTGATGAAATATCTCCGTGCGCGAGGCCGAGGCCCCTGGCGCAGACCTGAATGTGGGTCACATTATGATGCACAGTCACTGTTGTGTTTGGCTCCACAACGCGGGACAAATTAGAAAGATTAAATAGTGTAATGGCATTAATGCACTCAGGTGTGTCTAGATAATAACTGAGTGTTGCTGTGGTTGTAATCATTATCCAGGATGCACCCACTACACAGTTTGGCTGATTTGATACATGATCAGGCTGATTTAAAAACTGACATGGACAGCTGGGTTTTAATCTGAAGTGCCAGCGTCTTACCTTGGGGAAGGTAACACTGCCAACCTGGTCCTATAACAACACTGGAGTCGCCCGAAGTTGCTCTGCTGCTGGTGATTGTTTGTCAGCGCCGATAAATAAAAGATCACAGGGAACAACCTACATGCAGCATATCGTTACAGTGGGTTTTCATCTGGTGCACAAAGCAAAATTGAGTGAGTAGAGCCGAGAAACGTCGGCTGCGTTCCCCCTGTAGCATTAAGCCATGCTATTAGTGGGACCGCAACCGACCTGCCTAACTCAGCCTCTGGTCCGTGTGTCATGCCTTCGTCATTGTAGGATTTGTAATTTAGCGTGTCGGTCCTGCAGTGATTGTCCGACAGTCAGATGACAAAAAGAAAAACAAACAAACAAAAAAAAAACGCTTCTGCTTGTGCAAGGTGTAATGGTTGTCATCCAAACGTCGACGTTCAGTCTGCCACTGGGCTGTGTTTTTGGATTTTTCCCGCAATAAAATGATGGACAAATTACAGCACAAACGAAACATGTCTGCCCCGTCTCAGAAAAAGAACCCAGCTGATGGAGGAGGCAAGGAAGGTAAATGTTGATGTTGTGGTAAAGTCTGCTCTGAAGATGGTTCAAAACTGGCATTTTTTTCTACTGGATGACGTTAGTTGAGGACTACGGCTGTCTTTGCAACTGGGGGACGCCAACAGTAACGCTGCAGTGTAAAGTTACGGGAAAGTCGAAAATTAGATATGAAGTGTTCACATCAGCAGGTCGCATCCATCCAGAATCAAAGCCACACACCTACGTCGTTAGCCCAACATCTAGCTGCTGTCTTTTGAAATACGGTTCTCTCTCTGCCTAAAGTTCAGTCATGATGCTGTTTTGCTCGTCCGTTCCACCTCCCCATTTCCGGACAGTCTTCGCAGATTCACCAGCTTCATCATTTCATCAGCCTGTCAGTCTCAACCGAGTCATCAGCTGCTAACACCACCAATGTCCAGACGCCAAAGGGGGGGTATTCTTGGACCCCCTCGATGACAGAATCTCCCTTTAGAGTCTAATTACCAAAGACTAACTGACAAGACTCAATTATCACATAACATCTGCTGTGATAACATTATGATGTGTTCATAGTAGCTGTTGTATACATACAGTAATCGCAGATAAGGCAACGCTTCCAGCTGGTAAATATTGTGGAGCAAGTGGCAGATTTTTTTCCTCATGGGTTGGTGGAGGCCAAAAACAAAACTGCAATGCCTCCAGTGTCTTCCAGTGTGATGAGTTTATCGCCTCGAGTCTCAAGGATCTAATAAGTGCGTTACATCCTTTAGTAAGCCATTCAAGAGACTAATGTCCCCTGAACCGCTTTCCTGAGCAAATGATGCATTGCTGTCGTAGCCCGAGCTGGAGAGACCTTCAGTCACTTTCAGTCTCAGTGACTCTGTCGCCTGGCCTTGTTCCACGCTCCAAAATGTCTGCCAAAAACAGCTTTTCTGTCCTGAGAGGAACCGAGAGAAACACACACAGAGTTTTATGAGAACGTGTGTTTGAGCTAGAAGTGCAGTAAGGCCTTTTTTCCACATTCTGAAAGCTCTCCTGTCACTGCAGCCACTGTATGAATAAATGTTTTCCTACTTGTACGTGTGAGCTAATTGGCTTTTGCAACGTCCCGCCCTCACCCTGACCTTCATGAAGACCCCGCGCTCTCTCTCTCGGCTCAGCAAACCAGGATTTACTCCACTTTCATCCGTACCACCTTGCCCGGGCAAAACGTAATTGCCGCTGACTTTTGACCCGTGAGTGTCAATTCTGTGAGCCACAGTGCAATTACATTGAGCCCAGTCGACGCTGGAGGTGGCGCAATGTTTATTTGGTTCTGGTTACACAGCGGGTGTTGATTTTGTGGAGAAACCAAACTGTAGAGACACCACATGCTTTGACTGTTTGGCAGATTTATTTTGGAATATGTGAGTAAAAGAAGAGGTGCACGCTGTGCACCCGATGAGGTGGGGTACACTGTACAATACTGTACAGTAATGCAGAGTATTGTTTGAAAGTAAGGCAGCTCCTTGGAAAATCAGTCACAGTAATGAACAAAGAACACTGGCGGTGTGTGTTGACTGAGAATGTCCTAGTTTTGATTGAGTACGTCTAGCAGTTTTACTGCAGCTTATTATTCTGTATAGGGGCTGTGTTTCACATAGCTTAGCTAATCAATTTTAATCCCTCTGACAATGCTATGCGGTCATTTACTGCAGTGGTTCTTTAACACCGTGCTTCAGACTGTAACAGACCTCACAACATGTTCTGCCAGCAGAGAGGAAAAGCGTTTGATTAAAAAAGACGAATAACATTTCTTTAACTTTACGCAGCCAATCACAGTGTTTGTTTACAATAACTTTCAGGTCAAAAGTCGCTGCGTCACATAGCCTTCTTACACATTCATTTTCTTTTTAGCTCAACCAAGGACATTATGTTTTCACCTGTGCCCGGTTTTTAGCTTGTCAGTTGGTTGGTCGGTCAGTCAGCAGGATTAAACAACACAACAACTACCTAACAGATATCCATGAACTTGGATGGAGGATGGGTCTTTAACATTGAAAGATTTTTGGTATTTTTTTTCAGGGAATAATGGATGATTTTTGATGGGGGGAGAAAAAAATCACAAAGCAGCACAATCATTAAATAAGCACAGCCGAAACATCAGATCAGACCATCATGTTTACCTCTATGTCTTTCAACATTTTATATAACTTTGAACGTTACAATTATGGATGAAAATGACGGTTAACATATCTCCAAAAATGCAAATCAACCATCAGCTTTCTAACTGAAGTGCTGTTACTCTGACAAAAATAAACAAAAGTCTGGCACTCGCAGAGAACAAGCTTTTGATTGCTTTGAGCTGAAACATGCTCATTTTTTGCCCACAATAGAAAAGAAGACTTGTTCTCTGAGCTTTGTTTATTTTTGATTCTTACCACTACAGTCAACCTGTTCAATTATTTAAGGTTTAGAAAAGTGCGAGCGGCTATTTTTTCCATTGTTGCTGTTTCATGCCTGACGTCATTGTGATTCGGTCTCTAGGCTTCCGTCTCTGTCTGAGGTCATCAGTGTGTAGTCATGCCAACTCAATCTGCATGTGCTACATTCCCCAATGTTGCAGCCAGGTAGTTAACGTGACTAAACAAGTCTGCAGCCAGGGTTGAGGCTGTCTGAGTTTGTATTCAGCACAGTGGTTCTTTGAGCTAAATGCTTACTAGGCATTTTAAAATTGAAAATGGTCTCACCGCTTCATATATGACTGAACCCATTATACCTTATATCCCATCCTCTGCAGTACACTCTCAGAATAGGGGGCTCCTGTCGTCCCCAGAGTTAAAAAGAAGTCAGCAGGCTGCAGGGACTTTTCTTATCATGCCCCTTTTCTCTGGAATAATTTCCCTGATGAAATCAGACAATCTGACACTCTTGAGGCCTTTAAATCCAAACTTAAAACTCATCTCTTTGCCTTAACTTTCAATTAATGCTTATCCTAGGATACCCCGGGCCTTGGACCTGATACCATGATCCTTCCAACGGGCCGGTCTCAGTCTCACTGGCGCTATTCACATTAAACTTACAGGCCATGTCCTCGTCTCACTTTTCTTCTCTTTCTCCTGTCTTTTCACTCAGGCTCCTCTCTGCTGGACCAGTGGCCATTCAGGGATCTCTGTGTCTACTGGCTGTTGGTGCCATCCAGATGTTTGGATCTGGATCCTTATCCCTGAGGATATTTTGCCTTTCCTCTTCACTCAATTTCTTCCTAGTTTTCATGCTGTCGTGTCTCTCTCTCCCCCTGTGTGTGATTGTCTTTTCAATCTGTGTGCATGACGCGCTAACTCTTTAATGTTTGTGTGCCCTGTCGTCCTTCCAGGTCTCCATTTTGGAGAGCAAGTCGCTGGGCTCAGGTAGCTCTTACCAATTTGGTAATACGTGAAGTTACTCAAAAGTTACTTCCTTCTTTTCCGAAGGTTTCCTCTTTTTTCCTGAGGTTGAATGTTTGTTTTTTTTGTGCGTCAGTTTTGTTTTGTTTTTTATCCAAAAACTATTACTATTCATAGTAACTACCAAAGTAAAATTGACTTAATGTAACATGCTGACACTGATGCTACATGGTGGTTTTAAGCAGGTAAACTTTCCTACTTAGATTGTTGGCTTATTCTAGCTAATTAGAACTGAACACAAAGTCAGGCTGATGGGAAGCTTTGCAAATATTTGGTTAGAAACCAAAGTAATGGGAAAATTGGCATTTTGACGGTGGTGGCACTAGATGAAAGATCATTTAATCAAAATTATTCCAATTCATGACTGAGGGAACCATGAATATCTGTACCAAATTTCACAGTATTCCATTCCATAGTTGTTGAGATGTTTCAATACAAACAAAAAAGTCAACCTGACGGTGGCACAAGAGGACCATTCAGGGGATCATCAAGGTCTTTGGATCAATAATGCAACACGTGAGATACTTCACTGAGTAAGAGAAAACTTTGACCTTTTGGTGGCACCACTCATCAGACGTATAAGAATTTGTCTTCTAGAGACCTTGAATATGTGTAGAGAATGTAGCGTCAATCCAGCTGATTGTTGTTAAGATATGTCACTCAACCTAAAATGTCAGCCTGCTGGTGACACTACAGGCCGAGTCAGAGAATCATCCAGGGTGCTAGTCATCATCCTCTGGTTACCAAGAAAGACTTTCCATGGAAATCCATCCTGTCGTTGTTGAGTCATTTCAGTCTTGACCAACATGGTGGAGCGATTGACCAACCGACCAGCTGACTGACATCTCTTTCCCAGTGCAGCAATGCTGCTCATGTGGCTTAAAGAATGAGTTCACCCAAAAATGATAATTCATTCATTATCTTGTCAGGTTCACACCGGTGGAAAAACAGGTACTTTTTTGTTCGATCTAATCGAGATCTTCTTCATTTGTTGAGGAACATTCTGCAACGCTTTTTTGCTGTGAAGCTCCAGATATTTGTCGACCACAAAACTTCCCCCAACTTTCCATCATATTGGAGGTGAGTAGGTAATGACTGAATTTGTGAACTCACCCTTCAAAAGTAAAAATGATACAATAAGACATTTAACACAAGTCTCTGTGTAGTATGTGTTTCAAGCTTGTGTGAAATTGCTGATTGCATAAATACATGCCTGTAAGCGTGTGCGTGTGTGTATGCACGTGTGTGTTTGTGTATATGTCCCATGGCCCATTTCCATACTTTGCACTTGTGAATAACTGTGAGCTCAGGAGAAAATGCTGAATTGTAGGTGGGGTGGAGCTCAACTACATCCTCTGTTTGAAAAGCAATAAAAAATTCTTATTGGAGTGGAAAAAAATGAGGGGAACAACATAAAACAACTCAACAAAGACAAATGCGTTTTCAAGGTTGTTAAGAATTTGAAACACTTTGCGAGTACACACTCGTGTTTCTATAACCTCCTGTACTCAGGCCTTTCCTTTCCCAAGCTCTGATAGCGATTCATTAATGTCTCCTCCGGGAGTTTGGGAGAAAGGCTCAACCACATCTGACCTCTGAAGTGCGCAGAAATCTTTCTTTCAGGTGGTCACGGTAAACAATGTCCGTTGTTTAAGTCAACCGGATTTCTCATATAGCTACACCTTCCAATATTCAGTTGAATAGCACTGATAAATCACCTAATGCAGGAAACGGGAGTCTTAGAAAGCATCTTATCTCCTAGAGTGCAGACATGATTCGATATCCTCTTAGGTCACACATGCTATAGGGCCGTGAAGTGCAGTGAATTACTCCAACCTCGTGTGTGTGAGCTCAGCACATGACAGAGGGGTGGAGAAAGCATTGTGGAGGCACGGCACTAAGCCTCCCACAGCCAATAAGAAGTTGACTGACCTCACCATTTAGCACAATGGTGTCCAGACCATCCAGCTGTTTGATGCGAGCACTGAATGAACTCAACTTTTCAGCCTCACTTTAGTCACTGGAAACAGATTAAGTCTGAGATCAAGGTGCCACTGGCAACGTTTGGACTGTCACAGTGGATACAGGGCTGCAGATCACTTCTTCTGGAGTATCTGTGAAACATATGCAGTGATTTTTTATTTTTTTTTTCCCTTTCATACATATTCAGAGACAGCTCAGTCCCATTCAATGATGTCTGCAGAGTGTTAACGTGCCTCCGAGACTGCTGTTTATCTGCAGAGCTCATCTGGCCCAGATCGAGAGCTCCTGCCAAGGTAAGAACAGGCTTCACACACACACACACACACACACACACATACACACATACACTCACTATGCACATTTAACATTACCAAGACATCACTTAAAAAAATAATTACTTGCATAAGTCTATTTTCAGCTGGCAATTCATAAAAGATGTGGTGCTTTGTGCAGGTTATAGCAACACTTATTATGTGAGTGTGCAATTTCCCTGAGCAAATATTTAGCGTGTGATTCTCATTCATAAGTAATCAGACAAATTCACTAGATGTGATAATAAGTGATATTAAGAAACCTGGGGTCATAAGAGGGCCTAAAGCGTGGCTGCAGGGAGAATGTATGAAAAGTCTTGCTAGAAGCGCAAAAATGAAAATGTAAAAATCTTATTAAACATTATTTCGGCTTAAAAACTAAATCAGAACAAACTAAAGACAAGGAGTATTTCCCTGAATGCAGTATGGTATTTCAATGAAGAGTGACTCAGTTGCCATTCTCCCAACGTTGGTCCAACAACAGGTTTTCATCACTCCAAATACCAAGCCTGGGTCAACGGTACAGCGAGTACGTGACCCATGTCTGCCAAAACCCTAACCTTTAAGCAGTGACACCAAATCCTGTTGTGTTTCTATAATGCCCTCAGCTGAGCCTACCCTGCTCTACGCACGTATGTGTGGCCCTTTCGGGCCGCCCCCCTTCAAACATGCTTTATTTAGACCTTTACAGTGCGAGGGGGAGTTAGAGTCAGTGCCTCAGCGCATTTGTCTACTTATTTCATTCTCCTGTAGAAGGCTTAAATGAATCAACTCTGCAGGCTTCACTGAGTTGGTTGATACTTTTCTCTCCGCCATAGAGCCGAGCGATCAATCCTTAGTATGAAATTATCAGTTTTATTCATTATTTGGGCGGTTTTGCCATTTTATCTGGGGTGCCGTCTGTCTTAAGGTGTTCCTCCATTTATCATCTAATGTCAACTACTGAATTTTTCATCCTTTGTAAAAACAGCGCTGTCTCTGCTGCCAGAAAGGAACATTTCCCATGCATACTGTCCTATATGAGAGGCCGTCTGGTGGATGTCTGGTGACTATTTTCAGACTGAGAATCTTTCAACTGACCTTTATTGTACCTTCAACCTTTAGTTTTTGGAGTGGGAAACATGACAGGTGTGAAGGGGAATCCAAGAGCGTCCATGACCTCTATTCATTAAAGTGACAACATGTGAATAAAGCTGGAGACAACAAATAAAAAAGAGCAAAACAATTATTGAAAATAGTTCATGTCAGGAAAAACTTTGCTTTCTCAATTGAAAACAGTTTCTAGATCTAGATATATTGTCAAATCCCAAATGCAGGTTTATTAGAAATATATGCAATGGGAAAAATCACAGTTTGGTTGAGTTTTGGCACCAAAACTACGAGGTTAGGGTTAGTGTGAAAATCATGGTTTGGGTTAAATTAATATATGAGTTCAGTTACGTAACTTATGTCACATATGTAAACACGTCATTTTTCTTTGACTTTTGGTGACACACAGAACTCAAAGTCAGGTCTCCTGGGGGAAAGTCCTGTATGTGAGCCATCAAACCAAACCACCCTCGTAACAATGTGGTCCTTTTTCACTGTTTACATTAGAGAGGCGCCTCAAAACAATGACGCCACAGGGGTAAACGCGGCGTCAGGCCCGGATCAAGCTGCCGTATTAGATACATTGAGAGTTAGAGCGCGGTTAATTAGTCGTATTGCATCTCATACTTTGCCAATTCTAGAGTCTGTTGGGGCCCTTAGCACAAAATTCAAGGGGCACATCCAACCAGGGTTCATCACCTTTATATAAAAAAGAAATTACAAAAATATTATGTTTACAGAATTTTCAAGTTATAAATGACATTACAAACTAGAACAATAAAAACCTAGGTCTATTACTAAATGATTTAAATGAAGCAATGCAAGTTTAATGGGAATGTCATGGTGGACACCCCTTAAAGTTGCTGCTTTTTCCTGATGTTCCCACTCTCTCAGAAAGTGCTCCACCGCGGGGGGGATTTTAGGAAGCATCAATGCACTGTACCGTGGCTTTATGGGAGGTTTGAAGTTGTCACTGCAAAATGTGCCCATATGAGTGGCCATCAGAGGCCCCTTTTCCCAAATGCTTTGGGGAACGTTGACGGTGTTCCTCTGGTTTTAGTCTTTGTGTTAAGTTAGACTTCTTACACCAGCTCTGTGCTAAACACACAGATTGATATTAAGCTTTCACTCTTGGGGAATAAAAGCAAATCAGCCATTTCTATCCAGAAGTCTCTGTCATTGCTGGATATAAACCTTTCTCTTTAATAAAAAAGAAAATATAACATCTTTAATGTTCTACAGTTGGTAACTGTCAATGTGTTTTTGTCTATCGTTCACAATATCTATCACCCGTGTGTAGGCCAGTGACACCATTACATCACTCAACAAAGAGCAGGCACTCGTGGTATGTGTTAACTCCCTCTAACAATTCCACCTCCTCTTGATGATGAGGTGTTAAAATAAAAGCCTGAAACAGAAGACATGCAAATCATTGTAATCTTCATTACATGCTGACAAATCATAAACTTACATACAGTATATTACCCACAATATATGCAAATGTAATATGTTACGCCCTAGTGGTGTCTTTGTGATTCTCTCAAGTGACTCTCAGTGTCTGTTTGAGTAAATAAGAGGCATAAGATCTTATTTCACCTCCGTTGCCTATTGCATCTATAGAATAATGAGGGAGGCACCTTTACAGCTGCAGAGCAGCAGCTAAAATCCCAGCTCAATAACAAAAGTTCTTTAAACCATTAAATATTCACTACTCGCTGCACACAACTGGCTTACCCAATAAGTTTTCAGAGCACTAAACCAATTCATCAACCACATCAAGTCCTCCTCGCCTGAAAAAACACTATATCATCTCCCACTATAGCCCTGAGCTATCGAGCAGCTTGAATTCAACCTGTGTTCATGCCTCTGATCGATGTTTTCTCTGGATAGTCTCCCCTGTGTAAACAATACAGTAAGCTGTTTGACTCTGCAGATGGACTCTTATTCATCACCTCTAAAGTGAGACTGTGGGAGATCAGCGGGTGGGAGTTCAGTGAATACATGCAGCGAGCAATTCAAAGCAAAAATCATTCTTTAAACTCTCTCTGAGTTAGGGAAATGTTTTTTGACAAATATGATCACTTTTTCCAAACACACATGAGGTATCAGCAAAGCACAGATACTCAGAGGTACATACCGGTCAGTAAGCGGAGCACGTTCTACAGTGAAACAAGTAAGAGGCCAAGCGCAAACAGACAGTTAGAAGACAGGTTTGGTGAGTTACTGCTGAGGATGAGACGCATGAGAGAAAACAGAGGTCAGAGGGCAAAGATCAATACTGTCAGACATCAACAACGATCTCTTTATTGGAGGTAGAGTCATTTTTAAAAGGTTGAAAAGATTGAACAAACACGTATTGGAGGTAAAAGAGATAAAAACAGAACTTTTATATTTAATTCTGTTTGAAATGAACAGTGTTTTGTTCTCAGCTTTAAACACCACAAGCGGCAGAATAAATGTCTTAAGTATGTTTCTCCAAACCATGTTGATGTATTGACATTTTTTTATTGTCTAAACTTTGTTTATTAACGTACATTTTACAATTTTATCTTGTGACCATGCTGTGCTTGCGCTCTGGTTAGCTTCAGGCCACTTGGTTAGGGGTGTCAGGCGGGGTTTAAAGGGAAGACTATGGAAAGGAGAAGGTGGACCCAAATGCAGTTACACACGGGAGGCAAGATCAGGGAGAAACAAGGGCGAGCTTTATTATTCCAAGCTGGATAGTAACAAACAAAACCAAAGATCACAAAGGAAAATGTGTCCGAGGACCAAAACCAAAGTAGCAACACAAGAGCGAGACAAAGTAGCAACAAAAGAGCAAGACAAAGTACAACTCAAAAAGGCAAAAGGCAAAACTCAAAGTCCAAAAACACATACCATCGGGACAAATGAACAGACAGGAGCAGACGCATGAACGGGAGCATGGACGCAGACAGAGGCTGACAAATACACAATGACCAGACAAGGAGTGAAGGGAAAACAGAGACTAAACACACAGACACTGATGACAAGACGAGGAACATCCCCATCCCCTTCACCTCCCGACACAAAAGTCAGGTCATAAACATGTATTGGCAACGATACATGATACGACATGTTGTGCAGAAGTGTCTATATGGTAGTAGCCTATCACACGTGCCAAGTAGGTGAGCATAGTAGTGGTTTGCAGAAATGTTAACTGTCAATATTTCATCCTGGCAAGTGGAATGCTTTAAAGCATTTGACATCAGTGGCTCTGAACAGTTTTGCATCAAATTTGCACATTCAAACCTTCAGCAGCTGTTAATCCGATTGTTATTATCTTCCCACATTCATGGACATTGTAAAATACTACGAAACACAACACATAAACCCTTGTAGGAACTAAAAAGGGAAAACATTCATATAAAATAAAAAAAATATAAGAAATGAATGAATACATTAATCAGTTGTGCACCTTGACAACCCAGGTTTAAAAAGGGGAGCTAAAGAACAGATTCTTGGAAAATCACAGCCAAGTTCCTGGAAAACACCCAAAGTGCCCTGTTAATGATCCAGATGGAGACATCATTTAAAAGTAACTGGTTTCTTTTTGGAAACCTGTGTAAAATGTCTGAGCTATAACTGTGATTCCATGTGGAAATGGTCTTTAAATTGACTCAAATTTATTCCGAATTATCTTTTTAATGCTCTTTTCTTATTGTCCAATGAGATATCAGTTAATAGAGGGCTTTATAATGATCCTTAGAAGCTGTGTGTGTCGAGATCTTTTTTCATAAGATATTTTTCATATCTGAGGACTAAAACATGAGGTTTTATAATCTGATATGTCCTTGGATCATTATATTCACTTAAGTCTTCTATAATCCAACCACTTATTGAGCAATGAACTCTCAATCAATTAACTTTTCCAACAATAACTTATTATGAACGGTAAAACAAAAGAAAAAGCAACAACAATGAAGTAGTTTCCTTTGTTGTTTTCTTCTCTCCTGAACAGACACTCGTATCTGTGTAACGTGTTGAAACCGACGAGGAGTGAAAATGGCGCCCGCTGTCGGTGGTCCTCAAGGCTACACGCCACCTGAGGGTGGCTGGGGATGGATGGTGGTAGCTGGTGCCTTCATCTCTATTGGCTTCTCCTATGCGTTCCCAAAGTCCATCACTGTCTTCTTCAAAGAGATCGAGGTGATCTTCGATGTGACCAGCAGCCAGGTGTCCTGGATCTCCTCCATCATGTTAGCGTGCATGTACGGCGGAGGTGAGTCAAAACATGGTTTTGTTAACACTTGACATTTAGCGCATTAAGAGGATTAATGGATTGAATTCACAGCGGTAAAAGATTTATTCCCGTTCAGCTGAAAGCCAATCCGTTGCATTTTCATCAAATACAGACTCGCATTGTAGCTTTTTAGCCCCTGGTTTGTCCACCGCCAGGCCCGAGATTCTCAGAATTAAATCAGACTCTCACACTGAGATAAAACAATACTGTAACTCCTCAACTGAAGAGTTGTTTATAGCGGTGCAACAGTATCTTTCCCTGGCACACATGAATGGGTTTTAGCCTTGTATACCCGCTCATTGTTTCCCCTAGTGCTTTGACAGTGGAACACCACCAGGGGCTCGCTTGTTTTCCTGCCCTGATGAGAGAGGATGATGTCACACAGGTCCGGCCGGTCATGTGATGATAAGGCTCTATTCATGTGCGTGATATTCAACACGGAGAGAGCGGAGTTCAAAGGAGCTCTCCTCGTCCCTCAAGACCGTCGGCTCTGAAATCAAAACACTGCTCTCTCCTTTACTCTAACGTGTGATAACCTGGGAAAATGATGACTTAGGCATTCTTTTTTTAATCTCAGGGAAGTTTCGGCAAAGTTGCTTCAGTGCACCAAACTGATGTGAGGAGGAAAATATTACACCGTAGGAAACTACTTTGTGTCAAATTTGCTATTCTGGCCAGCAAGCAATAAAACAGAAGTGGACATTGTACTTCAGGCTTGAAGTGCTTTCAGTTTTTCCCCTGAACATATTACATCTAAACTTTTAACTGTATTATATCTTTGCTATACAATGTCTACACTAGTAAGTTGCACAATGGCTGCAATTAAAGAGCAAAACTGCACGTCCAAGTTAAGCCCTCATTACTGTACAATGGGAGCACCGTGTCGGCCATAAAGGAATCAATGCTGCTTGTAGTTCCAGCAGCACATTCCCTGCAGTGGTTAAAGGTCACAGAGTTACACTGTGATACTATCCCATTATTTCTAATATGTCTTTTAGGTTACATGATGTTATAATTTGACTTAGATTAAATTTAAACTTGATTACAGCCTCAGGGTCGAGCTGAAATACAAGCTATCCAATATGCTAAATTACATACAAATTCACAATAAAAGATCTTGATTCAAAAGAGGGTATAAGCATATATGTGTTCTACAGAGAGACAGCTGTACCAATGTCTCCACACTGACACTGCATAGTGCTCAACCTCTATATTTTGGCAACACTTTATATTTGGTATACGTTATATTTATATTGGGGTACATTATCATACATGTTATTTGCATTCTGTCTTTTTTTTGCCATTATAAAGTAGTTTAGCACTTAGTAACCCGCACAGGTTCTACAAGTGAATTAGTTATGAGCAAGACATCCCTCAGAAACATATTCTTAATAAGGAAGACTTAATTCAAAGTTATTTGGACTCTATTAACACTCACACTATATTAGATGTGTTATAAAGGGAGCGTGAGAATCTGGCACCACCTTCTAAAGCCCATACTGAGGGAAGCATGTTGAAGGAAAAGGTCACCTAAAAATGAAAATGAGGTATTATATAAGTTTTTGTTTTTCCGTTCACAAAACATTTCTGGAGTCTCACAGCAAAACAGCATTGCAGCATTTTCCTGAACACCTCACGTAGCTGGGGGCTGATGTTATTTACACCCTCAACACAGGCTAACACTTTTAGCGGAGCACCTACAGTGAGGATTTCGGCTTAAAAACAATGTAAATAATGTCTTTTCAAATCATTTTGGGATCTTGAGGTTTACAGGGACTTGGATTTCATAGAGCTCGTCTATGTTTTTTTTTTTGGTTGTTGTCTCCATCTGCTTCAGTTGTTTAGGAGAACACTGCAACGCTGTTTGCTGTGAAGCTCAATAAATGTTTTCTTTTCATCAGCATGGGGATGAGTAGATAATGACTGAATCTTCATTTTTGGATGAACCAAAGTTGCAATTCATGTACATGAATCTCCTGATTTAATATCATGAATAGTAATTAAGATGTTCTCGAAGGGAAACTAATAGGATCATAATAAGAAGTGTTACCAATATTTTTTATCCGTAGCATCACATAATGGCTCTAAACTTTTGCGGGATTTCATAGCTGAAAAAGTGAGATATGCACCTGTGCTAACAAGTTGTGAGCTGCAGTGGACTCAATCTGCATGTTCAGGTTAAACATTGTTAATAAATGCAAATGTTTCAATGCAAATACACACAGACGAAAGCAAGCTATGCATTGTAATCGAAAGTAAGTAAGTCGGTGCTGAGAGTAGATGACAGCTGAGTGTGTTACCTTACGTGTTAGACATTCTGAGCACATCAGCAGGAGAAGTTCATTAACAACCTACTGTTGCGTACCTCTGTACTCCCTCAATTTTTGATTCATTACATTCATAATATTCTACATTGGTTTGTCTCCAACCTTTTTATCCTAAGCAACTCTCCCTGCAAGGCGGAAGGAAAGAACTCATTGCTAGTGTGGAGGCCGCCTGCATTACAATTTAAAAACCCTTTGTCTTGCGCCGTGCTGGCAAATGAGTCTGGACAACCTCTAAACAAAAACTGTCAGTTTCTATTTAGGTTCATTGGGCAGTGCAGGGATTTGGCAGGAAGGCAGAAGTGTCTTCCATGTGGGTCCTCATACTCATTTAGGCCGGTTGTTATAAGCCGTGGATGGGGATTTGTTGTGTGACCTGAACACTGCGAGCGCTTCAGTCACGTGTTTATAAATCATAACGATTTTCTTGAGGTAATGTTGAATTGTAGGTGCATGCATATATGCTTATTGACTGTTACCTCACCATGTCACTCTTTCTTTGAAACTAGTGGCAAAAAAAAAAATGTCCTTAAAAAGGTACCAGTTGTCGATTTAACCCCATGCACACACCGGCCACTTGAACTTCCCCTGAAAACGCACACATGTATCCACCGACCCGCATGAACTGAACCGAGGCTCTTCCAATAAACATTTCAAATGACTCCATTTAAGAAGAATCAACAAACAAATTCTTCCTCTGTCGATTTTTATGATTCCCTGAGCCAAAATAAATGCTTATTTCATTACAGCTTTCATGGTTTTTCTGACAGATCGCATTATTAATGGCATGAGAACACATCTACTGCAGTGCAGCACTGACAAAAATGATTGCAGAAGTTGTTTGATTTCGCCGAGCCACAGCTGTGGCACTGGAGCTCTCTGGTGGTTAAATATAGAACTGTGTATTGATGATTGGGTAGAAATCACCATCTTTCAGCTTGTAAAATGTGTTCATGCACTGTTTTTTTTATTTTTTTTTTGCTTCTTCAGGTCCTATCAGCAGCATCCTGGTTAATAAATATGGGAGTCGACCTGTGATGATGGCTGGAGGATGTCTGTCTGGAGCGGGCCTAATTGCTGCCTCTTTCTGCAACTCTGTTCAAGCACTTTACTTTTGTATTGGTGTGGTGGGAGGTACCTAATTTTAACTTTATATTTTTAAGTTTGCTCATGAGTCACCAGTTTTTCCTGTGCACTGTTGCCATCTAGTGTTCTTTAGAAGTAAAAACACCAAGAACTGTCATGATTCCCTCAAGGCATTGCTTAAATCCTTTTAACCAACTCATATATATGCTTTAATTGATTGTTTTAGGTTTGGGATTGGCCTTCAACCTCAACCCTGCCCTCACCATGATTGGGAAGTACTTCTACATGAAGCGGCCGATTGCCAATGGGATCGCCATGGCTGGCAGCCCCGTCTTTCTCTCCACCATGGCCCCGATAAACACCTGGCTCTTTGATAAGTTTGGCTGGAGAGGAAGTTTTTTGATCCTGGGTGGCCTCCTCTTCAACTGCTGTGTCGCCGGGTCTCTCATGCGACCCATAGGACCAAAACCCAAACCTGCAGAGAAGACCACAGAGAGGAGGACTGTGTCACAGAGAATTAACAGCTTCATTGATCTCTCCTTGTTCAAGCACCGTGGCTTTTTGCTCTACATCTTGGGCAATATTATCATGTTTTTCGGTCTCTTTGCACCACTGGTGTTTCTCAGTAATTTTGCAAAAAGTAAAGACATCCCTAAAGAGAAAGCAGCCTTCCTTCTGTCCGTGCTGGCTTTTGTTGACATGGTTGCCCGGCCCTCAATGGGTATTGTGGCAAACACCAAGTGGGTCCGGCCCAGGATACAGTACTTCTTTGCTGCCTCGGTGCTGTACAACGGTGTTTGCCACGTGCTGGCACCGATGTCAGTAGACTACAAGGGCTTTGTGATTTATGCCATGTTCTTTGGGTTTGCCTTTGGCTGGCTGAGCTCTGTGCTGTTTGAGACCCTTATGGACCTGGTGGGAACCCAGCGCTTCTCCAGTGCTGTCGGGCTGGTTACTATCATGGAGTGCGGTCCTGTGTTGCTGGGCCCCCCTCTGCTTGGTGAGTATGTCAGCTCACTGCTGCTAATTTTTAATTTATTTCACCCAACAATGGTAGCGCCCATGGGAGGGGGATAGGGTATATTAGGAGACAACAGTATTTGTATCAGGCTAGGCAACCTCGTGTGTCGTCTGTGTTTCTCCTCTATTTCGTTTATAATGCAAGGAGGCTGCACTGCTGAAGGTGCAATTTGGTCAATCAAGTTTTTTGTTCAACCTCTGACATTTTTTGGAACGCAGCATTAGTTTAATAGGTATACAAACATTTTTAAAAATGTCCAGAAAGCAAATATTCTACCCTTTTTTTTCAACCCCTTACTGAACAGAAAAGTTAAGTTTATCTCACTTACAGAAATAAAATGAGCTGAATTCCCTCGTTAACTCCCCAAACAGTCTTGTTTTTTTTCTCTTTCCGCAATCATGCCTGATTTGGTTGAAGTAATTCTAAAGTTCAATTCTGCTGTTCTTCTACATCACGCCTCTCTGTCGCTGCCTGTCATGTCTTCTCTTCCCCGAATTCAGAGTACATATACTATATTGCAACCTTTATCTTTGAACTGGAATTTGTTGGTCTCAGAGATGCTCAGTCCCAGTCTGGTGTTCAACCTTGTTCACTGGGAGGCGGCTGAGCCTGGTTGAGCTGAGCCCTGTTGTCCGCAGTATCTCCCCCCAAATGATCCGAGGTCCTGGTCCAGGCAGATTCCTGTCAGCTCATACAGCGGCTCAGCTTCACGGCTCACTGAGCTACTAGCTTAGGCAGGGACAAGAAAGAGTACTGTGAACAGCTGTTAGCAGTTCTGCTCTCCCCCAGAGTGTTGGAGCTGTCGTATTCTAGCCATTTCTTACCAGTTACTCCCTTTCAATGTTGACAGTAAATAAAAAATGATGCAATGTGCCTTTTTTTGTCCTCACAGGGAAGTTCAAAGACATCTATCACGATTACAAGTACACATACCAGGGCTGCGGGATCCTCCTCATCGTCTCCAGCGTCTTCCTGTTCGCGGGGATGGGACTCAACTACCGACTGCTGGCCAAAGAGAAGAAGGAGGAGGAGAGGAGGGCCAGGGTGGGAGGGAGAGAACAAAGGTCTAACAGGGACAATGCTGCAAAGGAGGTGGCAGAAACGAGGAACACAGAAGACACTGTCTGATTATCTGTACCACGTTAAGTCACTGTCCTCTGTGGGGTGCATACGTATGAACAACAGATGCTCGAGTGAATCAGGGCAGCAGATAAACATTCTTCTCTTTAATAATTAAATCGTTTATGAAGTCCAGCACAGGAATCATAGCCTCATAGCCTCACTCTGAATTCCATCTAAAATATTTACACACCATCAAAGCCCTTTAAACTCTAATGAACAATCCACATAATTACCTCTTATATGCTTATATGGATTGTTATGTGAATTTGTTAGACTATTCAAGTTTGTTTAGCCTTTTATGTCACTTGTGATGTTAGAGTTTTATGTTTTGAATATCAGATTATATCCCTATAACCTCTCTGTAACTTTTTTCTGCAGCAC
>CAEMYA010000009.1:3504425-3558555 GCA_903131615.1 Diplodus sargus
TATATATATATATATATATATATATATATATATATATAGTTTATATATATATAGTTTAACTTTTCAAAACTGTACCATATAGTTAAGTTTTTTCAATAGAGAACAGGCTGAGTGCAGAGCTCTATTTTTTTCAAATCAACTGCTCACATTCTCCGTGAAAGTGCATAATTGTAATGTCGGCTCTCAAACACATTTGTAAAGATCTTTAAGTGTTTACAAGGACCTGATAGGACCACCCAGTCATGCAATATTTGAAGATACCACTTTGTATATTCTGCACATATATTCATACTAATTCTCTCGTAAACACGTTTTACCCGTCTAGCTGTGATGATGGATGATCATCGATAATTTTGAGTGCATTAAACCATCGTTGCATAACTTTGTTTATTCATGTGATGTGAAAATCTGCCACTGACTGCAATATATGAAAACACACATCAGAAAATCAAATAAACTGTCATTTGACAAAAAAATATAAATGTGTTGAATGCTTCTTATAAATCTAACATTAGAAGGTTCTGTAGAGTTCTACTAACAATATTTGGCTAGAAACTACACTGGTATAATGCATTTTACTGTTCACTTATATTACGGGACAAAAGCCCCCACAGGATTAACTAATGTTATCACACTGTGCTTTTGTCATTTTTTTCACTAACCATAGTGAAATAAGTAAATAAACAGTACGCTTATTAGAGCACTGGTTGGACAATTACCTCCTACTGTAATTGTAACATTTGCAAATTGATTATGTATTGTTTATCGTTTCAAAGATACAAATCAGTACATTACTGTCTGTCTCACTAAACAGAATGACAGTCAGCCAGCAGAGCCGAGGCTTTCACTTGGTGCGACAGGCTTACTTATGAATGAGGCAGCAGCTTTCAAGACTTATCAATGTACTTTTTCTCCTGACACAAAAACAAGTTTAAGAAAAGGATTCCACAGAACAGACCCATGGATGTAACTAAGTTGTAGTGATTATCTAACAAAGCTGGGAAGACATATTCCACTTTTAAACACAATGCATGCCCATTTGGTTGTTTCTGCAGTGAGTCATGTTTGTAGAGAAGGGTTGTGATGGTAGTAGTCAAGTGTACTCCTTTGAGGGAACGTTAAGCGCTGTGCAAGGACCTTTATATCAAAATCTGAATGCTGAGGAAACGTTCTGTACAAAACAGCACGTTCAGTCACACTTTTTCCTTTTGAGAAAATGTTCAAAAATGTAATCTGTGCTGAATATCAGGGACACGGAGAGGAGCGCACATGTTTTCATTTCATTTTGCCTTGAATAATGCATGTCCTGGTCTTATAACCAAACCAAAAAGGATGTAGAAAGGGGCCCACAGTGTTTAATGAGTCAATCAAATGATCGTGGAGTCTCCTCTTCCCTCATTTTTCAAAATATACTCAAGGATTTATTGATTTATTTATAGTTGCATGGCTTCACTCTTAAGTCTTTTGTGAACTTATGGTTATAATGAGACAGCAATCCTCACAGTGTCTGTGGCTGGCAGAGGCAGTCGGCTTTAGTTATCTAAGTCTTACATGTCAAATAACCAGAGTTGTAAAAAGTACCCAAAAAGTCATACTGAATAGGAAAGTTAGCGTGTTTACAATACTACTCTGGTAAACCTCACACATTCAAATAGTACTTATAGTAAAACTGATAATGATAATTCACTGCCATATTTTAATAGGAGCTTCTCATATCATTATGTGATGATTTTCAGTTGTTTATGTTTAGTGGAGACATCTTTGCCACAAGTTTGCATCTGTAGCTTCATTCTCCATCATACTCAAACTACATTAAACAGGCAGTCTAGTGTATCTCAACTGGTAGGTTTCTGACATTCAGTGGTGTTTTCTTACCCATAAAATCATTGACATTTCGATTTAAAAACGGTAGATGTGTAGAGAAGGCATAGTGATGATAATTACATACAAAGCGGGAATGATTATCTGTTGCGTGTGAGTCATGCTTCCTGCTGTCCGATAATGGATGCATAACTAAGACCGTCTCCCTGCTGGCAGTTTGAACGTCAACGGTCACGTTACGCTCAACAGGCGAAGTCCTGCGCGCGCCCAAGTATTAGAGGCAAGTTACAAATGGTAAACCTGTCAACTGCTCCATATTTAACTTTTCCAGCCATAGGTAAGTAACCACACGGCTGCTGCCAGTCCACATTACGTGTTTAAAACATTACGTTGAATGTTATTGTCCTCGTCTGATTTTTTTTAGCTATTTTATTCTTGTCTGGCAGGAACGGTGGAAGGTAACGTTAGGTTAGCGAACGTGCTAGCTGAGTAACGTTAAGCTAACGTCAAGTTGACTCAACGGCTAACGTTAGCTGAACTAAATGGTTATTAGAAAGCTAATTAAAGTCCTGTCTTTGGGTGAAATTAAATTATGTGAAAGCTGCTTGACATTATGTCTCATAAATGTATCATTAACAGCTGAAGCTCTGTAAACTGTAACGTTGTCATTACTCAGGGGCGGAATATAACTAAGTAGCTAGCTAGACATACTCCAATACTTAACGTTACTGTAACTTACTAGCTGTGAGTTCAGAACATTCTCCTACTTCTAAAGATAAATTGGTCATTTAACCGTTCTTGGATTAAAATATGAATGTTTTTTTTCTGGCACTGACTTCTTATGATAAAAGGGGCTGTATTTGTGTTTTAATTTCAGGATGGACAGAGACCGGGGCTTTAACTTCAAACTGTTGGTACCTCCCAGAGTGAACAACGGACAGGTATCTGCTGTTCGACCTCAGGAAATCACTGAGAGCTGTGGTGATTTCATGAATAAATTGCAGCAGGTATGTTCAATTAGCCAATAGTTAGCCAACAGTTAATACTACTGAGTAAAATAAGGACAAAATACGTATGCTAGCTCAGCACTGATGCTGTCCTACATCACAATATTTTTTTTAATCAAAGTTTTACTCAGTATGCACACTTCTGGGTATTGTTTTCTGGACTGAAAGCTGAAAACATTGGGGATTGGAGGCAGCTGTAGTTAAAAGGGAGTAGTCATTAATACATATGATGACTAAGCATAACTGCTGTTTTCTCCCTAGAGTCACAGTAAATGTTTTGACAAAGAGCAGAGCATGCCTTTCCCCAATACGAGCATGGTTGCACCAACAAAACCTACCAGACAAGGTATTTTCTGTTTAAAAAACACTGGCTTCATCATTTCAGCACAAATGGTATCATCAACTTCGTGATGAATGAATTATTGTCTCTCTGTTAAAGAGTTTCCTAAGATGAAAGTCGTGCCACCAATGGAAAAAGACATGGTAATATTTTCATTGTACAAAAATGTGAGGCGTGAATAGGTTAGACTTGGCCTTGGCCACAAGTTTTTCCAAAGTATGTCAGTTAACTTCCCATCATTGTTAACATTCTCCAGAACAATTGCAATCCTGGACAGCTTTATTGCAAGCTGTTTGATGAAGTTGAGAAAATTAAGTGTTGGAAGGTCAAAGCTGACAGTGACACTGTGCAAAAGGAAAGGAGACTACAAGAAAACAAAAGAACAATTGAAACTCAACGCAAAGCCATTCAAGAATTGCAGGTGTGTGCCAAAGTGACAAGTATTATTTTCTGTGTCTTTCTCTCCAAACACATACAATATTATTTATTTTGTATTATTGTTATTGAAAGACAAAGAATTCTCAAACTGCCTTTTTATCTCTATTGTGCTGGTGATATTTTGTGTTCTGCCTTCACAGTTTGGAAATGAAGGTCTCAGCTTAAAGCTGGAGGAGCAGATCAGTGAGAATGAGGATTTGAGGAACAAGTATGGGATCTGTTTTTTTTAAATGCTCAGGGTCCCACTGCTCTGTCATAGCCAGATGAACATGTATTTTTAAAAATAGATGTTTTGTTTGCCTGAAATATTTGGTTTCCAAATTTTAAATGCAGGAACAATGCAACAAGGAACTTGTGCAATATCCTCAAAGATACTTTTGAGCGGTCATCCAAGAAAATGCACTTATGTAAGTAAAAAGTGCTTTAAATGTTTTTAACCGAAACAAATATCTTAATCAGCCATATTATTAAGATGTAGAACATATTTACACATGTCTACATATTTTATAACCATATGTTTGTATTTTGTAGTTGAATCTGAAAGAGAAGAAACACATCACATCTTGATGGAAAATAGTGAAAGCATTCAGGTAAAACACCTCTAAATCTGTATAATTTATGTGTTTATTATGAATAAGAATATTTGTTTGACAGTAGTTATTTAAACTGTATGACATAAGGTGTGATGGTCCATTTACAAGTAGCTTTCTGTTCCTGTAGAAACTAATTGCAGCTTTTGAAAGCCTTCGTATGCGAGCAGAAGCCGATCAGCAAGAGATGCAAAAAGGTTTGATTTTTATTCTTATTTGACCTTTTCACTACAGTAATTCCACATTTTATGACATTTTATCAATCAGACATAACGTGAAGGATGAATTGTATCTTAATGAAATAGGATGAAATTATGACAGATTAAAAAGCAAGAAAACATGAAGTGAATTAACCATTTTATATTTTTCCCAGTCAAGGAGGACCTGCTGCAATTTGAAAGTCTAAAAGAGAAATATCATCAAGAATATAACATGAAAGAGAAAGAGGTTAGTGACATAAAACTTTCTTCAGATGAAAGTTTTGGGGAACTTAATGTAACCAGAAGTCTGCACACTGTGTCCACAGGTTGCTGCGCTTCAGACAAAACTCAAGGACAAGGAAAGTGAACTACAAAAACTCTTGCTTGACCTCCAAGAAACCCAGAAGCACTGCAAACAGCTTCAAGAAGAAATGGGTAAGCTCAAGTTTAAATTTCAAGTTAATATGCCCTTGCCTTTATTTTCCTATATCCAGATTTAGGCAAAAATACATTTTGATCTTCTAAAACATAATAAACTGTTTTGTAAACATTGTAAACAGTTTTACTGTGTTGTCATTAACATTTTCATAAAGAATCTCTCAGAAATGCTCAATGACCAATTGGGTTTGATTGGAAAATAATCAAGTTCAAGTGGTAATCAAATTCCTATTATGTAGGCAATATGATATAGTGAAGTTATTATTGTGAGCCCAGCACTGCATTCTTAATGTTTATGTTATATTTTACAGCAACTTTGACTGTACTGTGACCACAGTACTTTGTAATATCTGCTTATGAAAATGCAATTACAGTGGAAAAAGTAGGCCATAACAAAATATTTCTGAAAGTTTTGCATTTTTTGTACAATGTAAGTTCAGTGAGCAGTATCTGAACTCTTTGTTATTTGAACGAGTATGAAAGCAAAGGTGACAATCATTTATTTGCTACCATTACAGAAGAACAGTATGAACTTCTCAAAAGCTTAAAAACTGAACGAGAATCTGTTCTTCAAGAACTGCACACCACAGAACAGCACTGCAAAGAAACTGAGGTGAGTGCATTAAGGTTATACTTCATCATAAGACTGGGCTCTGTTTTATTCCATATGCTTTGATTGAAATGTCTTCATTCTTTTAGATAAAACATGATGCTATTGCTGCAATGCTGGAAAAGAGTAAAGAAGAATATGCACAGATGATTAAAAGCAAAGACTTAAAATTGGAGGAGCTTAGCAAAGTCCGAAATCAACAAGCAGAGAAGCTGGAGCAGATTCAGACAACGATTCAGGAGCTACAGAATTCACTAGCCTTGGAGACACAGAGGTATAATTCCCTCCGCAAAATTCATGGCTTTGTCCTGATCAAATACATTTTTTTCTCATGCCATTCTTATGTTCCTGTTATGACTAATTTTGAAGGGCCAATGAACTTGAGGATAAACTTGTGGCAAACGACATGGACCTTAAAAAAAGAAGCACATCTTTAGGTAAGCTTCAATGAGTTAGATATGAAGATATTTTCATTTGCTGCCATGTCAGGTGGAAAGAAAATGTTATTCTCAACAGAAGTGACCATGGAGCAGAGTGCTAAGAAAGATGGGAAGATCAAAATACTTGAAGATGAACTGGTAAGATGTATTTAATCTTCTAGAAGAGTGTAGTCTTTGGCTCTGTGTTGTTCATTGTGTTCTGAACACCGCATAAAATGACTTGAAAACACTCACAGAATGATATTGTTCATAGGACCAAAGATCAAAATCCATTGAGTCCATGAAGGGCAAGATTGACGTTACTGAAGTCAGGGTGGAGGAACTCACAGCTGAGCTTTTGAAGAAAACTGAAGAAGTCCAGCTATTAATGGTAATCTGAATATACACCTCACTTCACAGAGAAAAAATATGTTCGTACCATCATCTAATACCAATACCGAAAAATGTATGCTCTATAGTCTTTAGTTTACCTTTCTTTTTTCGTTATACTTTTTTTATACAGACTGAAGCAGAGACTGCCTTTGCTGAAAATGATGAACTGAAGAAGGCTTGTGAAGCTGCTGAAAAGGCACAAGAAGATTTAAAGCAGAAGACTAAAGTGACAGAGGTTTTTGCAAGATTTTTGTTCTCCTTATGCACTCATTATTTCTTATCCACTCTTTCACATTTTTCAGGGAAGTTACTTTTATAAAGAAAAAAAAATATTGAGTGATATTTTGTATTGCATTCCCTCAGATCAAAGTGCAGGAGCTAAAGGGAGAGCTAATTACTGAAAAGGAGAAAAATAAAGAAAACACATTTCAGATGGAGCAACTGAGGAAAGGCATAGTGCACCATGAGTAAGTTCTTAATAGCCAGCCATCCTATAATATTAGAACATCCTGTAGAATGTTACATTTAGCTTGTAATCTAAAATGTCCTATTGGTTTAATCTGTGTCATTTTTAAGAACGAAGTACAAAGAGCTGTTGTCTAACTTTGATGAGCTGCAGTCTGAGAAGACAGCCATTCAACAGCAGTTTGAGAGTGCATCATCTAATGTGAAAGCTATTCAGGCTAACATGAAGGTTTGAATTGCCCAAACAAATGTAATAAATTATTGTCATGTGTGCGGTAGCTGTCTGTATTAGGTGTCATGTTTTTTCATTACTCACTGTATGGTGTGACTAACAAATTGTTCTGTTCAGGAGAGTGAGGAGAAGGCTGTGAAGCTCACAACAGAAATTCAAAGACTGAAAGAAGAAAACCATTGTTTGCTGTGAGTTTACCCTTAAGAGACAGTGGGTAGGAGTTTGATATTGTGTAGTTTTAGACACTTATAGATTTTCATATTTCCATTAAACAGAGAGGAAGTAAACTCCATTAAAACTGAAATCCAAAGGGAGACACCGCAGAAGAAAATTGAAGATCATGTAAGTGTACACATTAAATTTGTTTTTAAGAAAAACACAAGAAAGGTGCCTGCTATTCTAATTTTCATATTATGTATTTGTTCTTTTGTGTACAGTGCGAACATCTGCAGGATGATATTATAGGAAAAGAAAAAGAAATCAAAGCTTTGGCAACAAAGGTGGTTATTATACAGAAAATGTAAAATGCTGTTATTATTGTTGATCATTTTCTGGAGGTAACAAATAAGTGTTTGGTTTTTAGCTCTGCAATGTCAGGAAAAATTTTGAAATCAAGCTCAAAGCCCAGGAGGAATTCAAGAAAGAAGTATGTGATGATTTTGGAATTGTACATACACATAGGATGGGGATTTTATTCATTCAGCTAACATTTCACTTGTGCATTTTCAGAATAAAATGCTTAAGAAACAAATAGCGAAAGAGACTGCAAAATTCAGTCAACTTGAAAATGAGGTATGGGGATGTTTTTTTCCTCTTCCAAATCTTAATACTGATAGTATATACCATTGGTAGTACTGAAGTATAACCCTGTATGATGTAGATGGTTGTTTTTGTGTTTAGATCAACAGTCTTCAAGAGGAGTCCCAGAAACTTAAGAGACTGAACAAGGAAGACCATCTGAAATTCCAGAAGGAGCTTGACTCCAAGTCAACCTTTGCAGAAGAGCTTAAGAATGAGGTAATTTAAGCATAACATTATGCTATTCACCACATTTTTAGATTGTCAAAGTTGAAACTTTGAGAATAACATTGAGAATTTTTTACAGGTACAGAAACTCAGAGTAACAGCGGCAGAGTCTGTCAAGAACAAGGAAGACGCAGAACTCAAGTGTCAACACAAGATAGCAGATATGGTTGCACTGATGGAAAAACACAAGGTAAGGTCATCATAGAGTGTATGTTTGTCTATACAGCATGACTGTAAATGCAAACAAGGGATCCATAAGAAGGAACTTGACTTGTTATTACTAGAGCCAGTATGACCGGATGGTTGAACAAAAGGATGCAGAGCTTGATGAGAACAGGAAGAAAGAGAGGGAGGCTGTGGCCTGTAGGAAATCACTGGTATGATGCTGACACAAGATACATTAATGTTTACATATAACAATGAGAAAATGAATGAATCTTATAACCAAAACTAAATTCTTAACATCAGGAGGTGGATCTTGAGAAGCACAAGACTGATAAAGATCAGCTGAAGCAACAGCTGAAGACAGAAGTGGCAGAGAAGGTATGTCCTAATTTGAATCAGATTATTTTTGTTTGTGTACTGAAATAGGTTGTACTTGAAAAACACTTTTCATCGATATTAGGAAAACCTGCAGAAGGAGCTCACTGATTTGAAGAATGAAATGTCATCCATGAAAATCTCTCAACTGTCAGAAGTGATAAACAAGCAGGTAAGATATCTGCACATTATGAAATAGGCTACTATTGATGACATGGTTTATTATCACTTTTACTTCACGAAAAATCTATCTTCACTGTCCTAGTCACCTGCCTCAAACTATAAACAAGGGAAAAATTCAGTGACTCCAAAAGAGAGCTCTGCAAAAAGACATGTGTTTGGCTTCTCCAAGACCAGGAAAACTCCCTCTTACAGCAAGGATGATGGAAGTGCTGCAGTTACAAAGAAAGCTGTGAGTCTAATTCACCCAAAAAAAAAAAGATTTAAAACAGATTCTCTTATGTCTTTCACCTTCTTAATTTTTTAGGGGTTGGACATCAAATCAGGTTGTCATAACTTTCTTTGTATTTTCACGGTCAGGAAAGGTTTAATTAAAAAACTATAGACATTAACACACCAAATCCTTTTAATCCCATTCAGACCATCATCCCATTCAGGATGCTGACATAACCTGTCAACAGAATTTGCCTTTAGACGTATTGTGTAAAGAAGAAGAGAAACTGAAGATTTTTCGTATTTGATGCAAGGGCAGTGATGTTTGTCTTCATGTGTGTTCGTGTGTAGAAGTGTCATTCTCAGCATACACTGTATGTCAGCAGTTAATGAATGGAGTGTGAACATGTCGCTACAGGTAATGACTTATGATACTCTTAATGATAAATGTAACAGGGGTAACATTTTATGTCTATTGTAAAGGACTCTGACTGTGACTCCATCAAAACATCAGATAGAACAACACCAAAGACCAAGGTAGAAAATTGAATGAATTTATAAAGTTAATTTTGATTGACTGCGATAGAGAACAGTATACCATAAGAATTCAATTTCTGTCATTCTGTCATGTCATTAACTTTTCTTTTAATCATAGAAAATTCAAAATGGAAACCCAGAAACCCCAAGTATAATGACAAACAGGGTTGGCGGAACATCAAAGATCAAAGTAATAAACAGTATCATTCTGACATTTTCCAAAATTGATAAAAATATGAATGATGTTGGCTGACATTTACTTTCTTTTAAATCCCTTACAGTCCTATAGAATTAGGACACCCCCTTCTTCTCTGACAGCACGGTGGGAGAAGAACACCATAGAGCTTGACCCCAGGTCTGACAGCTCTGATCAAAACGATATCTTGGTGAGTTGGATTTGTATTTGTTTAGGGTTTATTTGTCAGATGAATAAATTAGCTTAAATTGTTTAATTAGTTCATATGACTGTTTATGAGATATTGCCAGAGGAGCTGATTTGGATTTCTGTTTCTTTGCTTGACAGAGCTTTACACATGCACCCGTACCCAAGTCTTCTGCTCCACCCTCCAAACTCAACATCTTGCAAAAGGTAAGTTGAACATAGTGGTATAGTCTTAATTGACATTATATGAAGTTGACAAAGAAAAATTAGTCCATTGATTCATTAAAAAAAATTGGCTCCACATGTTTTCAGATTCAGAGCCCGGTCAGTCATAAATCACCAGGGAACTCCTTGAAGCTTGCTGCAATGAAAAGGATGAGAGATGCGGGTTGGACGGCTGTAACTGGCTGTGACAAAAAAAAGAAGAAGAGCAGTGAGAGGGTTTTTGCCTAAAGTATGGCTGTTACAGGACAGATAGACAGTAATCAAAACAATCTTAGACAGTTTTAGGTGTTGATGTTCGAACTTTGTTAGCATGAATATATACTACCGTTTGGTATCAAATAGAATAGGCAAGTTTATTTCTTAACATTCATACATAGTATAGTTATGGATTAGTTCAACAGCATTGTTAACAGAAAGACTTAGGTATTCTTGTTCTAGTTTGTTCAGAGTTTGGAGAAAGATTTTAAGTGATTGAGGAGTCTCACACTAAATGCTTTAAAATGTATCTTTACTGGTGTTCACATGAAATCTTATTCATTCTGCACATGTTCATATTGTTGGTGTGGGAAAAGCTGTAGTTGTTCTGTATTATTATCTTAATATGTATGAAATTAATATATTTGTTTATCTTGGTATTGAAAATTACAGAAGTAATGTTCAAATCAGTCAGCGTTGTCCTTTTTTGAATGTACTGTTAGGCTTTCGTGAAGAATTTGAATATCCCTGGGATGAAATCTCAGTCTTGAAATTGTACTCATTGGCAGATGTGAAAACTTGGTTTAGTCCGTGCCTGTCGAGCACAAAAGGTGATCTCAAAGTGTAGGAACGCTCTCTCCTTAATGAAGGAACTCGAGGCGGAATTGAGATTGGTCCTCTGAGGGTGTTGGTACGTTGTCGTATATCGGATGGCCATCATAAAGTCCTCCAGAAATTACGAGTGTGTCATCGTCTGCCACAAATGCATCTGGGGAAAATTTAATACGTACTGTATTTTTTTTACTGCAAACAATTAAAAAAGATAGTTTGTGTTGATTGTATGATGAAGGGGAACTCCTTACCCGTGTCATCGGCGGTAAGAGGTCGATGCAGATATTGGATTTTGTGTTTGCATTTGTAAAGCATGATCCCAACCAATGCCACAGCAAACATTCCAAGTACAGCGCTGAAGATAATAGTCATGTTTTTTTCTGAACTGTTCAGTCGCGAAGCTATTTACAAAAAAAAAAGGAAAAGCAATAAAAGTCAATTAAATTTAAATATCAACATTCTATACAGCGAGTGGTTAAATTATTGATAAAACAGGAAGCCTGATGCTTACCTTGTGTGATTCCGTCCGGTGAAACTGAGGTTGTGTTGACAGTGTGAGATGAATTTGCAGTTGTAATTACTGTAGTATCAGGCGTACTTATGTAACCTCCTGTTGTCTGCATCGCAGGTGTTGTCATTGCTGTAAATGTTGGAGTGTGAGCGCCAGCTGTTGTGGATGTCAGAGATGTACTATCGGTGAGAGGAGTCATTGTTGTTGACTGAGAAGTCTGGACAGGACTTTTGCTCTCAGTTGTGGCTGCTGTGGTTGTGAAAGTGTCACTGTTCTGCGTTGTGCTGGTCAATGGAGTTGTGTTGTCAGTCAAGTTTGTGACAGATTCATGTACAGTAGAATAAGATGGAGTTACCGGTGCAGTTGTGTGTGTCAGGTTTAAGTCAGATGTTGTTATTGTAGTCGTGATAGTCGAATTTCCATTTTCTGTTTGCGCCACAGCAAAAGAAATGGCCAGAAGGTAACAAGCCAGGGTAGGAAGGATGGTATCCATGGTCATTAAATTCTGTATTGGGTAACAAAACACAAGCTGAAAAACACTTCCATAAAATAGACACAGTAAAATCATACATGGTTTCCTTATCTTAATGTTTCTGAAGTTTTACAGTTAAGGTCTCAGCTGTAAAAAGTTTGAGCCTCCTGTGTTACACAATGAAAACAATACCTTAAACATTGTATAAGACCTTTTGTTAGTACGTCATTTGCAGTAAATGTTGAAGATTACAGATCTTACAACTGATCAGCTGCAGGAAATGACTTCATACACTAAACATGACTGTGTACGCATTAAGAAAATACACAGCTTCTTATCAACTGATCTTTTGTAGTCAGTGGAAGCACTTTTAAGTTCCTCCTATCACGAAGTTCAAAACACGATTGATAAAGTAAATTACTGGCTTTAGATTAAATCAAACAGATGAAATTAATCTGGCTCACCTTGTTTTGTTAGTACCTGTCAAAACTTATTTCACTACCCTGGCAGTGAGTATTCCTCCATGTCACGGCTGACTCTCCACTTCCTACAAACCTGATACGGCTAAAGGGCGAGATCTGCTGGCACAGTGGCAGGTAAAAGTGGGCAGGTCAATGCTTTGTAAACCTCCTCCATTGTATGTTGCCAAGGAGACAAAGGGCAGGGTTATTACCTAGACCAAAGCTCAATTTCGCCCTGTCTGTCTTCCTGCCTCTCCCTTGCTCACCTCAAATAAATGTTATAGCCCTGAGTAGAAGAGAAACTGCGTTGCCAAATTATTAACTACACTGTAAATTTGTCTTTCCTGGAGCCCTGTATTCTCTCTCACTGACATTTTGAGGGCATACACTGAAGGTCAAGTTGTGTGTTTTCAATCAGCAGTGTTAAACTTTGTACAAAATATTTATTAACAAGTAGAATTTGTCAATACATCATACAGGTAGTTCATGAAGAGTGTGCAAATTCCATATAAAACAACAAGGAAAAATAAACAAATAGAAATAAACAAAGATACCAGAGTGCCTGTCTGTGTTAGCATGAAATTTTTAAAAATGTACGTGACAGTGTTCAGGTAGAGAATATAGAGACAGCAGTTGCAATCAGAGAGAACAATTGAACAAAGAGCAGTAAAAGTTGGTACGTCACTGCTAGACAGGAAATGGGAGGATCAGCTCAATCAGCGTGGAGCAGAAGATGTGGTGTTATTTTAAATGTCTTTTACCCCATTGTTCTGAGGAAAACTACAACAACTTAAACATCCTGATCTAATTAAAGCGAATACCACCAGATGTCGGGGACATTTTCATACTATATATATGAGTTGTTTTTGCTGTTGTTTAAGCATGACAGTTGACTAGCAACATAACAAGGCAAGCTGTGGAATTTGAATTACATCCGTTTAAATTTCTGTTTTAGTTTGACAGTCTATTTTGCGAGTTGTCAAGTTGTCCCTAATGTGAAATCAGAATAAGAATTCATATCAACATAAATACAGAAAACACATACAGAAAATTAACCTGTGTTTACAAATCAAATGCACCACAGCAATGTAGCAGCAAAACAATTGTGGCTTGTCATTTATAAAATAATAATAATAATTACTGGAAAGAACCGAGAGTTAATGTAGTAGCTTTACAGTTTTGTGCCCATTTCAACATTTTTTCTCTTCGTGTCAATGTCTTCAAACGCTGGGTTTTCAACTTCCATGTGAAATTCTCCTGCAGCTTTTTCTGTGACATCAGATTCCTGCAGAAAACATTTAGCAAACTGTTAATAACCTGACAGAATATTGTGTAGTTTTGTAAGTAATGCAACCTCACATTTGTTACCAAATATCCAATCAAGTGCTCAGTCTCTTACCTCTGATTTACTACACCAGCGGAAGCAGATCAGGTCACTCATCTTCACCAATAGATCAGGGTTAATTTTTTCTTGCTTGCATCCACCTAAAATGAAATAGACACCTATTCTCATAACCATTTTATAGTAGATTTGGATGACAATATTCAACATTTCAAACATACAAGTATCGATATGCCTTTGTAATGAAAGTAGAGGTTAGATAATGTCTCACCTGTGATTGCGCTCACTAGCAGGCCGGACACAATTGTTGTCAGTGTTCCCAGGAGAGCGAAGTAGACGTAGGACAGAGAGTACCAGCTGTCTGCCAGAGCTGGTCTGAAACTGACGCACAGAGGAAATCGATTTATCAGTCATCCTCCCTTCTTTCTACACTTGTCACACAAACAGGGTTGTAACTTCTTTCGGATAAAATGCTGTATGAAATAGGGCTACAAGTAAGGATTATCTTTATCATCGATTAATCTGGAGATTATTGTCTTGATTCATTCTGAGGTTACATTTTGTTTTGTCCAACCAAAAGTCCAAACACCAAAGATAGTCAGTTTACAATCACATTATACATAAAATCTCATATCTTTGCTTAAAAAAGAGACTTAAAAAATGTATATGATATCAAAGTACTTTGGGATTAATTTAATATTGATCTACTAATATGAAATCTATTTTGAGAAATTTTCGCTTTTTTGTGATGAGTTGGCCTGTGGAAGGAAATCTTTTGAGGACAGTTTAAAGCCTTGAATCATGTTTGTGCTTTGTCTTCATATACTAGCTCTTCACTTACTAAAATGCAGATAAATATTCCTATTCTTGATGGAACTTTATGGATGTTATCTGACTCACTCAGGCTGTGGGGTCAGAGTCACTGGAGTGGTCCACGGAGCTTGTGTTGTGCTGTCTTCGCCGATTGTGTTGTTGCACCCTGCAGTGGTGAGTGGGAGAGGATTTGTCATTTCAGCTGTTGGCGGGTAGATCTGGGCTCCAATCCCCACCCACAGAGTCAACACTAGACCGATGATCATTCCCACAAGGCCTCCCTGCAAAGTAAACTGTGGTCAAATACTTCCGCGATGTGACACATTTGTGAAGTTTTCTTTGTGTGGTGAGATGGTGCAGTCGTGCAAGTGAATGTTCCAGACAGGAAGTACTCACTATTGAGTTTGGTGTGCGGAACAGCATGCCTAATAGGTAAAGACCAAGAAGAGGCCCGCTGATCATGCCAAATATGGACAGAGCTGCCTGAAAACAGAAAACCATCCAATTGCTTGTAATTCTTATTACTCAACACATGGTGGTGCTGTAGAGCAATAAATGGCTGCAGTACTGAGTGGTGGTGTTGGAGAGGTTTACCTGCAATACACTTCCCATCAGTGAAGCAACTCCAGCCATCCCAATGCACACGGCACCAAAGAATACACCTAGGTGAAAATAATGTTAAAACCTGCATTATTGAAATAAAAGAATGGATCTAATCACAACTTTCTGTGACAATTATTGGTACAAAGTCTAAGGTAGATGAGCTCATACAAAATGTTTTCTAAAATGAACACATATACATTTTCCTTTACATAGATGTAACTGAACTCTAAGTTTTTATCAGCTGAAAAAGGGCTTTTGAGGATTTTGAATTTGTTGCATGTTTTCGTCTTGAAAAGCATTTAATGAATTTTTCTCAAAATGGCCTTTAGTGGCTGAAAGTATTAGAAACACTAATTTCATGTATAAAAGTTTGTAATTTATGAAAGTCCTTAAAAAACAGCAAGAAAAGAAGCATGTTTTTGCATTTGATTGTGGCTGTCAGGAGACGACTAATGAACTAAAAGTGTGGTTTTTGTGACAGTGGACTGCGGGTGCTGAAGGCTTTCCAGGTCATGTTAATTTGATAAGTAGTAATTCCTGTTAGCTACTCCTGAGAAGAACTGAAGGCAGGTTATGTAATCCCTGCTGATTTTCCACCAGGATTACCTATTGGAGGTGTTAAAAAGGTCTTTTAGTTGTCCTGAAATGAACTTGTGTTTTCTAACCGTTTCCCTCCCATCAGTGACAGCTCTTATCAACACCTCCAGCTGCACAGTAATGAACAGGAGCGTTGTGACCGTTTTGGATCCAGTGTCTGTGCTAAATTAAGAAAAGTGGTGTCTTTTCTGCGGCTCTTTTCAAATGACAGCGAAGCCACACCCTCGGTCTTGCCCTGCCAAAAGAAGATTAGACTATAGTTCCTACATGTTCCTGCCTGTCCAGGTTTTTCAAGGTAAATCCATCTGATGAAAGACTCTGGATTGTTGTAACATCAGCCACTGTTTGTTCACTATGTCCTGTGAAGTCTGTTTTTGGAAACTGTTCACAAGTAATGGTTTTAATTTGTCTCTGAGTAAACAAGATTGTCTTTGTTCACAGCTCTCAGTCCATCTATCTCTACCCTGTTCGGATCATGTCGTAACCTCGGACACGAGAACAGTAAACGATTTTTTATTACCAGCTAAGAATAACAAGATAATGGTTATCTTGGAGTCTACTGGTATCCTGTGAACTCATACCATAGCAATCAAGATCCTCAGAATGTACTGCAGATTAGACTTGTTCTTTCTAATTTATACGATGTCTTTTGTAAATGAGAAGATTTTAAAGGAAGGAATTCTTCAAAGCTGTTGTCAGCCACTCTTAACTTGTGCTTAACTATGCTTTTTGTGATCCTTGCTCATTTGTGGTCTACTGTGGAACTTACTCAAGCCCATGTTCATCCAGTACACCTGTTTCTCAGTGAGGTTTTTGAACACTGGTAGAATAAAGTCTTCCACAGTGACAGCAACTAGGGCGTTAATGCTGGAAGACACCGTGCTGGGGAAAAAAAGGAGAGCAGAAAGGCTGATTGATTAAAAAAGCAGATTATATTACGGATACGGTTAGTCTCAGGTAGCATGGAGATAGCGGCTTCTCATAAACAACTTGCTCAATCTTCAGTGGAACAACCATGTGGACTTTTTCGCAGGAAGCAACCTAATCTAGGTAATGCCAGCTCATTCTTTCTGTAGCATTGTGTCTTATCTGTTGGAGCATTGCCTTATCAACACAACATTTCTGACTGGTTTTCAAAAACAATCCGTTTTTTCCTTGTTTTTGTCAGGCCTCACCTTAGCGTACCGCTGTAGGCAGCTGCCACAAACAAGCCAGGTATTCCAGGGTAATCTGCCAGAATGTCCATCACAAGGTAGGGCAGCAACTGGTTTATAAATGTAAAGCATTATTTACTGTCAATACTTTATTTTACAAACAGCATGACCAGACCTGCCAACATTCCGTGATATCCCGGGTTTCTCCCATGCTTCCGTCTCCAAGCACCCTCCTATTTTGTTGTGTCTCCGGGGAAATGTTTGTAATTTGCATGGTCCTCAAACTTTATTGTGAGATTTTTACGATAGGTTACATATGTTTGACCTCACCCAACTTGCCAGATTGTCTATAAAGGTTAATCTGCACACAGAATTTTACAGACAGGCCGCTTAACTTAGCGTTAGCTGCGAGAGCAGGAAGGCGTTCCACCCATATCCAACCCCACCCTAAAAACATCCTTATTTCATAACCCAAATATTGGCAGGTATGGGCATGCCATCGTTGTGATGGTTGAGTGGACAACAGTTGCAGCTGTAATCACCTGGTCCGGGGTGCTAACGTCATTGTTTGAAAGTGGATCACAGTTCTTGTAGATGGAGAACATGGTGAGGCCAGAAAACACAGCCAGACTCACAGTTAGCCACAAGCCAACCATGTTCACATACAGAGACCTGGGGAATGTAAAAAAAAAAAAAGATTTGTCAGTGCATGAACCTTCGCTCGCTGCCAGTAGTTCACTGTTTGCATTGCACTGCAGGAACACTCACATCTTGGCGTGTCCCAAGGTTTTGCAGGAGATGTAGCGCTGCACCTGGGATTGGTTGATTGAATAGATAGAAGTCCACATCACGCTGCCGCCGATTACAATAGTCCAGAAAGTGTGTCGCTTCAGAGGATCTGGGTCAAAACTGTGACAGAAGTCATGAAAGAAGGGCAATGAAAAGGCATAATTGATATTCAGTTTTTCTTAATTTATGTGAGCATAACAGATTTTTACATACTTGGATTCAGGAGCAAGTAAGTGTTACAGGAAACAATTGAGAGAAGGTTCAAATTCAAAATTTCAAATTTGTGTGACTGGGGGTATAAACTAATTTCTATCACCAAGCAGGCCACAATCTTTTGGTCTCATAACCATCTTAAAACAAGCAGATAACAAATACTATCAGCCACAAGTCTGCTTGTTTACTCACTCAAACGCCTCTAGTCGGCCTCCTTTCCTTGCGTCCTCCCAAATGTTTGTCAGGCCTCCCTGAATCACAGCTCCTCGAGCTATAACAGCCACGAAACCTGCCAGCATGATCACCATCTGCATCACGTCTGTCCAGATTACTGCTTTCAGGCCGCCCTGGAACAACAGCCATGTCAGGGTCAGCGCATCAGGTCTTTTGCCTTTGCGCAGATCAGACCACACAATTAAATAGTTTGATGATACTAGAATGTAAGATAATAAACCAGCCTGCTTATGATTTAACAGTTTTAGAAACAATCATAGTTGGACTCAAGGACATTTTGACACAGGTGGTACCAACCAAAGTGCAGTAGACGATGCACACTGCTCCTGTAGCCACCAGCACTCCCCATAGATCCAGTCCTGTGACTGAGTGATAGAACAAAAAGGTTCCATCATGAGTCATATAAACAAAATAATCCTTTTGAGATGTAACAACATGTGACCGTTTTAGTAACTTCAAGCTGAAGTCACCATAACCACTCTGATCCATCCTGGTTGTTGCCTCTCCTTTGTTTTTAGAGTGAACCTGTGTCCATGGACACAATCTCTGGTATCCGGAAAGAAGTAGATTATACTGTAAAGATTAGACAGCAGCACAAAGTTGCATCTGAGGTTCACCATTTTTTTCAGTCAAGTTAGGCTGATGTCTAAAGAAAATCTTGTCTACCCTTGTTTGTGCCAGGGTTTGCTATCCAGAAGAAGTAGATGGGAGAGTTTGTGGCAAGTGCAAAAAATGTAAACAAAACACAGGACTCCTTACGATCATACAAAGTATTTTAGTTAATTGTAAGAAAAGCCCAAATATAGACTTACTTTGATTTAGTGCGAGAGCTGGAGCATAGATGACCAAACCAGTGTAGAGAGCCTGAGAAAGGAGGCCACCATTAGTTGATTAGTTGGAAGATAAACAAGCATGTGATTCTTATCAATCTTAGAGAAAAAGACAGGTGCTGTTAAATATGGATGTTTGTTCCATTCTTAATTGTTTTCGTACTTAAGGTTTTAATTATCTAAATACAAAAAGAGACTGAATATTCCTCTTGATTTCAGTAAAAGCATGTTTAGTTACCGTCTGTATGATGTACATCGATGTCCCAATTATCCGAATCGGCCGACTGAAGCGCAATTCCAAGTACTTGACATGAAAAATAAACATGGTCAGACATCATTAAAATGTTGTTTAATTCATGCATCCACATTTGTGTTTTTCTTTCTTTAGTTTAAACTGAAATGTCCGGCCAGGTTTCAGAGGGAAATACTTTTATAGCAGTTTCATTACGTACACGTTTCTACGGCCATGGGCAGGTTTTATATAGCCCTCCAATAAAACATGTTAACTCTATAGATATTTCCACTGTAATTTCCTGCTCCCCGTCAGCCAGCCTTTGTACCAATACAATCATTTCAAAGTGTGTGACATTTCCTAACCTCATAGGCACTGGTGATCCCCAGCCTGTAGAACACCGGGACAAAGACCTCGGCGGTGATGGCAGACATGATGGCGTAGGAGAAGCCGAAGAGCCAGAAGGCAGCTCCGAACCGGTAGGCCTCGGCAGGTGTTCCGATGACTGTGATGCCAGACATGAAGCTGGCAGTGAGCGACATGGCAACCGGCACAGCTGTCATTTGCCGTCCACCCAACAAGAACTCGGCGCTGCTCGTCTCCTTACGGCCCCTGATGGCCTGGAAGAGGCCAATGCCAGCCGCAACCAAAATTACTCCAGCAAACACCACATAGTCCCACACAGAGAAAGTGGCCACTGGACCACCTGTACCAACCATGGTTGGTTAAACAGCTTTTCTAACACTTATATATGAACTGTCAACCCAGGATTTCTGTTTTATGGCTAATTATTGATTTTCTTCCCTCTAAATGATCCTGAAATTGTCATGTAGACCGACGGAAAGAACAAAAATGCACACAAGCAGCAAGGCAAACGCTTCTCAGTGTATTTTAGACTCTCCTGTCAGAGGAATCTAAATCAGCCACGCTCATATTAAGCATTTCCCTTCAAACCTTCAACAAAAAACAGAAAAATCCAAAGAGTTCAGCGCTTTAGTCCTTTGTTGTGCTATCCAATCCACCTGTCAGTCGCTCTGACTGATACACGGTTGTACATCAAATGCGAGCGGCAGGCGTCTGGTCCACTCGGATGTCTTCAGGAGACTATAAAGTTTAGTTAACTATAGTTAATGATCTATCAAGGATACAAAGTACTGAAGTCAGCCAGAATTTCATTGATTGTAAAAGGTGGTGATCCTGTGGTGTGTCTCAGCTTCGTGTTGATCTGATGCTTTATTCTGACAAAGTGACACATCCACGAGCTCTCTTCATAAAATCTCATGTCACTCGGTAGTTATGAGAGAATTCAGGAGGGGCAGGTCTGCTCCGGCTATCACGTCCTTTTTAATGTGTCAGACAATCACACGTGATTACTATTGCTTTACATCTGTATATTTGCTTATCAATCTAGTGATGCAAACTCCAAAATACGTAGGTGTCAGGAGGGGAAATTGTCTGCTGTAGAAAATGATGCAGATAACTAAAAATAAAAAAGTAGGAGTAAGCTGTTTGCAGGGACCTTATTTGAGTACAACAGATATTAAGTGGTGACATGTTCAAATTTTAATTCTAATGAAGACAGATTTTATGGTTGATTTCATTCAAGTCGCTCTTGATGAGAGCATCAGTCTCAGTAAATTCTACCAAAGTTAATGTAAAATGGCACTTAGTGTTAATGTTTATAAAGTTAAGTAAGAGTTTAGCAAAGGACTGAGGTGCTAAAATGGACATTGAACTTACACTGGACTGTTTATGTTTTTCACTTCATTGATGGCTTTAGTCACCACTGGAAAAGGACAACACACGTGAGCCAGTCAGCCGTGTGCATTATCCAAGATGAATGTTATTAAGTGAAGACTTCAATTCAGTAAGAGGTGCTGTGATTAAAACAAAATAGAAGAAAATCAGTCACTGTGAGAAAACCCAATTTAGGACACGGCAACTGGAATGCTGCGAATCCCTTTCGAATTGTAAATCAAGAGGAAATAGTCACAACGAGGACATGTGCTTCACAAATATGACTTAATGTGTCAGAGAGACTCCGACTATCTTCTGCAATCATTAAACAAATATATAGATAAGAAAATCTGGCAGTGTTTGGATGAAAACACTCCTCACTGGTTTTTGAGTCAAGGTATTGTCTTGTCAGTAGCATGAAGTATATCTGTGTAAGTGTATCTGAAGTATTTGATGTTAAGAGAGAAATGCTGATGTCTGCTACAGCAGTTTGTATTTCACTTACTATGAAAGCAGATTAGATAAAACCTGACCTGAATGTTTTCTGCTCATGTTTAGTCAGAGACAGCTTGTGAATTGACTTGTGCACACTGCTGAATGGTGTAGACATTTGCTACGCACAATGCACATCTCAGCATTCAGAAGGTACCTTGAAATATTTTGCTTTACTTAAGTGCTTTTTTTTTTTGTTCCGTTAATGTTTTACTCAAATGAGAACCAGAATATGTTTGTTTAAGAAAAGGAAGACAAAGTCCTGGTTTGACCATTTCTTTATAAGTTATAAATTTTTTTCAAGCAGCCACGAAGCTTTCAAGCATTTCGTGACATCTAGTGGACACTGTTTCGGACTAATTTGGACAGAATCAGTTAGAGCTGCACAGACGGTTTTAGCTTCAGTCAGTTTCCTTGGTTACCGTTACTTTGTTAATGAAGGAAATCATTAATTCATGTAATCCACATAATGGAGTAAAAGTTCAGTTCTTCCTTTTTGCGTCACAGATAAAAGATAACGGCTCGTTTGGATAATGATGGATTATAATCTTCATATAAATACTGTTCAGCAGGACATTCAGACTCAACAGGCCTGCAGGCACCGGCATCTTCTGAGCAGGTGACTCACATTCAGAGGGGGACAAACAGCACTAAAGACTCCAAACGTTCTGTTATGTGCTTGTTAATTTGTCTTTTTTTAATCTTTCTTCCCATGCAGGTCCTAAAGTGCTTGGGAAAAAATAACACTCGCTGAACATGGAGACTGCAGTGTTCAGCTGCTGGCTCCTTTTTCTGCTCTTCAGTCCGGCCGTTCCCATGTGTTTACCCACTGACTTCACCCTGTATGTGGACAGGCCAGAGTGTGACTTCTGTGTGGCCATCAACACGACCATCTGCATGGGATTCTGCTACTCAAGGGTATGTGCAGTGTGTCCTTCATGGTGAAGAATAGCGTCGTCATTCATTCATTCTAATGGTGGAAAAGGCACCTTGAAATACTGAAAATACTAAACGTTTATGCCATTTAGTCACCCTTTTTGTCCCCAGAAAACTTTATCAGTGATTTATGATAACCAAAGTGTCAAACAGTAGGTACAAATCAAATTTTATTAAAGAAAACAGAAAATACAGAGACTGAATTCTAAAATATTCACAGAAATTAAGTTCTAACATTTGATTGCATGTCATCTTTCACTGTATTGTGAAATTCTGTAAATGTATAAAATCATGAACGGAGTAAATAAAACAGATTAAAGTAATCTTTTGAAAAATTTGCAGTTCTGAACTACCAAAAAATCCTGTTACAATTAAATCATGACATTTACAACAAAGTTAAAAGGGCTCTTTGTAAGAATTTCCAGCAGTTAACATCTTGTATGACTTTGTATTGGCCACATGTGGGCAGATTGTAACATGATGTGAAAAAGGTCTTCCAGGTAGATTACTGGTTGAAGTTGTTTAATGCTGCTGGACTGTGGATTAGTCTGTGAAGGCCTCGGGCTGGATTTTTCCACGACACTCCGAAGGGTGTGACTTAAACATGTTCTCCAGTGCCTCTCTCCACTCCTCTATCAGAGACCAACAGTAGCTAACAATGATTTAGAAATGGATTCTGCTAATATGAAGTAACGACCAGCCTCAAACACAACACAGAAGCTCCGCAGACCCCCTTTTTTCAGATGACAATAAGTGCCCTAAAGAAAGTGGGATGTTAATTAATGTGCTTGTGTTCGGTGAGCAGGACAGCAACATGAGGGACATACTCGGCCCCCGCTTCCTCATCCAGAGAGGCTGTACTTATGACAAAGTGGAATACCGCACAGCCGTGCTGCCCGGCTGTCCCATCAACGCCGACCCTGTCTTCACCTACCCCGTGGCCCTCAGCTGCCACTGTGGGGCCTGCAGGACTGACAGCGATGAATGCGCTCACAGGGCCAGCGCGAACGGAGCTCGGTGTACCAAACCAGTCAGACGTCTCTACCCGTATCCCGACCAGAGCAACTACATGATCCCATTCTGATCCTCCTGTTGTGAGCGCTCTCAGCTTGTTGTCCTTTCTTTTTCTTTTTTTCCCCCCTTAAATTACCATGTGTTAACTGCATGATTCATCAATGTTTTGGGAGCAGACACACGTCATCCTTCAGCTTGTGATGGAGACACTGATGTCTGACCTGTCTGTATTATCTCTTGTGCCAGCCTGTTTTATTGTGCCTTTGTTGCCCAACTCAGGTGATCCTTCTGGGTATTTTCATTAGCGTCATTATTAATCCCCCTGTACACTCATGTGTGTGTGACTTATCATGTTTACTGTTGAAGGGATACTCTGAATTCAATTAAAGCTGAAGTCTCTAAATAGCTCTCCAACTAAGCTGCACTTGACTTAATCACATCCTGTGTCTGTGACCGTGGCTTTCTGTTTACTCCATAACAAACACCAGGCTGTGACGCTCCACAATGTCACCTCGAGGTACTATCTTTGCACCAGGAGTCATTCAGGAAGGCACGTGATTGTTGACACAACTTTTTTTAAACGGATTATCAGTGAGGATGTTGAAACCACAAAGATGAGCGCATAAATGCACACAGAGAGAGTCACCAAACACTGAACTTACAGTGTGTGTTTGTAGCTGAGTCATTTTATCTCAGCCCAAGTAGAGTTTATATGTGTAGTTTCTCATCCACAAAGGGAATTTTGGAAGACAGCTGGAGCTTATTAATAGCCCGGCGGTTCAGAGTGGCAGTATGTTTAAGTCCGTCACGTGGAACTCTGTGACATCTCATCCACTTATCTTATATTTAGTCACTTATGAATATTACACCCTCATCTGTCCGAGATGTTTTCTTCTGTGTGGATTAAAAATAAACAGTTGCTTCTCGCTATTAAAGAATTTTTGAAATATAACTGAGAGCCCGCGATACATCACGCAGGCAGAGACAGTCGTAATTTCATGAGTTATTAGGAGACATTATCATCTGGATCTCTTCCCCTTTCAAGTTATACCTCTGCCACTGACGCCTGACACAGTTTATGAAATTACACAACTTGAGGCAACCTTAAGGGTGGTATGTGAGGGTATGGACCGAAAACCAGTCTGTAAATTGCTGATTCACTATAACCCAGGGGGAGCTTGTACATGTTATGACAACCAGACACTTTGTTTAACCTTGCAGACAGTCAGCTGACAACATGGTGGAGTATTACATCCACTTGTACATTTTATGGTCCTTTTGTTGTCCTATTCATTTCTAATCTAAACTTTTTACTTTCTCCTCTCATATGTCTGGCTTTTAATCATACATTTGATTTTATCACATAATTTTAACTATTGTCTTATAATTATTACCTGGGATTTTTCTTTTCATCAAGCTTAATTTTCATCTTCTTCCTTTTTCTCACCTGCAGAAACAAGCTTCCATCGTGTTTTAACTGTTAAAACTTTAATAAGAAATATGTTTTTGTTCTTCATGGAGATAATTCAGGGTTAGTTAGGCTTCATGCACAGACAGTTGAGCTGATTTGACTCTACAATCAGGTACAATGGTCTGAATTGCCCGGCTGAAATTCCCTGTGTGGTGGTGTTTTGAAAACCCTAATGCCCCTAATGGATAAAGCAGTGGATGAAATGGAATTTGCTTCCATCAGCACTCCAGAGAGAATCGGCTATATGCCCCCCACATACCGACCACTCTTTCATTCAGACAAACCACACACTTTTGTTTGTGTTGTGTTTATTCACCCGGAAAAAATGTGGGAAACGTTGCCGCTGTGTTGGCGGCTCGAGGGACGGCAGTGTTGATCAGTCAGTAGGTTGAAAGCAGCTAAAATATTGCTAACTACCAGACAGATTGAGATTAAATTCAGTGCAGACATACGTAAATCCTGCAGACTTTGTGGCTCTTTTGACCTCACAGCTGTAGTCCATGCTCACTGCTATTAGCAATGATAGAATGTTAACATACAAAACTAAGACAGTGACTCTCAGCATATTCCAGTCACGATTGCGTCCCCCAGATAATTCTTTTCTCCTTCTGTGGTGTTATTAGCGTGATCCCGATTACCTGAATCCTGATTTGTTTTTTAATCACAGGAAACGGGATGACAAGATGTTAGCCGATCAGACAAACGCTTAAATACAAAAGAGTCTGATCAAAACAACCTGGGAACATATGGATAGGATAGTTATGTAAGCAGGAGATGCTGACTCTATGCAAAGCTGCAAACTTGACTTGTAGATCATTCTGTTAGACAGCCTTTCTGTTATGCAACCTTCCAGCGTCAAGTCATGTATTAACAGCAAAAGACAGGTCCTGAGCCCCAGGAATGTGTCTATAGATTCAATGCCATTACCTCAGATGATCTACTTTCAGTGCCAACAAAAAGCCTTCTTGCCTTGTCATGCCCCTGGTAATTTTCCACGGTATGCAGCCACTACTTGAGAACCTGCATTTGAATCCTGTCCTGTAGAATTCACCAGACGGTCTTTCTAAACCCAGGAAAAAGTCCCTTTGAGTAATTCAATAGGGTTCTTTTTTTCCCTGCTTTAACAAGAGATAGAGCACGTTTGTTTGCTTAGTTACCTGAGGTGAATCCACTGATGTCTCTTCCTTTTAAACCTGTTTCATATGCACACAGTTGAACGCAAACACACCTGCGTACAGTCAAAAATAATGTGTACCTTCGCTGAGGGCATTTCAATAAGGGGCAATTAGAGGGGGTAAGAACTCCCCTACTCCACCTCCATTCATCCTGTTGAAGGATGGCGTTTAGAAACCAGGGCCGGCTGATGGTGTTAGAAGTGTTCACATACTGCACAATTAAACTACACTCCTTAGACCTGCATTGAAAACCTTTAGTAGAATCTTGGAAGTATTGTCAGCAAAATGAAGATAAAGACACCAAAACTCAAATTACTCTTAATGCATGAAAATGGCCCCAATCAGATTGACGTATCTAATAGTTTTTTAAAAGATTACACAACTTGAAGAAACCTTGAGGGTGGTGTGTGAGTGTATGGAATACAAACCAGTTGCAAATGCAAAATGCTGATTCACTATAACCCAGGGGGAGCTTGTACAAGTTATGAAAACCCGACACTCTGTTTAACCTTGCAGACAGTCAGCTGACCACACTAGTGGAGTATTACATCCACTTGTAGATTTGTAGTCCTTGTGTTGTCCTGATCATCTCTAATCTAATAATCTTTACTTTATAATCTCAGATGTCTGGGGTTTTTGGTTTTTTTTAGCATAAATTTGTCTTAATCACATCATTTTGACTTTTATTTTCCCTGCAGAAACAAGCTTCCATAGTGTTTAACGTAGAGTTAATTTTATGAGAAATACTTTTTGTACTTGTTTATCTTAAGGTAGAAAAGTCTGTAGAAGCCTTTTTTCTAACTGTCTGCAATGGACTGTCATATTTTTCAGATTTAACACATGTCTGTATTGCGATGTACTTTCTCATAAATGTCCAAAAAAAATGTGTCCGACACAAATGCGTTATACGACCACATATGGAGGGTTAATTATGCTTAACACACAAACAGTTGAGCTGATGTTTGTTTACTTAGTCACCTGAGGTGAATCTCTTCCATTTAAATCTGTTTCATAGGCACACAGTTGCACGCAAACACACCTGGGAACAGTCAAAAATAATGCGTTCCTTCATTGAGGACATATCAACAATTAATAATTATAAAGGGTAAGACCTCAGCTAATCCACCTACAATTATCCTGGTGATTGGCAGCAGGAAGAAATCAGGGCCAGCTGATGATGTAAGAAGTATTCAGATACTTGTCAACCACACAAATAAAATACACCCCTTAGTCCTGCGTTTAAAACCTCACTTTACTGGAAAATTGGACGTATTGTCAGCAAAATAAAAGTAAAGTCACCGAAACTCAAATTACTCTCAATGAAGGAAAATGGTCCCGATCAGATTTACGAATCTAATTGTTTTTTGTGTGTCTACAGAGCTGCAAGTTGGAGGAGCAGCAGCTGTCCGTGTTCACCTAAACCTGGCTTGGTGAGTCCGCCGAAAAACACGCTTTCTCTGATCTGAAAACCTGCTGATCCTGTGGTCAAGGCTGTGAGGAGGAGGACCAACAGGGCCAAACTGGAATTTGACAACAATGGTTGGAGTGTTTTTGAGGCTGCTGCCAGAGTCCTAGAATAACTCACTGACTGACATCTTGCATCAGTTTTTGCGAGGGTGCGTGTGCCAACTAAATCCTTCTGCACATACAACAGCAATAAACATTGGTTTGCAGCTTTGTTAGACCAAGGATGAGGCCTACCGAAATGGAGACAGAATTCTGTGCAGCTGCGCCAGAAACACCGACAAGGAGATTTAGATTAGCAAAGAAAGACGGCGCCAAGAAGTTAAAAAACAGGTTTTTGAGCCTGGCCTCTCTGCCACTGGCATGTTTAGCGACGCCGAGTCGACACATGCCATACTGATTTGCATTTCCATTACCAGTTTAGGAGCGAAGCTTTAATTATATAACAGGTAGAAAGAGCGTTTAAAGCCAATTTAACCATTAATTAAGGCAAGCATGTCATCAGTTAAATACACGTGGAGAAGCAAAACCCTGATGCACTGAGCTGAAGCGCTCAAACCGGGTCAAGGCCAGCACATGTGTATTGAAAAGCCCCAAAGAACCCCCCACAGTGTATTGGCACTCCAACTAGCCAACGCCCTGAATGTGCTGTACTGCAGGTTTGATAAGCTAAACCTCACACTCTCACCTGTTCCGACACTTGAAAACAATTGTATAATTTGCAGACAACACAATTGGTCACCGGCCTCGTCCAGGTTGGTGTCTTATCTGACTGATACTTCCTGTGCCGCCTCAGGAAGGTCATCCTTCCTCAGGAGCAGCTGATCCAGTTCTTCACTGCAATAATCCAGCGTGTTCTCTGTTCATCCATCACTGGATCAGACACCACAGAGGACAGCGTATGTTGTACATCATGAACATCCACTCATTATTTATTTCTTGTCACTGCTATGTATTTCTTTGTATTGCTGACAACTTACAGAACATTTTACATGTATATAGATTTATTTATGTTTTTGGCCAATGTTGTCTTTTAATATATTTCTACACACTGGTGCACTTAACAGTCGTATTTATTGTCTTTGTTCATAGCTGCCATGACTACTCCGGTGTAAGTGTCAAGGAATATCAATATAGTATTTCACCTGGAAATTTAGTGGAGAAGAAGTACAATGTACTCATGAAATGTAAAAGTACCTCACAGTTGTAGCCTCCTTCAGTGTATTTGTGTATTTAGCAAGTGTTTAGTGACGTAGTACTACTACAACCAACCTGTAAGTAGACTAGATCCTAATGGTGTAGCCAGCAAGCTTAGCACAGTGATCTTAATGCCATTATGATCTTAGCCACAATGCGAGAAAAGACCATCCTAATCTTAAAATCCATTTGGGAAATGACGCTCTGACCCTTAAACCCACCTCACGATAACCTCTCAAAAGGTATGTCCAGGTTTAAACATTTGTACGCAGCTAATCTTTAACATTTATCAGATAAAGACAGTCTAAAGAATCTTCCTCAATGAATAGTTTCCTCTAACTTTACGCTCTTGAGAAGAGCTCTGCCCTCCACAACCTTCTGGACTGCACGATTGGTCGGCCAGTTTGATTGATCAGTCTACTCTCCAATGAAACAAGGGGCAAGGCAATTCAGCCAATCAGCTCCGAGGATGTAAGTTAGCTGATCGGTGATTGGTCGTAATTCAACGATAGTTCAGACATGACTGAGTACGCCCCGCCCCCATCCTTAAATTTCAATGGAAATTTCCAGTCGGTCTACTCACACAGGAACCGGCGACGAGAGCAGAGGCAGACTATCAACGGCTCGAAACAAGCATAAAGAAGAACTACAAGACAATACTTTGGTAAGTAAAATGTTAAAATGCATGCCTAAGTGACGTAGTACGCGTGTTAAAGTCACGAAGTTGTCCGCCATAGCTAGCTTGTTCGCTTTTCTGGACGGTATTGTTCTGAATGAGCATCCTCGCTAACGCTGCCCGCTAACCTTATGTATGAAAGTGAGAGTAGCGTTACGAGAAATGGCTGTTATGAAATAGTTTCTGCTCTTTAATCCTAAATATTTAACTAAAACCGCCTGCAGTAAAGGATACACGATGTATCTGAGCAGAAACTTTTATTTGCATCATATTTGCATTTAAAGACGAAAAAAAAAAACTCTTTCTCATCATCTCATCGTCGATCTGCATTGATGCTATTTTATAAAACTCAAAGTTCACGCCGCTGCGTGCACGCCGACGATACTTAGAAATTCAGATAGATAAGTGTCATTATCAAGAATGTATGAAAGGCGGTAATGTCCATGTATGGTGTTCCGGTATGTGAGATAGGACACGCCCACTGGTTGTACGACTCATATTACAAGTAGCAGAGCTGTGACATCACAGTCACATGACCCGGTGCTGTGTGTAGATAAGCCCAATCCTCTGAGCTGCAGCAGGATAAACTCAGCAAACCTTCTACTGAGCTCTAAGTGACTTCCGCTTTGTCTCGTCTAGGACTCTATTCATTGATTTGACTGAAAAGCATCTGGACCTTCATCACTACTGTTACACTTCTACCTTCATCTAATTCAAAGTCATCATGTCTCAGCAACAGATTAGGTAAGTCTTAATTCATTTTCTTTCTGTTTTTTCTTTCTTTTTATTTATTTATTTATTTATTTTTACTTTTGTTTGGGCAAAGCAAGACATTGTAAGGACTTTCCCTGAGGGGAATTTTGATGATCTCAAGATGAATAATTGAGAGAGTAACTAGCTTCTTGATGGAGGATTGAAAAAAACAAACAAAGTTATTTACAGCCTTAGTTGATACATTTTTAAAAAGGCACTGTGTAGATTTGGATTAGAAAAATTCAAACTCAGAATGTCAATATTTATGACACTAACTGGGTAACTAAACAAGCTGTTCTCAGAAGAAAATGGTCCTTAAAGCCAAAGAGGTGGCAGGGTCCATCAAATATATATATATATTTTTAAAATCAGTCAATGATTATCTTTCTCCTCTGATTAAAATGTATTCCCCAAAACTACATAGTACACTTTTTTAACAGGTGACATTTTAACTTTACAATAATAACTGTAACTAAGTGTTTGTTCTGTATTTTTTTTTAAAAAAACCACTTGGTTTAATCTTATATAGTAGAACAATTTCATTCATAGTATGAAAACTGTCCATCACTGTTTCCAATAGTCCAAGGTGTTGACGCAGCCCAGGGATGTTGAATTGGCAGTGTTATTAAACAAAGAATTGCCTATTCATTCTCATTTCAACCCCTTATTAAAGGTCTTTTCTTATTTCACATTTTTACAGTTAAGGATTCGATACAATAGTTATGATCTCTGATGTTTTGAATTCCAAGAGCTATATAGATAAAAATAGTTGTGTTGACATTCTTTTTTTTGTACTCCCCTTTCAGCCTCCCAGCCAAGCTCATTAATGGAGGCATTGCTGGCATTGTTGGGGTCACTTGTGTCTTCCCCATTGACCTGGCAAAGACCCGGTTGCAGAATCAGAGACAAGGTCAGCAGGTCTACAAGAGCATGTAAGTATTTTTAGCCACTGCTGTCCTGCATGACAACACGCTTATTTCCAAATCTTGTCTGCATCCTTGTATAATCCAGTACTATTACTACTAATCCTGCAATGACACACGCTGGGCGTCAGGATGGACGCATAGAGTTAGGAACATTACTGACGCGATAGACAGCGGTGACTTCATCCTCTTCATTCCTCTCCAATGAGTTGATCCAAATGCCTCCGACGTCTCTGAGGAGTGGAAATTTACTGCTCTGTTTACCTCTCCCCTTCTGTGTTTGCTTAGAGCAGGCACCATTACTGTCATTGTGACAAATAATTTATTTAAATAATAAAGCTTCTGTAAAATGTTTTTTTTTTTTCAGTCAACAATGTTCAATGTTTCATACCACTAATATTTTCCTCTTTCTTGTTTTGTAGGATGGACTGCCTTGTCAAGACAGTTCGATCAGAGGGTTACTTTGGAATGTACAGAGGTAAGATTCACGTTTCTGAATATTATTAACCAGTAGGCTAGAACATGTAGGAGATGAAAAGTTATAGTAGATCCTTCTAATGGTGAGGCTGAACATTGATTAAATGTTTATTACTGGGTACAACTCCAATTCAGACAGTGTATTTTGAGTGCATGGGTTGCTTGATTTATACAAGAATATGGCCATAAGAGGTAGTAAGTTAGAAAAGAGAGGTGGCCAAACATGGTTTTGCAGCTTTCAAGGTCCAATTTATTAAGAAACTTGATTTTTGAATCTCATTCCCAACTCACCAAATACATTGTGGGATGTCAGCTGACCTTACCTACAACCCTGAAGCGATAGCATTTGAAGAGTTGGAAACAAGAAACAAAAAATCTTTCTTACTTACTTTCTTCCAAATTGGACCTTTTTTAAGCTCTGGTGTTTTTTTTAAATAGCATCCATGCAGTAAAACACATGTCCTGTTTTTTTTTTTAAAGATCAAGTTGTATTGATGTGATGTAGAAAAGGAAAAGTGAAATCTTGTGGTCATAGTTAAATATGAGGAAAATCGAGACCTTTTACTCTGGGTCTCTGTTTGTGTGAGGAATGCTGTTTGTTTGCATCTGTGTTTTTCATATTACAGACTTGGGTCCCCCTGGGATATTGAAGGCTAGCCGATAAGGCGCAGCCACGCTGGAGGCAAATCATTAAATGGTTCTTACAATATTGCTCTATTTAAAACTATAGGCACACGTTTTTGTTTTGCCATCTATTTGTTCTGTTTTTTGACTACTTGTTAATAACTACTTGGCTGTCTCTTCACTGTCCTGTCAACTTGTAGGTCCTCATTTCCGAGTCTATGAATTGTGTCCTGGCAGACTTTGGTTGATCTTAAAAACTGCTGTGAAATAAACTTGAATTCACTACAGATTCATCTTTAAGCTCTCCCAAAGTCTGCAGACAGTGTACTTAGTGGAGGATTAGGTCTGTCCTTTCACTAACACCTCTTCATTTCTCTCGTCTGTTGTTGTCATTAACCTACTTACTGACTTGGAGCCTTTCAATAGACACAGATTTCCTTTCTTCAAGTTCTCTCCGCACAATGTGGGCCCTGTTATCATAAACTGTCTCATTCGTTGTTTGCATCTTCTTCTGTATTCATTATCCTCCTCATTTGTTCTCTTGTCTTGTGTTTGGCTTGTTTCTCATTTTCTTCATGATGCTTTTTAATGTTGAAGTCTTGAAGTTATCCCCTTCAATTGTCATGACTGAAGCTACTTTAAATTGAGCATTTGTCTTGTCTGTGTGTAGATTAGCTATCCAAATGGACTTTCTAATATTGTAATGATAGTTGTGGGGAACGTTATTGTGTGTTTTGAATGAAAACACGATTGTGACTTCAGCGCTGACTGTGTGATTGTTTGTCCTCAGGTGCTGCTGTAAATCTCACCCTGGTCACTCCTGAGAAGGCAATCAAGCTGGCTGCTAATGACTTCTTTAGGCATCAACTCGCTAAGGATGGGTAAGCAAAATCAACTCATGAAAACACTATCTCCAGAAAATACAGCGTCCCATAAATTGTTAGTTAATATTTTTTTGTTTTCTGTTAACAGAAAGGGTCTGACAGTGTTCAGAGAGATGCTGGCAGGTTGTGGTGCAGGCATGTGCCAGGTGATTGTCACCACCCCGATGGAAATGCTCAAGATTCAGCTCCAGGATGCAGGCAGACTCGGTGAGAGAATATAAATTGATTCAGAATCTTATCTTTATTATCTGAGCATTAGACAATAATAATATGTATGCAAGAAGCAGCAATTTGATTTTTGTTTTGTTGTTTGTTTTCGCAGCTGCCCAGCAGCAAAAACCGGTCATGATGTCTCCCACTAAGCTTGTGGTCACCAACACCGTGCTCAGCCGCTCCTACAACTCTGGCATGGTGGTCTCAGCACCGCGAGCTGTGTCTGCCACCCAAATCGCAAAGGAGCTCCTCCAAACGCAGGGCATCCAGGGGCTCTACAAAGGCCTGGGGGCGACACTGATGAGGTAAAATTCTTATTCTTAGATGAAGAGGAACTAGGGCTGCACGATACTGAAAGAAAACATTGCAATGCGTTTGTCACAATAGGTGGAGGTCATCGTTGTTATAATCACCTAGTGGCAGGAAGTTGATATTTGTTATCATCAGCATTGTTTCCGCATTACGGAAATGTTTTTCATATGGGCCAACATATAAGCAGAGAGCCATGTATCTCATAGGCCAACACTCTCCTGTATTATCAGCCCATATCAGTCAGGCTGTAGTTAATATTTATCAAGTGAACCTTAACGTTCACCTTGAAAACATATCTACATATCTGTCATTGCATGTCCTGCAATGTGACTATCGTTCATGCACACAATATATAAAGCAGCCCTTAAAGGAACCATGTTGACTTGTTAGACCCAGTTGCTTCTGTATCAGGTTTTCAGTCTGGATCATCTTGTTGTTTTTTGCTTTCAGGGACGTGCCCTTCTCCATCGTCTACTTCCCGTTGTTTGCCAACCTGAACCGTCTTGGTCAGCCCAGTCCCGGGGAGTCGTCGCCCTTCTATTGGGCTTTCCTCTCAGGCTGTGCTGCAGGATCTACTGCTGCTGTGGCTGTTAATCCCTGTGACGGTGAGTTTAAGAGCCATTTTGTGATGTTTTAATTAGTAACTCCTTTGTAATGTTTCTGAACTCACACCTAATGTTTCTTTTTTTAATCCAGTGGTGAAGACCAGACTGCAGTCACTGAACAAAGGAGCCAACGAGGAGGCTTACAATGGAGTTATGGATTGTGTGAGGTAAGTCATTCATTGTAACACAACCGCCGTTCTCTTTTATGTCCTTTTTTATTTGTGTGTTTAAATAAACGTATCCCCTTGGTTCTCCACAGTAAAATAATGAGGAAGGAGGGACCGTCGGCCTTCCTGAAAGGTGCTGGCTGCCGAGCTCTGGTCATCGCTCCTCTGTTCGGCATTGCTCAGGTTATGTACTTCGCTGGCATTGGCGAATACATCATGGACAACTCACCTCTGAGCCTCCTGTCGCCATGAGCATATCAACAACCTGGCTATGCATGGGACCTTTCCGAGCGTCAGTGGTGGAACGACTGGCAGCTACTGTATGAACCATCAGTTTACAGGTCTTGTCTGACTGAGTCAGAGAGACTTCAGGGTGTGAAGAGACCTAAACTTTCATCTTCTGTGTGGTCTGACAGCTGTGTTGCACTTAAAACACTTTTGTGACTTATTATTCAGTGGGCTGTGGCCAACGTTTGCACTTGAAGCTGTTAGCCTTACTGGAATGCGGGGGACTCAGAGTTGCAGTGTTTATTCTTTCTTTGTCCCCAGCAGTCCTGTTGTTTCCCTCTGTGAGGGAGGGGAGCTCACTCCATCAAAGAGACAGATCTATTTTTGTGTTTCTCATGCGATCACCTTTCATATTCGTCTGTATGCGTATGCTAAATTCATTTTAAATTGACTGAACTGCAGCAGCTTGCAAGGCTCTGTATGTTTTTCCACCATTTCAGTCAGTCTCATGTTACAAAGCCTTAAGTTGAATAAAAAGGCTTCAAATGGGAGATACAAAGGGCCCAATTAACACCATTTATTGCAAAGGGATTTCTTTTTTATTTATATATTAATTTTTTACACATTTCAGCAATAACTGTCAGTGTTTATATGAGTGATCATGAACCTTCCTACTAACATGGGACCATTAACATGCCAAACCATCAAAGTGTCCTGTTACATACTTGATATTCGCCCTACAGTTGTTTGGTTGATGGCAAAAAAAATTGTATCTTAATATCTGCAAAAACTTGAGATGCATCCATGCACATTATATATGTATGTATGTGTTTTGTTTAACCTCGGTTGATACATTTAAATATGCAGACCTACTACTTCACTAACAATAATAATAATAATAATAATAATAATTTAGGTTCATGCCTTAGAAAGATCAGATTGACATTGATCTGTGAAGAAACGAGGCTCCTGGCCAAGAAAACAGCATTATTACTGTGACTGTGAGCATGTGAAACATAACTGTTACTATATTTTTTTTTTTGTGATGGCTTTTTGTACATACCATTATACCTACATTAAAATTTTGCAATGCATTCCGTCTGTGTTCATGGATTTATTGACTGTATGGCCGTGAAAAAATTGGGGAAACAAGTATCAGTTTAGATGAAGAGGACGGGCAAAATAAAAGCTGCGTGAAGCTCTTATCCAATCCATTGAAGAGGGCAGTCATAATTAACGATATACATGTTATGAACTTGCACATACAGATTCCACTTTAATGTCATAAAAAAATAATCAACTGCATTGATTTGCAGATCACATCACACTAATGTTGCAGTTGGTAAGTCAGTTATTTTCCCCCTGGGGCTCAATAAAATCTAATTTTAGTCATTGGATATACATCATCATATATTTGTTTACTATGTTTTATATTATTAGTTTGAATCTGCAAAGCTATTAGTCACTCGTTTTCAAATATATGTGGTGGAATAAAAACAATGTTCCCATTTCATATGGGGTTAAGAAGCAGTTGCAGAAAACAGTGTTGTAAAAAGTACCCAGAAGTTGTCATACTTAAAGTACAGGTACTTTAATTAAAGTAAAGTAAAGATATTGGGTCAAAATATTACTTTTGCAAACTAATAGTAACTTTGTAAGGTCATTTTCTTAAAGGTTATTACACTTAAATATAAAGAGAAATTTCCACATATTTACAACTATGTATATTCTGTTTACCATGTGTTGACCAATCATCGATCATTGGATGCGATATTCAGCATCCGTCCAGTTATTAGAATTAGTGCCTTTTTTAGTGAACTGCAGAGAAAACAAATTAATTAAAAAATCTGCTCTGGCTGTGATCTGCAGAGTAACTAGCAACTAATTATATCAAATTAATCTCGTGGAGAAAAAAAATGTTAGTGTAGTGGAGTGGAATTATAAAGTACCAGGGGATGGAAATATTCAAGTAAAGTACAAGTACCTCAAAAATCTACTGAAGTACTTAAGTTGTTTGCCACCACTAAGACCTTTTGTCTGTGTAGTGAAAATCTGCTCAGTAGTTTTTTGTGTAATCCTGCTGACAAACCGACAAACAACACATCTGCGGGTGACCACACGACCTTCTCACCTGTGCTAATAAAGACTCATATAATTTGTGTAACCACGCACATGTACACATGACAACACTTAACGAGTCTCACATGAACATCGCTGTGATCTTCAGATAAGGTTCGTAACATCAGCAACTTCTTTAGAATCGCACTTTTATAGACTTGCTTTTCCGCAAAGCCCTTCCTTTTACCGCTCTTAGTCTATCCATCTGTTTTTATTTGTTTATTGTCTTATCCATTTTTACTGCCCATAAATCTTTTTATCTCTTCTTAATTCCTGCGATGTGACGTCGTCCTCTTATCGTCCTTTATTGATTCTCTTCTTTAACTCCCCTCTCTCTCCTCCTTTTTCTGTGAGTTTGCCTGTTTATCGCTTTTATTTATTTTACTTGTACTTAATCACATTGACCTTTTGTGTTCTTACATTTTCTGTTCGGCCCTCTTGTTTAAACTCACCTTAGACTCGGCTTCCGTGTGTTTGGCTTGACTGTTGACGTCAAGTGTTTATTCAGTAGTATTGTCTTCCTGAGTTTCTTTCTTTGCTTGTTTGTCAAAGCACTTTGTAAACTCTGCTTTTAAAGATGCTATATAAAAGAAAGTTTATAATAATAATAATAATACAATTATTATTATTATTATTATTATTATTATTATTACGATTATTAAGATAAAGCCAAAGTCATCTTGTTGGTGTTTTGTTTCTCTAGTCTTCAGTCACATATGTTTGGTATTGAGGTAATCTAACAGCAACGGAAAGTAATCAAGTTACTTAACTTTTATATTATGATTCTTGGATTAGGTCAGTGACAGAATGTTTTAAGAGGTAATTAGTAACTGTGTCTGAGAAGAAATGTCTTCTTATGGTGAGAAATCTCCAGAAATGACAGTTTAAGCAAATGAGAACTGATGCTGAGGTCACTGTAGCGTTGAAGCCTGGAGGTTCATTCTCAACACGAGGTCCATTTGATGTTGGCAAAACTTTCACCCACATCCTGTGAATTTCCTCTGACGATGGAGTCTTTAAAATTGTGTCAGAACAAGTAGGCAAGTAGGTCAGCGGGGCCTCTGCGTTGGTCGTGCCAGTGTCGTACTGTTTCAACAAGCCTGACTTTGTGTCGTTACGCTCTGTGTGCAACTGCATCACTTTGCATGGCGCAACTTTTCCGCCATTTCATGTCAGCGAATCCAAACACACCGAGCGCTGACGTGTCCAGGAAGCTCAGCGACCACAAAATTTACATCATGAAACCACGGCGCCGCTTCTTTTTACAGGAAACAGAAAGCAGTCAGACACATCCATAATAGCACCCAGTATTGTTTTTTATTATGGTTAACAGTATGACATAAACTATATTATTCTATAATTCACATCTTATTGGCACGCCAACAAAATTTACATCCAAAAATAATTCACACAAAATGCAAAAAACTAGCTCACTGTTACAGTTCACACGTGCTCCAGAAGAGCCCAGGACCAAGTGTTACTCATGACCTTTAAGATGAATTTTCGGAGTGGCAGTTTGTCATCAGACCTTTTTCTAACCCTTTGGGTTGATACCGCGTCCACACTTCCTCTATTGTGCTTTTGAAAGTAGAAATACTTGAGAGTGGTGGCTGGGATCAAGCACGGTCATTATGTACATATACAAATCACGAGGAGTGGGCGAAGAGCACAGCAGCTGGAGGCTTCGCTGTGTGGCTAAATATACAGTAGGCACATCATGGAAATTGACTTTTGCAAAGGTAGAACAGTCCTCAAAACATTTAAGCACACAAAGTATGATTGGCGTAAGGCCTATAAATTACGTAAAAAGAGCTAGAAGGGGCACGATAAATAAGGTTAACAGCCAAGTGCATAAAATAGGTGCCCGTATTTACAGCGATGCTCCTCAGACCGAACAATCTTGTGTCGGAGAAGGCTTGGTGTGCTGTGTTGGAGCCACAGCGCAGCACTGTTGTCTCCGTGGAGCGTCAGCAACGAAAACAGAAATGTGTTAAAACCGAGGAATGTGACAGGGTTTGTGATGGAAGCGGGAGCAGTGTGTGTTACGGAGGAGAACGGCGAAATAAGTTTTCAGCGCTGGTGGAGTCGAGGAGAAGGTGCGAAGGAAACGATCCAGCGTGTCGTGTTGAATTTGGCCCGAGGACAACTAGGACAACTGGGACGTGCTGTGCTCTCTCTCTCCCCCTCGGTGCTGCTCGGTGAACCTCCCCACCAGATCACTCTGGACTATGAGAAATGACTTTTGAGATGTAACTTTGGTGTTTCCCTTCTGACGCAGGTGATTATGAAGGGATCAGTGAGCTTGTGGCGGGCCAGCTGGTGGGGGGAGGGGAGGGGGGGGGGACTCACCGTCTATATCACCTCCCTGTTGTTCCTGATGGCGCAGCACAGAACCATACTGAAGATCATTCCTATGATCTGAAAGCAGAGACATTTTCGGGAAAGCTTAGAAAACATTAGCAGGTGGTTTAAAGGTAAAGTTCACCTCAAAAATCAAAAATACTCATTTTTTCTCTCACATGTGAAGGTATTTATATCTTGATTGTTTGGTGTGAGTTGCAGAGTTTTGAAGAAAATGGCATCTGCCTTCTCTTAAATATAATGGAACTGGGTGACACTCAGCTTTTGGTGTTCAAACGCCAATAGCACTCATACTTCTCGCAGATGTCTGTGCGAGTTACATTGGAAAGACGTAGTACGGGCAGCAACTGCCAATTGGAAGGACGTTTGACGCTTTGGCCGTCAACCAAATGCCAACGCCTCGCCAAAATCTTCCCGTACTTTGTCTTTCCAGGGTTACTTCTATGCATCAACATCTGCAAGACTTGTGTTTCTTTCCAGAAGTCGTGCCCTGGTAGATAATCCACAGATGTTGTTGAGAGCGGTACCATGTAGGAACTACTTTCTTTTCTACCAAACTGCACCCACTGACCGCAGTAGGAAGTGTGCATCCACTCATGGACGAGAGGCTGGTGCTCGAGGCAGCATTGGGATGTGAGTATTAATGCCATCCTCCTCGGTGTGGCTCCAAAGTTAGTTAGCTTAGTTAACTAGCCTCACATGCATGAGCAGATGCGTGCTTCCTCCCGTGCAGTGACGTGGAAAGAAAACTGTTCCCACATGAAACTGCTCACAACAAAGGGTAAATTTTCCTGGTAACCAGGTCATGATTTTCTGCATAGAGTCATTGCTGTTGAGTTTTTGAAAGGTATTTTTTTTCTCTTCTCATTTCCTTGAGCACTACAAGGCGAGTACCAACTAGTTCCATTATATTTAAGAGAAGTCAGACTTCTCTAGAACTGTTATCTCCAAAACTTGGCAACTCAAACCAAAATAATCTAGATGGACAGATAGCGCGACATGTAAGAGGGACATCTTTTAAAATGTTTGATCTTGTGCTGAGCGCCACATAAAGAAGCACCACACAATAAAATCACTGTTTTAGGTTTACAAAGTTTAAATCCAGGGTTTAGTAAATCCTCACCATGACTCCCGCAACACCGATCCCAATGTATCCAATAATATGAAGCTTCTCGTTGAAGAAGTCTGTTATTGCAGTGAGACAGTCCTGAGAATAAACAGAGTGTTCATGTTATTATTAATTAAAGGTGCAGTACACCATCCTGCGGTGAATTATTTCACATGGAAAAGTACCAGTAACACATGATTGACCCAACACTAAACTGAAGCAGGCAGTTATCTTCAGACAGCGGTTTGCTGCCACCATGTGGATGCAAAGTGTCACAGCAGGTGAGAAGGTTCACCTTGGTTTCGTCCGGAGCTTCTGCACAGAGGGTTGTAGACGCGTCTGACGTGGAGCCTCCGCAACAGTTCAGCTGTAAAAGTAAAAAGCAAAAAGAATAAAATGGTTGTGTCAGCTGTTACAAGTCATATGAGGGAAACTTAGGTGAAGTCTGACTCACGGTTTTGTGGTAGATTAAAGCGATTGCGGTGCCGTTGGCATTGGTGACGTCGGCGATGGAGCTGCTGTAGAACTTCTGGACTTCCTCAACAATCTGATGATCAAAGATACACACACACACAATACATTTCAATACATGTCTGAGATATTACAGTGTGAATAATTTGTCACTTGATGTGTGGTACCTGTTCCTTGTTTATGAATCCAAACACACCAGCGGCGATCTCTGCTCCAAAGATTATCACGAGGCAGGCAAAGAACTGCAGAGCAGACAAGAAGCTCATTATCACTGCTGCCTTCGAAAAAGTGTCGGCTTGTATGTTTTTTTTTATTGTTGTTGGACAAACAATCTCTGAGATTATTTTGTCAATTTCCTCATAATTTACTTGGAGGAAATATGTTATATGGCCCTTATGATATGGAATGTCCATTTAATATTCATGCATTATCATAAATCATTAGAAACTTTCTCCATATTTGTCCAGTTGCTTGTTTTTCTGCAGACAAATTGCACCTGATGTGCACCAACTAAAAGACTCAGCAATGAATCAGAATTAATTAATTGAAAGTAAACCAGTCGAACTCTATTTCCCCTTTAATTAGTGCTAAATTGCACACTGATCTTTTCAGGAAATGTAATATATTTCAACTGATTTTAATCTGTTTTACCTGTGCACTGAAATACATATGTATTTGAGTATGTACTGTATTCTTTTATGTTGCATCATCCCTTGATTTAAACTGCTCTTTATTTATATTTTCATACGTTTTTGACTAATTTATAGCTACTTTAATTGATGGTCTCTATGTTTGCTCTCCACTGAGCTGCTGTTATATTGAAAATGTCACCAGTGTGGCACTAATAAAGCATTACCCTATCCTATCTTATTTTATATTCTGTGTTTCCTGTATTTCTTACCTTTTTTCTGTTTTGCTCCATTCTTATCCTGTACAGCACACTGAATTGCTTTAGGAATGAAATGTGCTGTACAAATAAAACCGCCTTGTCTGATTTGGGTGTAATTGCTTGGTAATCACCACCTACCATGACATTTTCGAATTGGTAAAATGAAGTGCTACCATAAATCTTTGAATTACCAGTAAAGGGACATTAACGTCTAACACTCCCGTCCAAAAACTCGAGAGGCAGCGCTTTCAGCAAGCACTTCAACCCACCGATGCAAGAAGACACTGAGACTCGCGAACGGCCCCGAAACATCCAAAGAACCCGACGATCATCATCAACGCTCCTGCACCGAGAAGGATGTACACAGCTGGGGAGAGAAGAGGTCGGACACATCATTATCTTCAACCTGGACATTAACAATCCTGCAACTGTGCAATTCTCATTATACAGTCATTAATAACCTAAAGAGACAAAGAAGACTGGAATCTGATCTCAGTGTGTGGCTGCAGTTCACAGCTTGGGACTGAAGGTGGCAGCACGATCCAACTGCTTTGTTCTCTTCGTTGAAAGCAGAATTCATAAAAAAAGGACCGTTGTTGTGTTTGACTGCCAGCAGAAAAGTGTAGGAGGAAACTCTCTGAGTTGCCTAAAACCTCTGAATCGCCTCCCACAAGTCACTCTGATTGTCGGCCTACTCCTTCAGTCAAGCCGCTTTGAGTCGAGATGAAAGAAGCCGGAAACACAAAGAGGATCTCTGTCACAAGGTTCTGCCGCTTTGGCTGAAAATAGTACTTCTTTGTCACTTTGCCTCCACTCGGTATTCGGTGTATAAACTGTTATAAATCTGTAGGAAAATATTGGAGATGGATCAGTGCTTGGTGAGTCAGTCCAGAATCTGCTGAAACGAAACGTCTCTAAAGGCCATCTGTCCATTTTTGTCAGTGAGTTCAACAGAACAAGATGCCGCCCTGCTGCAGGCGGGCTGCAGGTCGCTGGACATCCGACCCTAAAATCTGAATTAAAGCTGATGTAGTAGCTGACTCTGTTTGATAAATTGCGTTATTTCCAATTATTTCGACTGTCCTGCGGGGAAAAGCAGTAAAACAGGAGCCATCTGTCCTGTAAAAGAAGACAAATCTAATATTCGAGGGTTGGATCGCTGCAGAGTCAGACTACATCCCCCAACATCCTCGCTCCCCATGAGGCTGGATGTCGTCACCTCCTCTGTCTGCTCCCAGCCCTCACCACTGGGCCCGGCACACTGTAACCATACACCGGCCCGGTCTCTGAGGCCCCTGCTAAGGGTCTAATCAGTGACATAGACAGCAACCATTGCAGCAATTTAATTAATCCACATGGGGGGGTTGCAAGCTATTGTTTTCCTACTGAGGAGGTAAAGAGGAGGTGAATAGACGGCCGGGAGCCAGGGATACGCTGCCTCAAAGAAACAGGGAGTCAGCAGTGGAAAATATCAACAGGCCAAGATATTTTCTACTGTATATACAAAGTGTCGACACAGAGCCGATGTTGGCCGCTGATGTTTTCCAACCGCTCGATCGCAGACGTGAATATGCACTGTTTTTTACTGCAGCACTTCCAGGTGAAACCCAGCAGACAGCTCCACTCCACGCTTGTTAAAGAAGATATTAGCGAGCGTAAACACCTCTTCCTCTCTTCAGTTATCTCGTACGCGAACCTAAAGGCTGTTTACGCGTGCAGAGCAACAAGGGTGACAGAATGGAAAGTGATTCACCCTCAGGGAATGCTGCCACTTTGCCTTGTTATGGTATCACACGCTGTTCGCACTCTTGTTCTTTGAGAGAGGTGAGTGCAGCTCCACCAGGCTGCTCGGGAGGCTCGGGACCATATTTATTTTGTTGCTAAGGCTCCGCTGGAAGACGATCGATGCTCTGCAGGATCGTTCAGATATCCAGATAAACTGATAACTTTGCTGCTCTGCTTCAGGCTGTTGCTGTCTGACAACGAGGGCCCAACACTTGTACAGAAAGTATTCAGACTTTTTGTGCCAATACACTGTTACAAGTATGGCTGGGAAATATATCGATAATATTTCCTTATTGTGATATGAAACTTACTTGTCTTAGATTAGATTGTTATATGGTGATATAAGTGTTGTTTCCTGGTTTTATAGGTGACATTACAGTAAAGTGATGTTTTACTCTGAACTCACCAGTCTGTTCTACTTGTGTTAATACTTTGCCCACTAAGTCATTATTTATCAAAATAATCAGCAGTATTTTGTCCAGCTTGGACTGAAGGCTGCTCCTGGCTAATGTCTCGTCACGGGGAAATGAAACGGGTGGAACTGAGCTCGGACTGGCCCGGGAAACGGAGAATGAAAGACTGTTGCGCCCACATCGTTGCAGAGACTTGTCTCCACCACAATATCTCAGATCAAGATTCTGCACGCTACATAGTGCAGGACAGGGAGAGGTGGACTCCATGTTTACGTCATTGATGCTCACAGTGCTCAGACAGTGTGAAGATGCCGACCTCACTGTCATCACCACCTTAACCCAGGCACAAGTTTAAAAAATGCTACGTGTTTGTGTGTATATAAACAACTGTGTCTATGTTCTGTGTAGCATGAAGGAGTTTCATTAGGCTACCCTGTGTAGTATAATGATAAATAAATCACTTTGAAATTGAACTTTGAACCTCATGAAGGGTTTCGAAGGACATTTCAAAATGTCACAATATATGTTGTGTATTGTGATACAGCCTAAAAATATTGCAATGTGATTTCAATGCCATCTTGCTGAGCCCTGTAGTTATAAATACAAGTTCCCGCATACAAACATTTCCTTAAATGTCCTACAAGAAAAGATGATTGTAGTCTAATTCCAAACTTTTTTCCCCCCCTAGATTTCAGCTTTAAAAAGGATGTATAAATGTATTTTCAAATCAAGTTGGGATCTTGGACGAGCTCTTTGGAAGCCCTTTTATAAAATGGGCGAGTATTTTTTGGGGGTGAACGGTTCCTTTTAGATATTTGCATGTCAAATTAAAACCAAACTGAAGAAAAATGATCTCATCTCGAGTAGTTTGCATAAACAGACGACTGTGAGAGCATGCACATATTTTACCTCAATAATATCCTGATTAATCTTGTATGCTGAGCATGAAACACTCACACTGTCTGTTTTAAATAAAGAAATAAACACAAATAAGAGTTCACCTCTCCCTCTCACACTGGCACATTATAAAGATGCACTGCACGGTAAGTCTTACTGACTGCTACCGGAGGAGTCTTCAGGACGGACTCCTGTCGCCTGCCCCACCCAACCTGCTCCTCATGTCCTGAGGGAGGCAGCCAGCTCCATGAAACGCAGCACAGCAGAGAGCTGATGAAGTGAAGTCACCATTTTAGGTCATGGTCTAAACGGGAGTAACAAGAATAGGCCTCATTCTGATCATCCGCTCCTACGCAGCGCCAGGGAGAGAGGGCCTATTGTATGAGCACTGCGACGCTACTACACACTGAAGGGGTGTTTGTATCGTCTTCTGCACGTTTTAATCACATACTGCGGCGTTTTATTCCGAGCATCTGCGGAGGAACTCTTCATTCGATATCGATTATCAGCCGCCTGGAAGTGTAACGAACTTACAGGATGTTTGAGAGAAGAGACGGAGCTGTTCATCCATCAGTGAGAGGCTCTGGACTACTTGTCTCTGGTGGAGCGCCTCTGATTGATCAGCTTGTATTGTTCCAGCGAACGGAAAACTCAAATCAATATGTGTAAACACGAGCGATTCTCTCCATAACTCATAAACCAGAGCCGTTACACTAATGGTGCGTTTCAATCATCGTTTTGACATGTGCTCTCTCACTTCCCCCTCAGCATGTAGCGCCATATTTCATGTGAGTGAAGCGAGGACATAAACAATGGTAAAAAAAAAAACACTCAACTGTTTCAGCGGTGCGTTGTGAAGAGGAAGTGATGAAACATCACCACGCGCTGAGGGTCAGATGCACCAGTTAAGTGTTCATTACTGCTCAGTAACACCTGCGGCACCTGGAAGTTGAACTGGCAGAGGGGAATCCCCCCGGGAAGTTCACAATAGTTTTTTTTTTACATGATTATTACAGCGTGCCATGAACCGCAGAGTCACGTGATGCCCTGTGTATTCTGAAGAGGACAGAAACTTTTTCTTCATTAGATTTATTTTTTTATACGCAAAAATGTGTCTCGATCTCCAGGAAATGTACGTCTTGAAGCGTCATTTGTAGCCGTCCTCTACTTTCTGGCTTTTCATTACAATTTATGAGCAACAAACCATCTAAATTCTGCAACAGAAATCAAGTTTAAGCTGTTTTGCAGCCGATAAATCACCTTTATATCATCACTTGTATGAAAAAAGCTGCTTACAATGTCCGAATAATGTATTACTGTTAATAAAATGATGTCGCTGAAGACAGAAACCCGAGAAAATCCAACAGTTAGTCAGAATCATTTCATCATTTCATTTTGGTATCTTGCACCATATTTCGTGATCTGCTGATGTGTGAGTGTGGAGGCTGCACGTACCTATGAAGAAGGTGTCGGGGGCTCCGTCACCTGTCAGCAGCTCCACCGTTTCTGGGTCAAATCTGAGCCAAAGTCCCACGGCCAGCACCAACAGGCCCGACAGCTGAGGAGCGATCAATTATATCATCATTAATCAGGCCATCATTACATGCTTTTTGACTTTTCTGAATAAAAAATTCACACTTTTTATTCTCATTGAAACATTGGCTCTTGAGTCCTCACAGTTGAGCCCTGAATCAGCCATCGGGTGTTTTTGTCTCTGGCTCTTGTTGATTAACATTCAGGAGGTGCTTCTCTCTTGTCTTTGTCCTGTCACTAAAGTGGCTCTTGATGCTCACAGCCCGGTTTTCTCCTTCTGGTTATTCTAAACAAACTGCTGACAGAAATGTTAATACATCACCTCTCGAGCGACTCACAGCTTTAGACTCGTTTAGACTCTCAAACACATCGTCAGCAGCGCATGTGGCCGACAGAACAATCTCTGTGTCAGACGAAATTGCAAGAAATAAGTTTGACTTTGGTGTTTGTGTGTTGAAGTATTAGACAAAGTTGAAGAACCGAATACCAAGTGTCACAACATTACACAAGGACATCCTCGCTCCCCGGGCAATAAAAGACCAGAAATAAACCAATCGATTAAAACCAGGAGTCACCCTGAGAAAGTTAATCCCTCTGACCTTCTGCACACACCGAACTGGCTTCATTTGGATTAGCCTGACGATGTCACACTGTGTATTAGTGTAGTTAAAAAAGTAACTTTCACTGAGAATTTAATAATAATAAAAAAAGCAGAAGCATCTTTTTCTGCTTAATAAACGACATATACGCCGATACAATATATCTGTGACACGCAAAAATCAGTAATATTGGCTGACCGATATATCTGTGAGACTTTAGATAACAACAGTTTGAAAATTAATTTATAACCCATGTGTGTCTCATATTACAGAAATGACGAAGGTGATCCAATCATCGCAACCTTTTCAGCCTTTTTACGGTGAAAAATAACTAATTCTCGGAGGAAAACGCTAATCAAAGCTGTTTAGTCTTTGATTTCTTTTCTTGGCTACGGTGGCTCTGCTCTCGCTGTTGCCAGGGAGCTGATGTGAAAAAAGCCTGGGAAAGGAAGACTCGAACACTCTGTAACGGCGTCCTCTTATCACCATATGGACCAGCAGAATATCTGACCGGCGGCACCACCGCATCAGCGGTCCCTCTCCCATGGTGCATTTCAGCCACAGGCTGTGCCAGCCTCACAGTGCCTTGGTGATGTAACTCACACTGGCTCTGCATCCCCAAAATGACAGCGTACTGTAGACGCCCCTCCTGGCTCCGGCCACAACAGCTCTGCTTTCAGGCCCCAAGCTCCTCAACAAAGAGGCCGCTGTCCGTGTGCGTGACACAAGCGATCGTCTTACAGAGCACAGATGAGTCGATTCAGCCGCTCACATCCATATATACTGAATCAATTAGCAGTAAAACATGAGCGTCCAGAGCTGAAACACTTGGTCGATTGATCCGGGGGGGGTAATCAATTAATTGTTCAAGTTGTCTTTTAAAGCAAATATGCCACACGTCTTCATTCAAGCTTGTCAATATGTCTTATCTGACAATAAATGACATCTTTTGGGGGTTTTAGACTGTTTTTCAGACAAATGTAGCATTTCAGCACATCACTTTCAGCTACAGGAAACTGTGATGTAACACTTTTTTTCATATATTTTATCAACTCCCCCCAAAAAACAGGTATGCAAATCCTGCAATCTGAAGTTGGAGGGAGCATAAACAAACGAATTTGGCATTGATGTTGTTCTCTAGTGGATCTCAGCCGAGGAGTCAGGACCCCCTGTGGGCTGCAGAACAAATCTGCAGAGTCGTGAGATGATTAACTGAACAGGAGCCTTTCAGACTTTTTCAGACGTTTTTCTTCGATTTTTCAAATGATTCTGAACTCCAGTCTAATGCTGCCAAGCTGGAAAAACCAAAACAGAACAGAGCTAGGTAATATGAAAAGTTTATTGTTATTACAAGTTGTTTTTTATGCTCTGTTTTCTTATTCTATGTAGTATTTATGATTGATAGCGTGAAAATATCTTATCAAACTTTCACATTGTGACATGATATAATAACGTGAAAATATCTTGTTATAACGTGATAAAAACATGAAAACATCTTTTTTATTATGTGCAAATATCTTGCTTTAATGTGATATAGTGTGAAAGTACCTTGTCATAATCATGTCGTATCTTATTATAACGTGCAAATATCTTGTTATAATGTGATATAATGTACAAATATACTGTTACAACATGATATAATGTAAAAACATAATGTTATAACGTGATATAATGTAGAAATATATTGTTATAAGATGATATAATGTAAAAATACCTTATTATAATGTGTAAATATCTTTTTTTATAACAATACATTTTTCATATTTTAACGTGATACTGATCCATTTGTCTCTTCTGGCCTGGCAGCAGTACACTTCTGTACTTTTGGGGCTCTAAAATCATTAAAATAAAACAATCTGAGGAGGGATGATCTGTCTCACATCCTTTAGTTGAACTCTTTTGCATATGTACACCACCTGTGTGGATGGATCACAAGCACACAAACAGCAGCTTTACTCCCAAACAAAGTCCCTAAACTACCACATTAATATCCCATAACAAGCAGACCTGAGGTACTGCACAGAAAACCGAAAGCGAATCCAGCCACAGGTGACTTCATCTGCAGCACAACAGCCCAAAAGCAAATCCCTGCTGTGATGTGCCCAAAACAGATTAACCCTGTGTGTGCAATAAACACCCTAACACACCCTGAAACCTGCAGCGGGGAAAAAAGTCACAGGACAATGCAAAAGCCATGGGAGAGGATCTGAACAGTGGGTGTGTTGGAAAAGTAGCAACACACTGCAGCTCCACAGTGCACGATTTAACGTTACTCCATAAATCAACGTGAGGCTTAAAGGAGTTTGTGGTTTACAGGCTCTCAGTTGATTTACTCATTAATTATTAAAACATTTTACAGCTAGGGGAGACTTTTAAGAGCTGTAGGATGAGGCATTAGCGCTGAACGGTGGATTTAAATGAAAAGAAGGCGACTTATTACATTAATAAATATTGATTTGAGAATGTAAAGACACGCAGTTGTGGGTCAGAGAGGGCAATCTGCAGGATTAACGAAACCAGGTTAATTAAAAAAACATATCGGGCTATTATGAGCAGGCAGGACAGACAGCCTGCAGTGTGTTGAACATGTAAACACCACAAAAAAGGCGGAGCACTGACAGGTTCTCCACATGCAAACACAGGCATGATAGGCATTTAAATGGAACAAGTCCGCTCCTATAATAAAAAGATAAAACATTAAAAAAAATGACCCGGCTGCAGACATAAAACACACAAGGTGATATTTAAAAATAGCAATAACGTTTGTTTCCATGCGCACCGCTCCACTCACCCAGAAGATGAAGTTGAACACGAAAAGCAGATATTTCACGCATTTCATCCCGCCCTGCACTTTGCTCATGATGCCACCTGATTTGTCGCTATCTCCGGTCTGAACGCGTTTCTGTTCGCTTCTTCCAGTTGGACATCAACCATGAAATGATGCTGCTGACCTGCTCCCGCTACATCCAAACATGCGCACAACCAGCAGCACAGAGAGACACGCACACACACACAGACAGAGAGACGGACGGACAGACTGGCTGAGCTGGCTGCTTTGCACGCCGCCTCGCGCCGCCCATCGGCGTGTACATCGTGTGATGAGGTGCTGGAGTGGGCTTCAGGGACCAGGCGGGACCCGGGGGGGAGCTCCAGGTTGTCACTCAACCGCATTAACAAGGAGTGGTTCATTTCGGTGTGTAATATCACTGCTAGGAGTTTGACACAGTTGTTTTAAGGGTATGGTTGGACAAATGTGTCCTCATTTAAATAACGTTCACCTTAAAGTATAAATAGACAACTTTTCAACCCCCCCTCTAGTGTTTCTTAGTGGTATTACCTTTGGCGCCCCTGTCGCGAAGACAGCTAGCAACCTGGCTGTCGCTAGCATGCTGGCTACTGCCTAAACTTTAAACACTGAAGCGAATAAACAACCATAACACTCCCAATTTTGACCAAGAAACCCAGACGTCATTGCTGCGAAAAGGCAGGAGTTAAAACCAGGTTGTGTAAATAAGTAGGCAAGTTTTGTTTCCTACTGAACTAGCATAGCTGGTTTCATCTGAAGACACGTAATAGCGGGGGAGCAGACTTTGACACAACACTGGGACTCTCCATGAGTGAATTCCCCTTCTATTTCCAGTATGAATAACGTTTTGTCCAGTAAACCTAATTTGTAAACAAGATTTCTGAGGAAATACCAAATGATGTAAGGTACCGTATATCTGTTTGCATGTGAGATGTGAAACTGTTGTAGAAACACCACCTGTTAGCAGTTCCTATTTTTTTGTTTGCTATATTTATTAACCTAGGCCTTGAATTGATTGGTTTAAACAGCTTGTTCAAAGAAAGCATATTTCCCATATATGTAGAGCTGGTATTTTGACATATTCTGAGCACCATTTACAACTGCATGTGGATTTTATTTTGCCGTGAATTAACATTTTCTACAGTACAAAGAAGAAAGGGTTTTATTGTTTGGATTTGGTGAGAAATATGTTTCAAGAACTGCTGTAACTTTGCTGTATAGATTGACTCATATGAATGTTTGTGGGGATCCTGTGTGGCTTCCCTAACCCACCTTGTCATGATTAACAGGAAGTCAATGCAATTTGTAGATTGTGATTTTGTTCTGTTCTGTACAAGCAAATTCTATTGCAACATCTATTGTCTGTCTGTCCGTCCTGTGAGAAGGATCCCTCCTCTGTGGCTCTTCTTGAGGTTTCTTCCATCTATACAGATTTTTATATAGATAGACTTCTCTTTGACCTCTTATACCTCGTTGACTTTTACACCAGACATGTATTCACCCAAGGATCTTTTACCTCCCACAAACCTGCATGTCATCCTACACCATGCTTCTCATATCAGTGTGTGTTGTGTAAATATGAGAACTTGTGTACAGTAAGCACCCGACCAGACCAGAAATAAGTGACTGACACAGTTATGAGGAGACGTATCAAGGCCTTGGTCAAGATTTTTAAGTCGTTTCCCGCAACTTCAAAATATTTTTTACTAGTATCAAAGTATAGTCTGAAAATAAAAAGATTTTGTTTCAAAAACTTCTTCGCACTGTCAAGAAAATACCTGTGAAGGAACCAATTCTGAATCCTACATCTTGAAAATTTTAACATTTTAAACATGTTTAATTTGTGTTGGTTAGTCCATCATTGTGGTCCAAGATGAAATATCTCAGAAATCAACCGCTGGACTGGATGCTATGTAACTTGATAGCTATATTCAGAGTACCCTCATGTCTTTGGTGATCCTCTCTAGTGCCACCATAAGTCATGACATTTAAAATGATCACAAACTATTGGGACAATGCTATGATATTTGGTTCAGACAGTCATATCTCTACAGGGGCGGCTGTGGCTCTAGCATGCGTCTTGTTATCGGAAGATCACTGGTTTGAATGCTCTGGTCAGCAGGTCAAAGTGTCCTTGGGCAAGATACTGAATCCCAAACTGCTCCTGATGTGCTGGTCGGCACCGCATGTATGAATCACTGTAGGTCGCTTTGAAGAAAAGTGTCTATTAAATGCCCTAAATGTAAATGTTTTCCTCAGGATGAACTGTAATAACTTTAAATATTTAATCACTTGTTCTAACTTGACCTTTTTCCAATCCTCATCCTCAAAAAATATTTATCACTATTTGTGTAATTCTTACATGTACGCATGCAGAGTGTGGTACTCTAGCTTCGCCCACTGAATGTAAGCCAGTTCCTGTGAACGTACGGAGCGTCACCAAAGCTCTTCTGTGTCTTCTCTGCAGGCCGGAGGGGGTCAGCTCGGGTTCAACGGCTCTGACAGTCGAGCGTCTCATGTTTGTGCTGCCTTTGTTTGCTGCATTGATGTGGGAGGGAAACAGCGACCCCCTGTTTGTCTGCCAGAGTATCTGTGAGGATCAGTCCGGGTGGATCATGAGACACATCACATCACTGCCTACATCCTCTTCTTATCACATGACAACTATGGCAAAATGATAATAGGATCCATTTATCATAGATAGATGGATAGATAGATAAATAGATAGATGGATAGATAGTGAGCACTATGTTGAATTAAAAATGATTAATAGTTTCCATGTAACCCTGAATAAGATCACTGAACTGCATCGGTGTTAACCTCATATGACTCTGGTCCTCCAACCCTGTCTTGAATTCAGAGCTGTAATTATCACAGTGGAAGCACACCCAAACTGAAACCATATCCTCTGGGTATAATTGAGTCAAGATCCCATTATCCCTTCCACTGCCGCCCTCTCCTCACCCTCCTCGCCCCCCCAACTTCTGTGCTTGACATGTAAATGTGGTGCAATAATGTAACCTGATCTCCATATGGTGCAACCGTGAGTCATCCTTGAGATCCGAGACACATCAGAGATGGAGAGACAGGGAATTATTCAATCATGGTTGTCAGTTAATTATACATAATAAGCTATGGTCCTTTTTGAAATAAGATTTTTAAAAATGTTTTGGTTGATTATCATGAAATCTGGGACCTTTAAGTAATTAATTAACAATTCAATTCAGTGGCCTTCACAGTTTGTATCATTATTTGAAATACAGGAACAGTTAGTAAATGACCAGGACTGCACAGATACACTGTAGTGTAATGGGACTGAATATTCACTCATGACAATGTCTCCATCTAGTGGACACACTGAGAAGTGTAAACACAGTCTGTTAGCTGTAGTTTGTTTACACTAGTTAATATGAGGGAAGTTTCTTTGTTGGAGATTTTCTGGATTTATTCTGGTATTATTGTCACTTATTGTGACCAACTGCATTTGTCTTGCATTTCCAAAAGTTAGCATAACCACTATAATTATCAGGCCACTGTCAGCTTATCGTCAGCTCATTTAAATCAGGACTTTATCAGGACATTACCGTTTCCTGTCTCCAATGATAAGATGAATTAATTTCTTAAAATCTGTTTAATGATTCTGTTTTCAAACTATTTATTTCCTTCCTGTTGTTGTTTATTGTCTTTTAAATGCATTTTTAATCTCTAATTCTTTATTTGCTGTTCTATATTTTTGTCTTTTTTCATTTAGTGTCTTATTTTGAATATATTTCCATGCACCATTATTATTATTATTATTATTATTATTATTATTATTATTATTGTTGTTGTTGTTGTTGTTGTTATTATGATTATTATTACAGTACTTACTTGGTTTGATGCTTGTATAAATTTTAAATTACAGTCACACAAAGGCACATTCTTTCTCTTTAAATTAAGCTTTGTCTGATAAGTAGCTGCATATTGCCTAGACTAATGTCAAACCTACCTGCTTTCTAAGGTCTGCACCTGTATGTAGGACTCGTGCTAATTCTTCTTGTAACAAGAAAGGTGTGAAAACATATAATCATTGTTAAGATGATATTAGACTGTTTTACGTTGGTTATTTAACCAAGAGGTTTTTTTCCCCTCCCACATGTTATTGTCTCCATCTCAAACGCCCAAGCTGCGTTTGCGTGCACTGACGACATACACGTCATATGAAGGAATATGGGAGCACAAAGAAAATGTGCTTTTTTGTCCGAGTACACTACCTGAACTATGAACTCACCATGACGCATGCGCAGTCCACATAGTCGCTAACTAGCCTGTAGCTTTCTTTTTAGCTAGCGTCCGTATTTCTCGTAACGTAAGTAACGTTTCTTCGTGTTGCTTTTGAGTCTGTGAATGCACGAACTCGTAGGTAGTAATAGTAACTTAATATATTGTATATTGTGTTTGTATCAGATAGAATGAAGTCTTATCTCAAGGCGTTTTCCTGGCTGTGGCCACTAGAGAGCAGTGCTGCATTGTGTTTGGAGGCAGTGCTGTGGAGCAGAGATCAACAAACAGCAGCAGTAAAATAAACATGTTTACAGTCGACAGGTAGGCAACACAAAAGGGAACACTTATCCTAAAAGTGAAGTTTTTCAGAAAAAATATTCTTCTTTGTCTCTGTTTCCACTTTAACTCTCTGAACTCCCATCAGA
>CAEMYA010000009.1:3558617-3584375 GCA_903131615.1 Diplodus sargus
AGCGACTGTCTGCCTCGGGTACAGTGTGTTATGCTGTTGACTACACTGAAATGTCACTGTCAAAACAAAGAAAATGGCAAGCCATGATATTATCAACCAGAGTTACCCTGATGAATCAGACAATCTCATTTGTGTTTTCTTTTATCCCTCCCCTTTTGTTTCACATCGAATGTGGAATCCAGAGCAGGAAAGAAAACACTGAGCGAAGCCAAAACACCAAATTACTCAAGCAAGATGGGTTTTCTCTTGGTTTTTCCTTCTAGGCCAAAACTGGCTGTTCGTGTTGAAAGGTTACTCAGTTTTTCTAGAGAAACGAGAGGCTTACCAACCACGCAATAAACCTCATAAAACACACAGTGTACGTATGGATGTGTTTAATAAATAACAATATCAATAACAACATTTTAACAAAGGTTTTTTGCTTATATCAGACCTGGGTCAATTTGTATTTCCAGAATTTGTGGGTTGCGTCACCTGGAGTGAGTGTTATATGCTATAGGACAATATAATGGTTGGCAGACAAATACTATAATTAGCATGATTGTGTTGTGCTGCCAAAACTCTTCAGGGGATGTTGCTCTGTCAACAGCCAGCGGTTTCAAGGTTTATGACAGGTTTAAACCCATGCTGTCTTCTAAGAAAATCACACAGTCTCTTAAACACCACATTGCTGTTACTTTAGAAGCTGCAGTTTGAAAACCAGTGACGGTCACCTTAATGACGTGTCAGGTCATCACGGCTGAGCTTCAGGGTTAGTAAAGTTGCTGCAAAAGCTGAGAATCTAGACCTTAAACAATGAAACACACACAAGTTAATGTTTTTTTTTGTTTTTTTGACATTTTCTTGCCTTGCAGATAATCATTAGCAGAGTCAGACAGCTGAAACTAATTTCCTCTCAATTACATTTTTCCAAGTCTGAATCGCCCGTGACGATGTGCGGCGGCTCTTATGAAGTAACTTCATCATGCAGTTTGATTTTGGCTCAACTGTAATGAAGTAAATATCTAGAGATCCCTTGAGCGGTCATGGTGGGATTTTTATTGTAAAATTTTGCAGCGCTTCACGGAAGAAAAAAATTGGGAATTCCTTCTAATCCGCAAAGTAAGGCTGGGCTTTGTTATACTGATATCTGTTCCTCGGGGGAAATGGAAAGGTTGTCTCACAATGTCGTTTCAAGGGCACCATAAAAGTCATTCACTTTCACTCATACTTTCCATCTGAAAAGAGATATGCCTTTCTACTTAAACACGTTCAACATTTCAGATCTGGAGGACTCTTAACCTGGAAAGGAGTCAGAGAAAGATACATATGATGGCAGCAAAGAAACAGAGGTGAGGGCACAAACTCTTACGGTCTATGATTGTATAAAATGGCATTGGTCATAATAAATATTTGAACATTGAACACCTGACAGGATGTAACACCACTGTGTTTTATTTAAATTATGGTTTGCTTTTCATGCATCTTAAACGTCTGCACTTGTCAATGTGGCACTAAATTCCTCTGTAATATGATTTTTACCCTTCATACCAGCAGTAGAGTTTCTTTCCTGCTCCAGTTTTTTGTTTAATCCATATTTTAAATCTATATCTATTTTAAATATACTGTATACGTTGTGATTTTTACATCTTAATGGCTACCATAGATATACAAAAAAATATATTTAAAGAAATGTTTGTTTTTGTAGAGTAATACATAATTTGCACAACAGTTATTCGGATGATGGGTAAATTCTTGTCTGTCTTGCGCTTGCTCTAAACATCCGTGATCAATCTTGTGACCATTTAAGATGTGCTGCTAAAGTTCATTCTTACAATTCAATTCTGCAAGTCGGAGCAAAAACAGTGAGCGAAGAAAATTTACCTGCAACTGGCTTACTCCGAAAAGGTCCATTGTGTAGGATTTCGGGAGGCATATTGTCAAAAGTGGAATATAGTTTAATCATTTTGCTTTCTTAAGTGTATAATCACCTGAAATTAAGAACTATTGTGTTTAAGGTACTTTAGTATGAGCCTTTCAGTAGCTCAGTGCTGAGAAAATAACACCTTTTGATGTTTGTTTGTAAGCATGTAAGTGAGTTGTATCGCTAATTGTTGACGATGGCGTGTATGTTCTGAGAAAATGCCAAACTTTGTCAATTTTAGATGGATTTGCGAGTTGTTTTCCGCGTTCTTCCTTCCTTGTCTAAAACCCGGTGCCTACATTACCCACAATTCCAATTAGCCTCTAAAAATCTTGGGTGTCTCATGCTAATAGCAGCTAATGTAGCCTCAAGCTGTTAGCCTTCGAGAAGAGATGAGGAGCAGACTCAGAAGTTCTGGTAAACTTTCTTCTTTTCTAACATCACACATCTTTTTTTTTTTTTTTAACCTGTAGTCTTTGGCTTTATCCAAAGTCAACATTTTAGGCAATTTATCATATTTCACACAGCTCTCTCTGGAGCCAAAATAGGGTTTACACAACTTATTTTCACACATGCAGTACTCCCCGAGACCTGTTGACTGACTTTGACCTTTAAAATAAGTGGAATTTCCCCCAGTCAGGTTCCACTCAGGTCCACTGCTTTTAAGCCTTTGCAAGCTGAACCTGTAATAAACTTTAGCCGAGACTGTCAGATAACAAGTGACGCAGCAACAACCCCTTCATTTTTGTTTCCTCCTAAAAAAAAAAGGTAAAAACAACAGCTACAAACGTCAGATCCTCTTTGACCCAGGCCTGGTGTTTATACATGCAGCCCTAATAATTTACTTTGTGCAGAAGGCGAAGAGTCTTTGGTGATGAATATGTCTGTGTTTGTACTGTATTTTCACTGAGTGTGCGATCCCGTGCGTGTGTGACGGGCAGTCTTCATTGCCGCCACGACTTGCGACTCAGCACACACACGCAGGCCACGTTGATGCGTATCAGCCTCCACGCCACCAGGTTCTTAAAGGAAGTCAGCGCCCGTACAAAAGTGTGTGAGTTGGTGCAGTAGGAGTTCCAGTGTCTCGCATCGATTCCCAAACAGCCGGAGCTGCCTGATCGGGCGCTGTGACACGTCGTCTCAAAGAAGTACTGCTTCTTGTTGACATTGTTGATGTTCACGTCTGGCAGCACCGTCACCTCGTTGCCTGAGATGTCTGTGGCCGTGGTCTTGTTGCCCACCCAGACGCTGATGCTCTCACACACTGAGTAGACTCCACGGTGCTGAGGCTGCCCAGCTCGCCTGCGCCTGCTTCTGTCGGCGCCCTGTGAATCTGCCGGCTCTGCATCTGGGGGCTGAGCGCTGAAGAGCACCCTGGGTGAGAGGTAGCGGCGTTTGGTGAAGAGTTTGGGGTCGACTGTGGGGACGGCGCTGGGGCTGCTGCCTGGACACTGCTGCTGTGCTGCTCCTCCGATGGCCACCACAGCCTGGGCACTGAAGAGGAGGAACAGGACCAGCATGGACGACCTCATGGGCACCACGACCTGAGGGTTGTGCACCGGCGGAGAAAGCGCTGTGTTACTGCAGATATACAGAGCATTATTTAAAGAGTACTTCTGAAAGTCAAGAAAAGTTTCATTTAGCGTTGTGCTAAACTGTGAACAACATCGTCTCGCTCAATATATACATCACCAACTCCAATATTACAAACTGCGACTTTCTCAAGGTAAAAAAAAGTCTGATAAATTGATACGTTATATATGTTTGATTCATGGATCAGTATAGATGGGATCAAAAAGATAAAAATGTTGTTCTACCAAACATTTTTTCTGAGGGGGCAGGAATTTGCCTCACTATCGTGTTTCATACAGAGTGATTTAAAGGTCCTATTTGTAAGAAAAGAAGATTTTTGAGTCTCATTCCCAACTCGCCAAACCGATGCTTTGGGATTGTAGGAAGGGGTCAGTCGCTGTTCCACCATCAGCTGGGAAAGAGACTCGAAAATACATTTTTCTTACAATTGTGTCCTTTAACGTTGTGGTTCCCAACATGTTACCTAAAGGTGTACCCCATCATATCATTGAACTTAAACTGAAAACCCCTAAGTGAAATATTATATGGAAATTTCAAATAATATTCAATGTATAACAATACTACTGCAGAGCAACAGATAAAGTCTACAATTAACCCCAAAAGTGAACACAGTAACTTCAGGAGGTTTCTGTAAAATTAGTGATTTTGCTGAATTTAGAGGAAATGGTAGAGTATTACCTGCGAATATTGCATCAGAAAATACATTTCCTGATATTTTCCTGACATTATATACAATTCTCTTTATTAATCATGTAATGTTTCAACAACCATACATATTTAATAATCTTCTTCTTCTCCCTGACACTTGGCTACAGTTCTAGTAGCTGTTTGGTTGTTTTAGCTGCGTACTTTTCTAATTCAGGACAAGCCTGTTAGGTAGAAAGTGAAGGCTGTGTGAATATTTTTGTCCCTTTGTGCCCTTATCATATGAGATGTTTTATGAAGTTTAAGATAATAATGTAAACATTGAAAATAACAATTTTTACTTTGCTTCACAAAAATGAAAGAAAATGCTGAGATGCTGAGAAGCTTTAGGCGACCCGTAAGTGGGGCTGACCTTTAGAGGGATATTGTGTTTCAGGGCTCTACCACAAAAACATGGATACCTTTGATATGTTTCTGATGCAGTCAAAAAAAAACCCAGACAGGTAGATGTATAAGTTTAAATGGAAAGTATATGAACACTGGATTAAAGCTCCAAATCCTCCAGTTTTACTTAATTCCAGTGAACCTTTAGAAGCTTTAATCCCGTCTGTGGATACTCCCAATTTTTTCCTCCCCCAGTTTCAAGGTACAACACGTCGTTAAGCTGACAGGTGTGTGTAGCTGCTCCTCTTCAAAGTGTAAAACACACCTTGGCTATAAGTAAAGTTGATCCTCAGTGATCTTTGGCTTAGCAGTGAATGTTTTCTAGAAGCACAGCGCAAATTAAATAGTGTGTCTGACACGTTTGACAGGAGATTCAGAGGAATTTCGTGGTCAGCTTTCACTTGTGTCCCGAACCACATGCGACCCACATGATCAGTCTGGTAATCACATGGAGGGAGGGGGGAGAAGGAAACGGGGCACTGCCTGAGAGGCTCAACAGAGGGCAACAAAGACCCTGGTTTTATATTAAACCATGTAAACAGGAAGCGGTTGAAATGTTTGATATGTAGTTTATTGGAAAATAGGGAAATGATCCACCTAATAACATCCACAGAGAGAACAGGCAACTCTGTGTTGCAGGTTTGCCTATAAGCTTGAATATCCACCTGATTTTGGAGAAGCTTTTCGTTTTGATTCCACAGATATCAACAATGATCTGAGCCGAGCTCGGCTAAGCTCACAATATAATCTTCACATTGTGTTCGCAGACATGAAAAGGAAATCCATGATTTGTCTCCCAGTGGGCAGGAAAAAAAATGTTTTAACGCTCCAGAAACTGAGAGAGATTAATTCCCTTTAGAATAATATTATATTCATGAATAGATCTTGTGATGATTCTGTGTTCATAGGTGTCACATTACCTGTAGGAATCTAAGAGGAAACTGTGACATCCGTTCAGTTCGATATCTCATTTCATCACAACATCTGTTGTTAGCAGCCTGCATAAATTGACAGGCTGTGTGCTGTATTTAACACCGTAATCACAGGCGTGTTTACACCTGCGGTGGCTCTGCTAGCAGGCTCCATCAGGTAGCTTTATTATACGCTACGTTAGCCTCAGGGGTCAGTGAATGCCCGTGGATTAAAATCGTTGGCACAACAAATCAAAAGAACAACCTCAGCCTGCCTGATTATGAGGTCTGCCAATTCCAAACAGCGTCCCTCCTCCTCGCGGCCGCTCTCTGCTCTCTCTTCCTGTGCGTGGTGCAACATTTGGACGTGAACAAAATTACATCATGTGCCACTTTGAATTGCTTCAGGACACTCAGGAAGGTTGCTTTACAACGCGAAACAGTGGAAAAAAGAGTAGGCGTAAAGTGTCTCCCCAGTGGCAACATCTCTTTGCTAAAGGAAGCAACAGGCTCTTGACTTTGAAAACAAAATCAATGATGAGAAAAACACTAAAAATGATCTTCTCCATGGTCTCTTTGACAATTTTTATAAAGAAATTAACACTTTAATTTCAGTTTGAAGAATTTCACTAGTACACATATATATATATATATATATATCTGTTTGTATCATGGAAGCCCAGTGAGGATCCTTAGTCGCGTTCTTCTTCAGAGTTTTTGATATGTCATAGCAGAACAGCAGGCATTATCAATAATATAATAATCACTGATTGGGGAATTCCATTAAAGTCTTTAGATCCAGGACTCTGGTGTTAGGCTGCGGTCGCACATATGTAAATGCAGGCGAATAGTCTTTGCTATTGGTTGGCTGCAATTTAGCCAGTCACAGTTCACCAAAGTTGAACTCGACATGAAGCCAAGATGCGGATTTGCTTCGCGACCGGATGTGAATCGCATACAGCGGGAGTGAACAAGGGGACTGTGTTAACTTGTCGTATGTTTGACTGTGACCGTAAACTGCTGACTTACTAAAAAAGGCTTACTTGGACACCTTAAGGTGACGCTGTCATTAATGTTAGTGAAAAAGTCTGTTAGAAAGTGGGACAGACAAAAAGAAATGGCTAGAATAAACTGTTGTTTTGTGGGTATGAGTCAAGGCCTGTATCCATCAAAGAGCTTAAACTGCTTTTTTTTTCAATTAAGGAGAAGATAAAAGTTAAGAACAAAAGCGACCAAATTCCTCTCAGCTTTAAATTGTTTTTTAAATCTGAGAGAGCAGCAGGTCATTCTGGAGTCGGTTCAGAGTCGATCCGAGATGACCGCAGCACAGAAACAGATGTGGACACCCAATAAAAAATAAAAGTTAGCTGAACAAAGAGGTAAAGAATGGGGTCATTTTAAGCCAATCATTTGCATTTGATTTGAAACGTTTGATTTGTTTGACAGAATGTTAGACCACGTTTCCTTTTGCTCTCCTTGGCTCTCATTAGATGTATGATGAGAGTCAACAATAGGAATCAGTCTGGTGTTTGATCAGTCTCTATTATTATAAGTAAAAATAATGAAAATATTAGATGGTTTTGTTTTGTTTCACGTGTTAATTGCCACCTTGGAGATATGAAAGATTTCACACAAAACTAGCTTTAAAAACTTAATGTGTAACAATTCACCCCTTCTGTAAAAACTAAGCATGTTTTAAAGAATAAACAATAACTTCAATTTTAATTTCTACAGTGTTTATTTGCTTATTTTAAACCTAAGGCTAAATAACTACAACTTTTTTAATGTGGCATTTTAACCACATAAGTCTCTGCTTAACTAAAACTAGTCTTATTTAAGGGACGCCATTACCTCGTGAGCGAGCACGGTCTAAATATGAGCCAAAAAACATCAACATCACATCAAGGGCTTCAACTAACGAGTCATTCCAGTATCCAGTAATCTGCAGAATGTTTTCACGTTTAATCGATTAATCGTCTGTAAATGTTAAACAATTGTGAAAAATGCTCATCGCAATCTCTCAGAGCTCAAAGCGATGTGTTCAGATTACTTCTTCTGTCCAAAATCCAAAGACTCATCATTTACTCTCAGAAATGACAAAGAAAAGCAGCAAATTCTTGAGAAAGCTGGAACCAGCAGACACTTGAATAACGACTGACTTGACTAATCAATTATCAGAATAGGTGGCGACTCATTTTCTCTCAGTCGACTAATTGTTGCAGCTATTTTAACAGCTCTGTTTGTGACCCCACACTAGCTTTGACTGTTTGGCCTGTATGCTACTGCGTCCATCCATCCATCCATCCATCCATCCATCCATCCATACCTTTACAGTGTCTCCACGTGAACTGTAGCCCCTCGGTGGCTTTTAGAGGACGTTGTTAGAGCTCAATGTGTTCTGGGCTCCTGCCATCAGGCCCGGCTGTGGCCTCCATGCAGCACACCTCTGCCCTCCTCCGCCTCCACTCTGTGGCCTTTGTTGAGAGACAAGCAGAGAAAAGCGTCTCGCCCGGCTCATAAACACAGTGTAAACACATTCTTCACGAGACTGATGGAAGAGAAAGTAAATACGCTATTCCCGCTCGCCAGATCCTCACATACTGAACATACTGAAACACAAGAAGCAGACCTGCATAATGTAGAAGAGATTATAGTGGAAACATTTTATATTAACGTCGTAAACTCTGTCTGCATTCCTTAATATATGAGTTTTGACAAGTTTGTTGAGACTTAAACACTCCTGTACCTTAACAGACAGAATCATTGCAAGGCATTAACAAGCTGAATGATTATTTAGGAACAAGTAGAAACCAGATCAGTGAGGAATTTGGTATTTTACACACATCAGAGTAGTTAGAAAGGTGTCAGCACCATGTAACATTTTCCTTCCATCGGGATGTTCGCTGTCTGTTTCGTCTCTCTGTTAAATTATTCCATCAGGCTTGATTTCCTACGTTCAGCGCACCATGATTCATTTTCTTTTGTGCAGCGATGAAACACAGACACCATCCTAACCGGCTAATCCATCACGGTAAAACCAAGAGCCTTAATTCTGTTTTGTCATTTTGTTTCATCGTCATGTCGCCGCGCTCAAGCGTGCTTAAGTATCGGCAGACTACGTGTTCTGCTACACCTTACTTAGTGTCAATCACCTGACGCCCACGGACACAAAGTCTAAAAAGCTGTGAAAAAATACCCTGAAGACATCTCGCCTTACCAAAACTCTTTCATTATATATATTCTTAAATTCAGAATATCCTTGCAAGAACGTTCAAGCCTGGCTGAGGATGTTAGAAACAGTCAGTAGGTTATGGCACGCTTGCAAAATGAAAGGAATGTAAGATATACATAAACAGAAGCAAATGGGCTGTAAATCTAAATGACACCGCTGTGTTCCCGGGAAGAGTCCACGCTGGCACAGGAAGTCTTCTTGCTTTACGGGCACCTCGACAACGGTGGTCCATGGCTGTCAGGGGGATGTAAACCTGTGACCTTTCCACTGCCTGTACAACAAACCAGCCACCCTGCTCTTGAGCTCTGTCAATGTTCTCTGATCCTTCTCAGTCGCACAGTGTGTACCGTACGTCTGCTGGTGTGAAAGAAGAAGCATTCACCAGCTGTGTGTTTCAGGTTTAGTGTGTGCCACTGACATTCGTGGATTACTATTAATAGTCCTTTTAAAGGGAGAGTTCCCCCAGAAATCAAAAATACAACAACTGGACGCTGGAATTCCTCACAAACACACCCCAGACATTTCAGATTAACAGATACGTCACCACCTCTACTTTAGAGCTCAACACCAGAGCGACCCAAGGACGCGTGCTCAATACCAAAATCATAGGCTGCATTATAAACGATGAGAGGTTATATCGAGAGGAAGTCTTGCAGAGTGGTTCACGGGGAAAACAATCTACTGCCCTACGTCAGCCAAACCAAGTTGCTGATTGTTGCTTTTAGGAAAAAAAGGAGGCAAAGACGCACAACCCTGTCTGCCTTCCTGAGACTCCTGAACTCATCTTCAACTCAAATTTTTAAAATAAACCTTTAATCATTATCCATGTTGTTTTGGTGTGAGTTGCCAGGTTTTTGGAGATAGCGGCATCAATGCTGTCTGTCATGTCGACAGTATAATGATACTAGATAGCGATTAGCTTGTGATGCTCAAAGCGTGAAAAAAATCAAAGTATTTTAAAACCACGATAGCGATCCAAAGTTCATGACCTGGTTACTCAAGATAATCCACATGATTGTTACATCTATGTGTCTGCCTTGAAAATGTTCCATTGCTCGGTTTACTTCTCCATCTCCATTACACAGATGGTGGAGTCGGTCGATATGGTCTTTTCAGGGGCCAAGACAGATGACCGATAATTGGAACCAATTAATTTACCGTAAATATACAAATCTTGGTGTCAAGTCATGAATAATCAGTGATGTGACTACAATTTTGAGGTACTTCACTTCACTATATCCATTTTCTGCTACTTTTTGCTTCCACTCCATGAAATGTATTAGATAACTTTAGTTACAAGTTACTTTGCAGATTCACATTATTCAGTGCTAATAAGCGATTACTTTTGACGGGTAACCAATCAGATATTGTCGTAGGCAGGAGATTGCGTGAGACCACATAGTGGACTTCAGACAGTGGGCGGCTGCTGCATCGAGCCAAAGCAGTACATTTTAAATACATTTATGTTATCGGAAATCGGACAGAAAAAAACAAATGAGGAAAAATGCTGATAACCAGCCAGGGTGATGATTGGTCTGCTCCTATTAGACGGTATATTTGCAGTATAGTTTTATGTGGTTTGATGGGGAATGTCTACAACAGCAGATCTCTGGCGCACATATTGCAGAAGGTGCTTAGGATTATTCCCCTCTGTGTCTTCTGAGTCCACTTCCACATAATAGCTGCTGTCTGCTCCCTTATCTAATAAGGTTTTGGGGATGATGTTTACCTTCTGCTGCTCAATCTTTGCTGTACTGATCTTAGTGAATGCTTGGAGAACGTGAGGAGATCAAAACTCAGACACCAAATGTCCACTACTTACTGTGTCTACACATCATAATTTCAGTTTATGGAGGTAGCTGACTAGAATGGGGCAAAATCGATGTGTAACAACTTTAATCATCTATAATTTTTGTTGGTCTAAAATGCCCAAAATGTTCCTACGGGAAACTGCTCACAACAAAGCCTGTAGTGACAAGCCGAGTCCCACCTAGTTCCTCTCTTGACCTTAAAAGAGGTCATAACTGCAAAACTGTCTCTAACAAAAGCCTCCAGGCATACAGTACATGTATGTGTAGGCATTTATATGTACAGTATTTATTTTTAAAAAGATAAATAACTTTTGGGAGGGTCTTTTTCTGGAATGTTCAACCGAATCCCGTTATCATATCTCTTACTAAACATTGTTGACCTATGAGGCCAGCGGCATCTCCTCAGGGGGTGAAGATCTAAAAGTGCAGTCGATGAAATCATAACTGAGCTTGTGTGTGAACCGATCCATCAATATGACAACTGAAAACGTCCGCCCTGTGATGTGGCTCATAAGCCGGATAAAGTGCTGATAGAAAACAAATGTCTCAGTTATCTTGAGGATCAGATTTTGGCTCTCGACACACAACTGTAACAGGCGCTGAGTGGTTAAGATACATGCAGTCAGCAGTCTGTGGTGAGAAGAGTATGATAACAGTCATTTAAGCTACTAGGTGGGCTACAAATATGCTCATAACAGCGCTGTACAACATTAGGGTGCGCTGGAGCGTCTCACATCGCACTACTCGTTGAGCCTTGAAGCAGATGGGCTACAGCAGCGCACGACCACCTGACGACTGCGTGGTGGGGAAGCGCTGCTTGGTCAGATAATGGTGATGGTGCGGCAGAGAATGAGGTGCCAGTCGTCTGTGTTGCAGCAGGAGGGTACGTGATGTAAGTTTTCGTCTAACTTCAGCTGCCCATCGCTTCCCAGCCCTAACCCATTAAAACAGAACTGAGATGATGTTGAACAGGATGTCTGCAGCACAATGTGCCAATGACAACACTGCAGGACATTTTTTTGAATTAGCATGAGCGAGCTCCTGGTGGAGCTTTTTCCAAAACGCTGCTTGGGACGATTCAGGCTGTTCTTAGGTCATGCTCTCCCCTTTGACTGTGGGCAAAGTTGAGAAATAGCCTTATTAGTAGCAAATAAATCTTTGTGTTTTACATTTCATGCTGCTAACACTGCTATCACAACAGCTTACGGAGCCTATATCCACACATTATTTATTTTTTTGTTATATAGCAGGTTTTAATAAGGATGCATGATATAGATTGGGAAATGTATACTATTGCTGATAGAGACTATTGCTGAAATAGAGATCATAATAAAAAAAAAACACATTCCATTCATGGACATAATGTTATGATTTGGACTTTGTGGTGGCCTGTTTGCGGTCTCTGTTTCAGAGGTTCTTGGTGAGGCTGGGTGTGTCTCTGTCGGTCCACACACCTGCAGCTCATTGAGTATAATCAGCACCTGCCCTTGTACCCAGAGCTTCCCTCTGCACAGAGCCAGATTATCGTCACCAGCTCCAGTGATACTTGATCGTATGGTATTCAGAAAGCCTCCTCCTCGTCCGGTGTGAGTGGACCATACCTGAGAGTCAGCTCGTCAACCACTGGCCCCCCTAAGCCTCCCGCACCTCTGCCACAACTTCACAACCTCAGCTGCCTGAGCCAGCCTCCCGTGCAAACGGTTAGTCTCCACTTGTACCACCCAGGGAACCCTCATCCTGCCAGCAAAATCATTCTTGTGACCAACAAATTCACCTTTCAAGTCACTGCCTGTTTGGCTTCACTTTTAGGCCCACCTGTGCTTCACTACAACCATTACATTTAATAGGCACAGCAACTTAGAATACGCTGAATAAACACAGAGAAGGAGAAGAAGAAGAAGAAGGAGGATCCAAAAATGTACAAGTTCAGACACAACACTTAATTTGATTGGTAATGTGTTTTATATGAATATTTCTTATGAAAATTCAGTATTTGTTTCAAAAGCTTCCATGTCATGAGACTCATTGGATTTGACTTCTTCACTTCACAGCTTTTTAAGTCTACAACTCACTCCACAAAATGTATTAGATAACTTAAAGAGATATTCCGGTGTAAATTTAATCCACTCTCCTGCAGCAGCTAGCTCGTTGTGGGGAAGCCCTGCGAGTCGATTACGGAGTGCGGTTAGAAATGCTCAATTCCGTTCTTTTCCCTGTCAGCTCTCGATAATAACTGTTATAAACTGGTAGGCAAGACACATATGAACTTTGATTGCATTTCCATGGAGTAATAATCACACATTTTCATCCTTGAGCTGCGGAACTCTACTGCACTCGGTAATCGACTTGCAGGGCTTCCCCACAACGAGCAGGCTGCTGCAGGAGAGTGGTGAGTTGTGTTGTCGTTTCAGTAGAAACCCGGCAAAGCTAGCAGATGTTTGATGCCTTGAACTATGTGCTGGGACCCTATTTGTACTGTTGCTGAAGTTTGGTGCTGTTCTGAGCATTGTTTGTGGCTATGAGTGGCTTTTTGATGGCGGTTTCTTGGTTGGAGATATAGACTGCAGTGTGATGTTATCGTGCAGTCTTTTCGGCGGTTGCTAAAACTACATGAGCTAGCTGTCGGAAAACTTGATCTCTCGGGGGGGAATATCCCTTTAAGTCACTAGTTACTTTGGAGATTCACATTATTCAGTGCTAATAAGCTAAGAGATTGCTTGAGACCACATAGTGGTGACTTCAGACAGTGAGCAGCTGCTGCATCGAGCCAAAGCAGTACATTTTAAATACATTTATTTTATTGGAAATCAGACACAAAAAACAAAATGGGGGAACATGCTGATAATCGGCCAGGGTGATGATTGGTCTGCTCCTATTAGACGGTATATTTGTAGTAGGTATAGTTTTATGTGGTTTGATGGGGAATGTCTACAATAGCAGATCTCTGGTGCACATATTGCAGAAGGTGCTTAGGATTATTCCCCTCTGTGTCTTCTGAGTCCATTTCCACGTAATAGCTGCTGTCTGCTCCCTTATCTAATAAGGTTTTGGGGATGATGTTTACCTTCTGCTGCTCAATCTTTGCTGTACTGATCTTAGTGAATGCTTGGTGAATGTGAGGAGATCAAAACTCAGACACAATTAACAAGTAACAATTTTAATCATCAATAATTTTTTTGTTGGTCTAGAATGCCCAACATGTTCTGGCACTTGAGGGAAATTGTATAGTTCCCTTTTTCTTCATTTTGTTGTTTTATAAACCACATGAATTCTGAATTAACTGAGAAAATAATTGACATATTAATCGATAATAAAAAATAAACATTAATTGCGGCCTTACTTTGTAACATTGTGCGGTATATTCACTACCACACAATATATCCTGTTGCAGGATCGTTTGAGGCTCCTGTATTTGCAGCTACAGAGTGAAGCCGGACGAAACTGTTCTTCTCTGTCAGTGTGAATTAACCGAATCAGCAAGCCAGTCAGTTATGTGGTCTGTTAGTCCTGAATGGAGAGGCCACCCACAACAGCTGACCTACAACTCATTAGCTCTAATGGAGTCAGTTTAATGAGCCCCGTCTGGGATGACTGACAGGCAACCCGGGGTGGGACACAATCCAGTCTGCAGACCTTGAACAATCTACTCTCTGAAAAAAAAAAAAAACATGGCAGTGGCTTCATTCATATGGTAAAAGTCACATAGCCCTTCCAGTAACCTGATCCACCAAGGCTGGCTCTCATTCAAGGAGGAAGGGAGGTGCAGGTGACTTTATCTGGAAGCCACCAGTGGGCTTTGAATGACATGCTGCTCATTACGTTGCTGTGGTCAGTGGTGCGAAACCTCTCCGCAGGCTGAAGCATAGTTTAGTGTTGAATTTAAGACCTGAAACTCACAAAGTTAATGGAGTAAAGGTGGAGATCTATATGAAATATCTAAATATTATGGCGAACACCGATGTTGATAGAAACAAATGTGTGTTTCAAGCTTTCTTTGTTTTCTTTCCTTCTTTCCAAGACGACCATGCTGGGAAGTCTGTGTCCTCAGTAACACATAGTTCATCTCTCCCGGTGATGTGTTGCCACAACAAATATGAAAACTTTGAAACACATTTTAGAAAATCAGTTATTTGTTCTCTAGCTTTAAGGTAAATTCATGTTCAAAGGAGAATATTTTATGAACTGAACTTTAATGGAGGTTATTACGTCCGTGACTTTGATTCTACCAAAAATAATCATCGACTGTAACGTAATTTGTTTCAACTGCACAAGAAAGTGAAAAAACAAAAACACGCTAAACACAATCTAATCTCTGAGAATACATGTGACTGATGACGTATAGTAGGTTGTTTGTGTGGATAAAACACCATTCATTTTCACTGATGGTAGCTTGTTAGCGATCATCTGAATTGAGTAGTTTAAGATTATAAACTCTTAAGAGGAAGTGCTAAAAGTCGTTAAAAACAATATTTTTCTCCTGTGTGATTTTATTGTCAGACTGTCAACATACTGCTGCTAGCCACTATAATTAGTTTGTTGTTACTGTAAACGCATTATTTTGAGCCTCTGCAGTTTTTTTAGTGTACGTCCTGTTTCTTGAGCCACTCACATCTTAATTGACGGATGAGAATCCATCAATTAAACATGCAAGTAGCTTTGCTGTGGTGGATCCCATAGAAACGCAAGGCCAGACAGGAAGACGCTGGATTATAGTGTATAAAGTTCTCTAAGTACAGTACCTTGAATAGTGTTTTCAGTCAAAGGTAATTGGGGCATAATTTTGTTGCTATGGTATCTGTACAGTATATCCCCTTCAGAGGCCATTTCGTTACAAGTCAGAAAGATTAGGTTGGTACACAGGAAGAAGTAGGGTTGAATTAAAATGTAAAGAGATTAGCAGTGGCAATAGAAAGTTAGGTATTCTGCTTCACTACTAAACAAAGGAAAGGTTTAATACGTTCTGTGAGTACTGTTCCTGAATAATGAGAAAGCATCCTGACTGAGCTCCAGCACAAAAAGGTGAAAAATAGTTCAATTTTTTGTTCTCTCATTGATGCTCCCATTGGCCCACTGGAAAAAAAATGGTTTTGCCTGAGAACAGATCTTGCATCAGGCCGTCAGTCCTCTTGTGTATTCAATTTGCAGCCTGTTTGACAAAAAGATCCGTGCACACCCACACACAGCCCTGCAGCAACAGCAGCAGGTGATATTCTGGCAATGGGCTAAAGACAGTAAGGCACAACAATGAATTTGTGTTAAAGGTAAACTGCAGGGAGTTCTGTCTGTGCTGACGCACAGCTGTTTGTGTCAAGTACAATCTGTAATAGGGACATTTTTTCTATTAAATTCTGGGAAACTTGAGCGGAGGAAGAGAGAACTGCATCACCGGGGGAATTTGTAAAATCAGGATGAGGTTAACTTCTTTCTGGAAGCATCCAGCAAGTATTATCTTCTCCTTGACATTTAAGATTTTGGCAGTTTTTGAACAAAGCGAAGAAACATCCCCTTCACTCTAGAGGTTCAGCTAATGTGGAGTTATGCAAGTTTGGATATTGCCCAATGTTTATTTTTTCGATGAATGAAGAACTGACTACTAGTTTGAAACGGGCACATTGCCTCGTTTTGAAAGGTAGGGAAGGCTATTCTGGAGAAAGATGATTGAGTCTCATCCCCAGGTCATTAAGATCAGTATTCGGACCCAAAGCTTTGGTATTTGACATCCTGAAAGATTCAACAGTAAACTCATTGTTCAGAGTCGCCTTCCCTACTGCTTCAACTTCCATGGATACAATAAAAAAAACACAGTAACAGGCAAGGTGAGAAGGCTACCAAGCCAGTAACCGCAGTTCAATTCTGCGTTGCAACATTTCTAACCGTGAAACCACTGGATATGTTTTGATAACGGACTATAGCTTTTCAACATTTCTAAATTCTGGATATTTTTGAAGAGAAGTTGGGACATTTCCAGCCAAGTTTGTGGTGCTTAATACAAAATAAGATCTTTTCCTAACCCTAACTAATTGGTTTCTGTACCTAAACATAACGAGATCACAGGCACAGCATAGTCACAACGTAAAATAGAAAGAATTAAGACTGAAGGAACAAACCTAAAGACATGCAAAGTTTAAACACAACAGTGGTTTGCAGAAATGTACATTGCCAACACTGACATTCAAGGACTCGCATGCAACAAATTTAAGATACATTTAAGGTTTTGAGCCTTTGCATATACCTGCCTCAGCTTGTCCATATGTCTCAGATAAGTGAAATGTCTTATTTTGTCTTTTGGCAATGAGTCAAAGGAAACATTTTAAGAAGGGATGATGACATGCAATGCAACACACGTAATTTACCGATTTTTTTCCTGACTGCCGTCCTGTTGTATCTAGTTGAAGCAATTTTCCGTTTTACTGTTATCAGACAACTATGTGGGAAAACGGTTTCCAATAGAATATGACCTTTAGTTGAGAAATGGGGCCTCCGCTGGCAGTCGGTTGTGATTTAAGGCAGATGTGTGAAAGTCTGCCTGGCGCTGGGACCCGAAGACCACATCAGGTCCAAGCTGGAACTGAACTGAGTCAGACCAAAGAGCAGATTAGGGAGGGCCAGTCAGTCAACAGAGGCTCGAAGACTGGAATCTGACTTTCTCATCCAAGGCTTTTAGTGATGTAATGGAGAGAAACTTCAGGCTTATCGCTTTGATTGCAACATCTGGATGACAATTAGCTGCCCATTGTTTTCACACAATCTGCAGAAAACGTAACACATCTTTGTGATGTTGTATTTACAAGCATTAAAGAGTTCCCAAAAGAGGGTTTAGAACATGCTTCCTGTTGACCACACGCATTATATTGACGATTACTTATCTGAACACACACGCAACCAAATTTACCGAACTTCATGACGTCAAAGATAAGTGAAAACAGCCGGAGGAATAATGTGCCATGAAGCCTGCAACGTTTTTCTGTGTATTGCCAAAACCCAACGACACGAAATTCAATCACTGTGAACCAACAACATGAGAATGGGCAACTGGCAGATTTAACAAGGGCAGTTTCATTACTCACTGATGGCTGTGTTTGGTCTCGCTGCACTGAGGAAACACAGCTGACCCCAGTCTCTATACACAATGTAACTAAACACAACAGGCTCGGCGGAGAAACTGGCTCCACAAGACTACTCCAAATTAGTTAGATAAACCTTCACAACAATGACTCAAAGGGTCAGCGAATTTGGCGTTCAGCAATGCGACGGAAGTTTAGTTTGTGCGGTTTGCGATCGAACCTTGGCAGAACCTTGGAGACCTCTCCTGAGATGAACTATTCATAAGTCTTTTTGTGAATTAGCTTTGGCCTAGTTAAAGTTCCAATAAAATCACAATGTTTTTAAAGGCTTTAATTGCATATTTCCTGCAATGATTGTCAGCTTAATGACAAAAGTCATTTTTTATGTGTAATGTTAACGGTATTTCAGAGTTGGTCATTTCCTGTAAAGCGGGTTTGGGGTGGGGGCCTCCCGCACACTGTCCACTTCACTTGCAATTGAGTTTAATGACAACAGGGTTTCGGTACTTAGACCCTCATTAGGTTTTCTCAAGATGTTGTTGCAGATGTTGACTGGCTCTTACTAGGCTAGGCTGATTTAAACATTTTCAAAACAGTTCAATTATAAGGCCTTAGACCAGACCAGTAATACCTATTTCCACCACTAGATGCCGCACAAGACCCCCAAGAGGAACATAATTAGAAACCCATGAATGAGACTGTAGCAGAAATACAGTCCATCAGGTCAACTGCAACACATTAAGCTTAATTTTTAATATAGTTAAACGTCAAAATAGTAAATCCAGCAACATTTCAGCTGAGTGAAACTGGAGTAAAGATTGTGGCGGTGTCTTTTCAAATAGTCACATAACCAAAGTGAGCCTTGTAAGTCAAGGTCTCTGCCACCATCTTTTTTCTGGTTTCACTCAGCTGAAATCTTATTTCTTTTTTTAAATTTTATTTTGATGTTAAACGAGTTAAATTGAATTTTTGTGAGAAATTAAAACTTGACGTGTTGCAGTTGCCCTGATGGACTGTAGTTCCACTACACTCTCATTCATGTCTTCTCATTATGTTCCTCTTGGGAGTCTTGTGCGGCATCTAGTGGTGAAACATTGAAAATGTTTATATCAACCTCATCCTAGTAAATGCCAGTTGACATCTGCAACAATTCCCTCCTTGGCTTCCTGCTAGCTGTTTCATGGGGACTTTCGGAGTTGAACCTAAAACGATCTCTGTGACCCGGAGCTATATCGAATTCTCCTGCTGATAGTGACTGTGACCCAACTGATTTTGTTCTCAGGATTACAGCCAATTCAATTACTGGAAGACATCATGAAGGCAGATGCCAGATCAGATATGTCTTTCACTGCTTGGACAGAGTAGGTGCTTTGATTTCTCCCTTTACTGAGAGGAAATTATTTGGCCATTCTCCCGAGTCCACACTTGGCTGATGTTAACTCTATTACTGTCCATATTAAAAAAAAATCATGCAGATCCTTAGAAATAAAGTGCCAGACACGTCTTTTACACTTCAGGAATTCTGCTGCTTCTTTTCTTTTATTGCTGCTTGTGTCTGTCAGCGGTGTTACTGACGAGCGCCAGTTCAAACAGTTTCAGATAACGTGTTTGTTTCTAGTGGCTCTGTTAGTCTGAAAACATAATCCAGAGTTTATACTTGGTATTAGAAGAATGCAGCAGTCCATGTTGAGTAAGATAATGAGTTGTGGTCTGTTCTGTTTGTGGTGACTTTTGTGTTTCACCCAAACATCCTAAATGCTCCTGTTTTCATTTTTTTATTAAAAGAAAAACAGGATGCAGAAGGGCCAGAGAAGTCTACAGTGAGTTTTTTATAGAAAGAAGTACACATTTGCCGAAACCACAATTGCAGTACCACATTTTGGCTTTGAAATTTGTCGAATGCCGACCCGTCATAGCCAAAACTAATTAAATTCTTTGTGCAGCAGCTCGTAGTACGAGACAGTCTGAAGTATTGTTTTGCCACCTTGTGGTAAAATGACTCCATTTCCTTTTTTGGCTTTTGTTTCCATCTTTGCTTTGACATTTTGTGGCAAACTCTTTCCAAATCTATGTTTACACTCTCTCTTTCACTGATCATGTGAGATATATATATATATATATATATGCACTTTTTTTATGATCATTCAAACAATGTCTCACTTGCCCCGACACCTTTTGAGGGCTCTTTTGCTGCAGTCATTGTTTCCTTCTCTGCAATTTTCTGAATCCTTATATTATGGTTCCACTTTCTCCAAATAAAATCACCCCTGCTGTTATGAAGGGTAAATAAAGTGGCACCACAGAAGCGGAGGTGTGCATGTAAAAATGCATACGTGGTGCCGTGCTCGACGTCGTCTGCTTCGAGCAAATTAGACTGTTTGTATTGTGTGATTTAGTGGTCGTCTGGGCGTCTTTAGTGGTTCAAATCAAAAGGGAGAATTCTTCACACAATTAGTCTGCAAATTACAAGTTTGAAAAGGTGGAGTCAGAGTATGAATTCGGGTGTCGGACAAGCCCATTGATGTGCCTTCAGCAGTGGATACATACACCGTCAGTACAAGTGTGTGGGTTGAATCACTTAAAATAAAAAGTATAAGTATTATATTTTTATATTTTGATAGATACACTGCAGCATGGCTCTAGGTTGCAACTATTGTGGTGGCACATATGCCCAAAAATCTGTCAGGTGTGAGAGAAACTTTTCATTGGCTGCACAGGTGCATCTCATATACAGCAGGTCAGACGAAGAAATGTATAAGAGCGTCGACTGCGTCTGAAGGAGCACAGGCTACAGAGAGGGGTTGAGTTGTAGCTGGCGTGCTGGATGAGGAGCGTGAGTCACAGTTCGCTGTGTGTGTGGCCTCATTGTAACTCGCACTCTCAGATGATGAGGTACTCCTGCTCGCAGGGGCACTTCAGCGGAGAGAGGCAATACAGCTCAATTACAGGCCGAGGCTTGTTGTATCCCTGCTGCTTATCCCCATTGATTTTCACTTTTACGCTGTTTCTGTGCGCTATTTTAATCCGCTCTCTTCAGGTATAAAAATTCTGAACATGCGCCGTTGGCTCATGTCTAGTGTGATGTCAGAGGGAAGTGCTCCTCGAGTTATAAAGAGGGATATCACCGTCTGATATCAGCGCGCGGGAGCAGGTTTCGACAGTAGCCTGTGTTGCTCTCTCCATGTTGTGTAAGTGGGTACCATGTTCTTTGAACTGCGCCCGAGGCTGCGAGAGATGATGGGACATGCCTGCAAAGGGAGAGATGCTGATACAATTATATATGAAGGGTGGCTAATCAGGTTTGGAACGGAATAACAGAAGCTTCTGTAATTGTAGGCAATTACAGTCCTGCTTTTTATGTTTTTGGACAGGAGAAGAGAGAAATTATCATAATACTCATCTGGTGTATTTTGGCACATAAACACACATGGTTAGAAATAGTCATCTTTTGAAGAGATACATTTGAAAGCTTCCTACAGTGACTGGTTAGATGCCTCTTTTGTGTCTGTAAATGATATTACTTCCTCTGCTTCACATAATTACACATGCCACTCTACCTCTCAGATGTTCACTGTCAGGAAAACAGGTGTGTTAGCGTTTAATTACATTTATTAGCTAATGTGTAACCTTGTGGATTACGGTCATTGAAAATTGTTATATTATAACAAAACTGTAATTGTACATCAATGAGACAGAAGCCTTACTGTTTTCTAATTTGCTCCGTTTTCCCACGCTTTCATGTCAGCCAGAAGGCCCTCTTCTTTTGTGCCGTAAATCAAGTTACAGTTATGGTGCACATTTTCTCAGATGCACACTTCTTGGAATCTTAGAGACCAGCTTTTATTACAATAGTCATAACCATAAAGGAACAATTACAGGGATTCAGGAGTCATGGCGGTCAACAATAAACACTGTTTCTACCAGGTTTACTTGCCAAAATTTGACTAAATGGAAAAGTAAACTTTGAACTCAATTGAACTCTGTGTGTCCAGTGGGAATCTGGCATTAACAGGAGGGAAAAGTTGTATAACTATAATTGACATAGCACAAAATGCCAGCATAAAATTAATGAGCTAGCTTGGTTTGACTCGGATTGACTTGTCAGTGTCGCTCGGTGCATGTCCTCACAACAGGGTTGCTATTGCACTCTGCAACGGTTCTTGTTGGCCAGCTGCCTCCATCGTGGACTTTCAGGCTGTTGTTACGATTTCGCTCGGCATCCACAGTTTATTGAAAAACAATCCGGGATGAAGTAATGGATCGAGGAGGAAGAGGAAGCTACCATTTTGTTCTCTAATAATGACAAAGCCCGCCTGACGTCACAACCAAATTGGATGCGGTTTGGAGAGCTTCAGCCTGACTCCGAGGAGGTCTGTCTTGGGCGTGACTCGGCATGACTTTACTGCACATTTACTATTTAAAAAGCTTTTACTGTGAACCTGCTGCGCAAGTGCTGACTATGGCCACTGGGTTAGGAATGTGAGAACACATGCACATTTAAGAGGTACAGGATTAAGATTAAACAACTCTCTGTAGCAAAACCCAGAATAGCATGTGCACGTTTATCAGGTCAGCTCTCTACAGTGACACCATTCATCTCATCTTGTGCTCAGCTAGTTCAGAGAAAGGTGTAAATGACTGTCAAATGCAGATGGATGTTTCTCTGCATGAACAGGTTTGTTTTTATGCACGCAGAAGCCTTCACACCCTGGTTCTACTCAGATGGACCATGCGGCATCTGTAACCTGTCTGAGAGTCTCTGGCAGACCCTGTTCATCCACCTGTGGAACAGATTGTGCAGCAGCGAGGAATGCCGGTGCGTAGCAAAGCTCCACCGCTGTACATTGCTGCTCCTCTGCATACCAGGAGAGATGGAAACATGGAACAAGAAAAGCTAAACCCCACATTCTCCTTTATCTTCCATCTCAACACCTTTCAGATGGAGTCTAACACTGAAAACATCACATGCTGTTCTTCAAAATGTGAAAAATGTTCAGATGCACACAGGTTGGAAAAATGTGGAATTGCCACAACATGTGGTCTTATATTCTGTTAGATAGCAGCCAGACGGAGAAGTCTACAAAAACATTTGTAGACAACATAGAAAATTGTTCTAAAATGTTACCAAATATGCACTTGTACAGTATATAATCCATATTTTCATATTCCTATTTAGCCACGTAGAGTTCAGTGTAGATATTGATTATTGTTGCAGGGCAGCACACCCATTATTTCTGGATTCAGGAGAGGAAGGTTTGGAGTAGGGCTGAAAGTTGATCAGTGAATCAGGGAATTGGCATTCACTCATGAAAGGACTTCTAATTTTCATCTAGTTCCAGCTTGCATAATGTGATTCGCTAATTTTCTATATTTAATATCATCATAAATGAAAAATCTTGAACTGTTCGTTGGAATTGGAACACGTATCCGGGCTCTGACAACCTGTGATTTAATATTTTTACTGGACAGCTGTCAACTTTTTTTCAAAGATAATTAAGAGATAAGCTGATTATGGTTATGTTGCCTAATTTGTAGACTCCATGAAACGTCTACTTTATGCTTCAATAGTCTCACAATTGAAGATTCAGAAAGACCTGTTAGTTGACAAGTCACAAGAGAAAACTTTCACCACCTAAGCAGATTAGTTTGGGAGGCTCAGACATGCTTCATTACTGTGTTGAAGTAATCAAAAAACAGATATCAATTGGCTAGGGTTATGAAAAGTTCATGTTCTGTACTTGAAATACTAGCTTTGTCGCTGCAAACACAGCTGGAGATCTTCCAACTTTCTATCAAATATAATTTTGCTGCCACAAGCACATCTGGAAATTGTTAGAAGGCCGCCTTAAAAATATCCAGTGGTTTCACACTTACAACTGCAGTCAATGGCTTGGCAGTGTTCTCGCCTGCAGCTCCACCACCAGCCCCTCCACCTCCTGATATGACAGTCATTGTGATTATTTTTTTTTAACTGTCAATACGGTACTCAGGCCTAAGACATGTACAAATGGGAACGTGTGAGTGGTTTGCAGAACCATTAACTATGAATCCTGCCAACCAGACTGCGTTTTATAGACAGAGACGTGCATGTAGACACCAGTCGCATAAATCAAACTCTAAATTCACATCCTTGGCAGATTATCGTGGATATCATGTTCATAATTGGCTTTGCCTTATTGATCTAACGCAATTGTGTCTGTCGAGTTCATATGAATCGCACACTGTTGTGCAATTCACAAGTTTTGAAGCCGAGTGAGTTTGGAGTTAAGTAGTCACGAAGCAGCCTGTGGAGAGTGGTAAGAGTTTTTGTGTGCATTTTCTTCTTCCTTGGTTTAAATGCAGAGAATGCAATCATTTACCATTTAAAACAAACAAAAAAAGAAAACAAAGGAGTTGTTTAGCGGCTACTTTTTTCAGTTTCCAAGTTTGACCACAACTGCCAAGCAAACTATGTGGCTGAGCTCCCTTTGAAGGCAGCATCGCTGAGCATCAGTCCTACAGAGCTGGAGACCACTACTGCAAAAGCCTGGATGTCAAACTCAGACAGTAAAACTTGTTCCCATGAAACTGCTAGTGGAGTGCTTTTTGCTGCAGCCTAGTAACACATTTCCTGTAAACAGGCAGCTGGGGAGGGACTTGTTGCAGATATTGATTGGTGTTTACAGAAGCCAGTAGCTTCACACTCCTTCTTGCCATCGAGCGCTAACCATCCTCTGCCGACTGTGCCAACTGGCAGCTCCGAGTGAACATGGCTCGGCTGGGATGGAAACAACGCCGCCTCAGAGAAGACAGAGACCAGTTAGACAACAGGAGATATAGTACGGAGGGTTTTTTTATCAGGCTGCGCTCCTGGCAATCTGGGACTGAGTCAGCAAATGGGATTACTGGATAAGCTGTGCGGCTAACTTCGAGCGCCAACTTCATAGTAGCTACATTAGACATCAGTTATCGCTCTTACTTTATTATCAAAATTACCGGAAACCTTTCCATCAGGAAATTCCATGAATCGCCTCTGTACTGTAACTGGCCTCCGTCATCCTTCTTGAGGTTGTGTGGGGCCCCAGTCTGCTGGTTAGCAGTTATGTGCTTTTAATTCTTGCTAAATGAAATGCTTCCTGTCCAGAGTTGAGACTCAGCCGGAGGATATCAAAGGGGAAAACCATAAAATACTTTCGCTATAAAATCTGTTTCCAGTTTAACTGAAACCAGGCAAGAAGTTAAGTGTTTATGCAAAGTTATACAGTTGTTTGTTTTCATAGAAGTCATATATTTGTGTTTTTGTACGGTAATCTGTGCAGTCTATTAGATGAATAATCTCTGCCCCCGAGTGCAAGATGAGTCATCAACATCTTTTATCGTTTTGTAGGAAATCACAAGCTCTACAATACCGTACCAGGAGTACCTACAAATGATTTTATTCCCCCCATTGTTGGACCTGATAACTTTAAATGAAGCTGCCATTGATGAAGATGAACCTTTTTATAGGTTTAAAGACCGACCACAGATCCCATCAGTGATCCACTGGGGGGAAGAAAACTGAAATCTGCTTTTGTTACTACCTCGCCTTTTACAAAAGTATCATAGTTAAAACACGGGAGACCAGCATCCTACCTTCAGCCCGACCCCCTCTGATTTCATCACTCCGACTTCATCACTCTCTTTGTCATTGTAAACTGACTACTGCCTCTTTTGTTTGCGCGCAGAGAAGCCTCCCTATTGATAGTTTATTTTTCATGACAGTGGGAAACAGCCATATGGTTTAGTTTATAAATGAGTTGCTCTGTCTGTACGGTGTCGACCAAACGCCTACCCGCTCTGTCGGCTGTAAACCATACATACATGGAAACTATTAAACACTCGCCCTCAGCACAACATCCAGAAGGAGTTCATGATTTATTTAAAACATGAAAGGAAGGCAAATAAGCAAATGTGTCCAAATTGAATTGCATGTATATTTAAAGATCTGATTGCCGCTCCAGAATGACAACGATAAAGTGCCTTTTTATCAAAATGGCACAGCAAGTCTTCTCGAGTATAATCACCTGCTATTACGTCAAGAATGCAATAATTTGTTTTAACTCTGTGGCAAACATAATTTGGGAAAACTGCCCTGCAGCTCGCTCCTGGTTTCCAACCCAACGTGCCCTGCAAATAC
>CAEMYA010000009.1:3593454-3631582 GCA_903131615.1 Diplodus sargus
AAAAAAAAAAAAAAGCCGATAGCGTGGATGATTTATGGGTTATAATTTGTTGTTGTAACTTGCATGGAATTTATGGCGTCCCAGTGGTCATACATGTATGTATGTTTTTTCTGCAGAACATAAATATCATGCTAACAGGTGCTACCACTCACTGACTATTGATTGAACATTAAATGATGATGTGTTCACTAGCCAGCGTGTGACCTTCAGGGATGATTTAACCTAAAGACTGAACCTTTTGTGCACCACACTTAACTGCACATTTGTGTCCTTGGCTTTCAGCGACCTCACGGGACTCTGAGGTTGCAGTGAGCGTATGATTTTTTCACTTTTAAACATCCTGAATCCACACACACACAGGTTGGTGGGTCACTAGACCACATTGGAGGGTTTAGAAAGCTTTAGCTGTCATGTTCAATTAATCTGTCTGGTGTCTGTTTTTAGTTCAGCAGCGTTGCTTCTGAATGCCCTCATAATCAAATCAAGATGGATACAAAAAAAAAAAAAAAAACACCTCTCAGCTCAGCCAGGAGTGTGAGCGGGGTGGGATTAGCTAAATCTATCTGCTGCCCTCCTGTGGAGTCATGGCGACACTGTGAATGTTATGTCATATAGTAGAAGAACACAAAATAGCTGTCAAGATCATAGATTGGGTGTTTGTAATGTAAAGATGGCTTAATTACCCTGCTCTTACAGCTAATTCATGTATCTATCAGTCTTTTGATTTAAACTGACACGACGTCTGAATGCATCAAGGTTTTTTTTTAAATGTGTACATGCCACTGTTGATTCAACAGTGTCATTTTAAGTATTTTAAATAAACCGAACTATTCATACGTATATAACTATTTTGAAATGTAGATGCTCAAGGCAGTTACATCATTTCTCCCCCTCCCCACCCCCTCATGTGTGCCTCCCCTCTGCACCCTGCCAGTAGATGTATATCACAACACATCCTGTTTTTGATGCCTATATCCTCAAAGGAGCAGCGACAGGGCAGGTATGTCTTTCCCAACTGCTCATTAGAAGAACGAGCAAATTAATCCTCCCAGGGCTTTTCTGCACTATGCGAGGCCAACAACAACAGATGCACAGACAGTTGGAAAACTCCAAATTATTGGTTAATTAAGCTTTCTTTGTGAACGACAAGGGTTTCCCGAATCATACTGTGAGGACACACGTGGAAGAAGACAAAATGTCAGCGGCAGAAGCAGCAGCGACATGGCATACAGAATAAAGCCCTCGAGGCACATTGACTTCATGTTCGTGACAGTCCACGACTGGAATGCATTATGGTCTGGCTGGATGTATCCATGGTATAGAATTGTATCAGATCACAGTGACTGATTGTTCAGGAACAGACAAAAGCTTTTTCTGAAAACTACTTAAGAAGGAATGCTTTATTCATCCTCATCCATAAGGTATCCCTGCATAATAATGATGACTAAATATAGACAGCAACATGCATTTCATGTTGCACTCACTCAGCCTCAGAGGAGTGTAGCGCAGGATGTAGGACGCGGTGTTGTGAACGTAAACTCTGGTGACGGATCACATAGTATTGTGTCGGGGTGTTGTATGTGAGCATCTTATCAAAATAACAGTGAGATACATTCCTGCAGTCAGTATCGACGGCTTTATAAAGACAAAGAGGTGTCGATGAACACATGCAAATGTTTAAAAGGTGGATTTTATGTCAAATTATTCTGTTTTTATTCCAGAAACTGTTAAAATTGATGTTGAAGCTAAATCCAGTTCTTCATGTCACGTCGTAATTAGACACTCTGATTGCAGTTTTGTAAGTAAAGACGGAAATTAAATTTGTGAGAGCTGTTTTCAGCAGTTCAGTTTATGAATTTGTGAATTAAAATCAGTGTTGGTTGTTTCTGCGCACGGCTTGAGTGCCTCATGAATACCTGAAAAGGACCACTAGTGTGTGGTATTGGCTCTTTGGAGGTAATTATGTTATTAGCTGTGTGACATGTAAGACAGCTGTTCACATCCTATTAGATCAGCTTTGCTTTCTGTTAACTATGACCACGACTGTTTTGTCTTCACAGTCTTTATTGTGCTGAAACCTAACTGAATTTAAATAACAGTTTTTGAAATGATCACAGCAAAGGACAGTATACAGGAGAAATCATGTTGCATTTGGAACAATATTTACGAAATGCCAGAAAGGCACCTAGAAAGATGTGCTTCAGTTCCATTCATGTCGACCTTAAAATACTTGCTCAAGGAGATTCTAAGAATCCTATTTGTAACTTATCACCTGTGATCTATGAATCTACAAAGCATCTTAAATTGACAGCCGCTGCTGTGTGATATCTCCTTGTTCAATGCCAGCACGAAGGAGTGTTTTGTCAGTAATAGCCAGCCGTGGACCGAAGGAGAAAAACTTTTTGGAAGATGAGATCACAGCGTTGTTTGAGGAGCCTGAAGCCTAAGCAGCATGTGTTATTCAGTGGACTTAATACTGGGCTGATAAACAGAGAAACACACAGCTCGGAAGTGTGTCTGCGCCTCTGCTTGTTGTTCATTAAGTTCATGCAAAGTTCACCACAGGCTTGGACCCATATGTGTCCCCAAATGCGAAACCCCAAAATAACCAGCAGGAATATCACTTGCTTCAAGACGGGACTCTGCTGAGAGACGATGTCGTTTTAGTAACGTTTTATAGATAACTGTCCTACTCATCCAGTTGTCTGGATTTAAAATTAAAGATCAGACTTTCCTGCAGTGTTGCTTTTCTTTGAACTGGCCGGTTGGACTGCGGCGAGCAGCCGCTGGTCATCACTGATGGCTCATAGCTCTGTGTTGGTTTTAGTTCATTTAAGTTAAAATATAAATGCACAGAGAACAAAAGCAAAATACTTCAGGCATTAGAGTTAGGGATCGACCGATATGGGTTTTTCAGGGCTGATACTTATTTATTAAAAGTCAAGGAGACCAAAAATCAATATTTGGGATCGATATTCATTAGCAGTAAAAATGAAAATCTTTGTCAAAAATTCGAACAGCAATGAAATGAACCTAAATACGGTTTGCTCAAGTACTGTTCTTACTTGTTGTCTGCTACTGCACACTTCCACTCCACTACATTTAATTGATTACTTTGCAGATTCAGATTATTCAGTGTTTATAGGCTATCTGTCACGTTAACCATCAGATAGTGTTGTGGGTGGACACTTAGTGAGAGGATGCTGCATCAGAGCCAAAGTAAACTACTTTAAATTTGTTCTGCCAGATTACTGATAGAATCACCAATACGATACTCTGAAAAATGCTGAATATCGGCCCGATAATCGGCCAGGGCTCATAATCGATCTACTCCTAATTATAGTTATCATTCAATGGTCCATCATGGTCTCCTTAACTAAGTTACTCGCTCTTCTGCAATTTGCCAGCCAGCCATCGATGTATCAATGATAATCATGTGACCATGACAAATTTAAAAAGTATCCTTTTCTACTATCTGTGATTTTGGAAGGCAGTAACAAATTACATGATTGTTGTCCTCCTTATTTAGAGAAAAACTGTGGTTAACTCAGACCGAGCAGCGTCGTAGAACACTAAATAATGAAGCTTCTCCTATGGCTGCACAGTTTGACAAGGATATGTCACATTTCTGGGAAAAACCCACAGAATCGGTCATTGGTTTGGAAATTAATGACCATCCAGGTGTCACTCTCTCGGAAGTCCTTTTGTCACTTTCTAGATGAACTGTGAAAAGTGACTTGGTAGCTGGATCCTTCTTGTTACTGTATACATCCGATATACACCAATATAACAGTAAGCTACAGCAAAGCCAAAATCAGCCAATTATATGCATCTAATATGTCCAATCAGGCTCTGATGGCACCGTCCAATTAAATCTGAATGCTCTACAATCCAAGCAGACTTCGCTGTCTAAAATCAATTGGAGTAGCGAAATGAGGGTTTTGCATCTGGAGGATTTTTTCATCACAGAAAATTGCCTCCGACTCTCCTGGGAACCTTCAAAAAGCAAATAAAAAAAAACCCAAACATGTACTGATGTGTTGGCTTGGCAATCTGCCGGCTGGATCAGGTGTAGATAGTAAACAACTGTGGCTGTCCTGAGTTACCACGCGTTAGATCACATGCACATATGTATCAGGACAACATATGTTCATCTGTCGTTACAGAACCGCTCTGTTTGAAGCTGTTTGTTGTATCAAAGATCAGAACAGCAATGGAAATCCACATTTGTTCTGCGGGTGTCTTCCCACATTTCTTGCCCTTTTTATTAGCGGTAACTCACTGCAGCATTGCTCCAATCCTCCGTCTGTGCCTTGTCGTATATCACCTGAAGCTAGAAACAGAGTAGTCTGGCCTCCTTGTGACAGGTCAGAATATTTATATCCATGTCCCATCTGTGCACAGATTGTTCTCCTTTTCATAAGTCATTGAGCTAAGGCAATTGCACAGGCAGGAAGGAGTGCGACCTCCCCTTAGTGTGGCAGGAGCAGCCACTGTGTCCAATATCTCTTACTTGTTTGTTTAGTGAGATGTGCCGAGAGAACAAATGTGAGCGGTATCAAACGTGACACATTTTGAAAGTCTGAGCGGATGTTTTTCCGAATAAATGTGTCACTTTGGGCTGTCTTCGTTGTGTGCATGAATTACTGTATCTGTGTGAGTGCTCTGCAAGCGCCCGCTCGCTCCAGTAAATGAGCCCAGCGCAGCTCGTGTTTTATCTCATTTGCACAAATATGCTCGCTCAAGATAACAAACACAGTTGAAGGCTTTGGAAAAAATGTTCTCCGCGTGTGCCAGGGTGTTTGTTTAACTTCAGTCGTGGAAAAGTCCTGTAATGTGGTATGAAATATTTTCGTGTTGTGATCAGAGATGTGTTGATCATGAATTCATTTCTGTAATGTTTGATGTCTGTTTAGAGCTGCAGTGATAAATAAACTGCTTGTCAGCTATAAAAATTATCACCTGTACTAATCAACTCATCAGTTTGAGTCATATTTTAAGAAAAACAAGTCAAAATTCTCCACTTCCAGCTTCTTAAATGTGAATATCCTCTGGTTTCTTTCCTCCTCTAAGGCATTTATGGATCATCTCAGACTTCTGGGAAACACTGATCAGCATTTTTCACCATTTTCTGACATTTTACTGACCAAACACTAATTCAGTTAAGTTTATGGAGCACCTGAACAGTGTGCTGCTTCTGTAGACGCCCCCCAAAAGGCTGCTAAAAACATACATAACAGGCATTTCGCTGACGTGTATGTACAAGGTCTGTGCTTATGTATTTATTGTGTAATAGTGTGTGTGAGTGTGTGTGTGTGTGTGTTTTTTTGCTTTTATTATGTAGACCTTCACGGCTGCCGGGGTCACTTATCTCCCTGGTCTTCTTTCTGCTGTTGCATAATGCCTATATTAAGCACATTCTGACTTCTGGGTGTGAACAACTCTTTACAAATCTAACTTATCACCCTTATTATTAATGGAGAGAAAAAAAAAACTATTACTGTCGTAGCATCTTGAAAAGAGGTGAAGACTTAAGAACATTATTTTGTCAACATGTTGAATTTGAACAGTGATAGCTTTTCTGTTCCAGAGGTTGTTTGAAGATGTTCAAATACTTTGAGCTGGCATTCTGTGCCTGCACACCATGCAGTCAAACATAGTTAAAGCCCAGAGGACTTTGTATTAAATTCTCATGTAGATGCCAAATGTGTCAGGCCTTTTTTTGGGGGGGGGAGAATTGTGTTTTAAATGTGATACAGAAGACACCTGCAGCGGCTGGAGCTCAAGAGGTAGAGCAGGTCGTCTAGTAATCGGCAGGGTTGCTTGTTCAAATCCCCAACTCCACTATCCTCATATCTAAGTGTCCTTGAGTGAGATACTGAACCCAAAATTGCTCCTGAAAAAAAGTGCAATAGAAATGAAAGTCCATATGAACAAAATATGTATATGAAGCATCCGGTGAAAACATATTTCACTCAGTGTAACCATGATGCAGCTTCAGTTAAGATGATGAGATCTTCATGTGCAGTGTTACATAAATGTTTTAATATAATGTGCATTATTGTGTTTATCATCAGGTGCGATACAGTAATACTTTACTTCTATTACTTATTTCTGTTTTTTACCACCTATCAACATCACTGCTGATATTACTTTAAATGCCATTGCTAACCTAATTTAACTTCTCGTAGGTTTCACCACCTCCCTAACAAGAGTAGGAACAGGATTTAGGTTATGTTTTATTGCTTATTATCTCATTATTGTACCCTGTAATCCGTCACCTCCGCTGTCTTCCTCTGGTTGGACACGTGACTCGTGTTTTATGTGCTTTTTCCGTGGTGGGATGCACAAATCCGATACACCGTATCAGTATTCATGGCCACACTAAGCTCATTAAGCGGATCAGGTATTGGATAAGACGTGACCAATCCAGATTAAATACAACTTCTTAGTGAGTGCCAGTATGAAATTCATATTTTCTGCCGTTCATTACATTTATTTAGTCATAGCAGGTCATTGTTTCAGTCTTTGGTTCCACAGGAATCTCTTGCCTCAAGTTAACGTAAACTGTAAAGGTAAAAAGATTTTTAAAAAATAGAAAGAAAGAGAGAAGTACTGTTGGATCTGTACTCAATACTAGCAAATACAGAGAATTTATTGTAATCAATCAACACTTTGTAGGAGATTAAATATTTTGTGACAACTACAGCTTCACTACTGTAACAGTTCCTAACTTGTTTATGAATGACACAATATGGTAGACAAAATTATCAATCCTACAGTTGGTAAACAGAAAATGAACTGGTAAAGATGTTGTGTTTGAGCATTTATGTAATTTATCGATAAAAAAAACTAATTAACATTCTGTAAGAATTGGCTGCTTTTCTCTCGTTTATATCATGATCACGTTTTGATCAACACTTGATGGGCATTTTCCTCTATTTTTAGAAAGTTTAGACAGTTAATAAAAAGAAATTCAACTGAATTATCTGTTACTACACTACTATACTATAATTAAGATGATCAGATTAAAGATTATTATTATCATGTGATAGACATCCCTATTCAGAAAAGAGTACAGAACATTTTTTTATTCCACAGCCTTTAAATAATGTAAGGATGTTCATGGGTTAAAACAGTTTTGGGCCAAAAAACAGGCCATTTGCAATCAATTTCATTAAACTGGCCTTGTACCTATCACACTTGATCACAGCTGCCAGAATCAGCTCAAGCACCAAGCTTCTTAATAGAGCCAATAAACAAAGACTTCAACTGGGATTTATCGGTACTCTTTGGCACAGCACGGCCTGTCGGCAGCAGACTGCCAGTGCGGTTATTGATTACATCGGTCGGCGATGGTATATGAACTTTATGCTCCGGATGTGCTTCACATTTACAGCCAAAAACAATACATTCAGCTAATGTGCTCATAATTATAGGAGCCCCAGCAGGGGAAAAAACCAGGGTTTTTACAGGGATCCATCTGTGATTTAACGCTGAGGATTGCTGATGTCTCTTCAAAGGCGGAGTATGTCTAATGAGGACGCGCGCTTTGAAGTCTGTCCTCGTGAAGCTTTCTGCTTTATTTGCTTTTGTTTGGATTTTGAGAAAAGATGAATTGCACTCCCATTAACATTAAAAAAGAAATGAAGGGGAACCATACCTCATTGTTGGATGATTGGATTTGATTGTTATGGTTGGGAAATGGTAATGACCCCCTTGCAATTACACTGTATGGTTAATGGACAACAAGACCAAACGCCTTGTAAAGAACAGTCTGTTTTGTCCTTCCTCTGAGAGAAACATCTTTTTAATATTGTATGAACTCATTGTTATCAGGCAGAAATTAATACTGATTATTATTCTGACGCTCTCTGCTGCTGTTACATTAGGTCTGCGAGCTACCACAGGATGTGTTTTTCACTGGGTCTTTTCCCACAGCTGTGCCCAGGCTCTCTCATCATCTCCACTGACCTGGATCATTACCTCAGTCAGGCCCTCACTGTGCTATCGGTAAATATTTCAATGCAATCTGATGCCGGGGAGGGTAAATGGTCCTGTAACAGAGTCATGTAAGGATGATGCTGCTATCAGCGCCGATATGCGGCCGTGTTTTCATATCCGTCAAACCCTCGTGAGGGAGCTGGAAATAGGCAGCGGTTATGAAATAGTCAGCGTAGATAAAAATCATCGGACATAAACGTAGTGGATTGTAACAGTGACCAGTCTGTCAAATGCACTTTCACAGTCAGGATTCTGTCTTGTTGCTGCCTGGACAACTGTGCCTCCATCAATACTTGTTACATTCTCAATTTATTCTGTTGCACCGTGTCAGACAGGAAAATAAATCCCGTGTTGAAGCTTTATACGGATGAAATCTTTAATCACAGAATACGTGATATGCTGCAACACGGTTTTAAATCATGATGTGATAGATTTTGTGCAGATGGAATTGCAAAATCATGGAAATGATGACCCTAGGTATATATATAAAATATATTGCTGGTTGCTTTATGGGAAATGTAGGATGAGGTTTTTAGAGCTTGACATGTTTTATGGACTAAAGTCTGGATATGTTTGCTCCTGCTGAGTCAATCTTTTTAGTCTCCAACTTCATGGTTGTGCTCAGCTAAATCACTTGAATACTCTTTTAAATGGAAAGCTACCTCAGTGTAAATGTTTCACACCCTGCTCTGTATATACATATTGTCACATCACCAGACTCCTTCTCTGATGTAAGACTCTGTGTTTTAAAGGATAATTATGTCTGGTTGCAACTTTGATCCATTTATATTGTTGCTCTAGCCAGACATCATTTATAACCATCTCTAATGATTACGTTGTATTTGTACACACTCGCACTATACCGACAGAGAATCACACAGGTGGTACACAACTGTTCAACCGCTGTGTGAGATCGTCTAGACCACTTTATTTGGAGATAATAGTCAAAGTGAACACACTGGAAATGTCGATAACGATCGTTTTGAGAAGGGTTCGGCCGCACAAAACTACAACAGGAACTGTTGATTGAACACTGAGGAGGGTTGGTGTAAAAAGTTTGATCATGATGGTCAGTTTGGGTCATAATTGTACCTGATAGTGAGTGTGTCTAAAACCTTTGTTGAGGGATGCTGCCATGTTCGCTTGTCTAAACTACAGCCCTGCCAATACAGAAAATAGGGGCTGTTTATAAACACATTTTTGCAGCGATCTCTCAAATGTTTTTATCAAACGCTTGTGAGAACGATATTTAAAGGCAGGATATGTTAGTTTTTAAAAAATGACATCAGTTCACAACAAGCTGTTCTCAGAGGAAAATAAGGCCCCCAGAACACAGATTGAAGCCATAAAGGTGGCAGGGTATGCCACATATAAGTACATATATAAGTAAAAACAGACTGAATAAACAAACCGACCTTACAGGATAACACAATTTGTTTATTTAGTTTGTTAAGGCATAAAAAATATCTGTCATTAAAGATCTTTCTCTTCTGATTCTTCCCCAGACACAAAGTGCTCCCCTTTGATATATCCGAAAGGCCAATATTAATTAATATTAAAGAAAATCAGACGGGCTTTGTGATAAATTAGGAGTACTATAATCAACCTACAACCGTCCTACGATCTAAAGCAGAGTATTAATGATGCCCCTGTCATCGAGCTGATGCGCAGACAGTGTATCACAAGTGGCAGGAACATAATAAGACTCTACCTGAGGCTGCAGACGAGCATTTGGCTGGGCACATCATTAACGGCTGTTTATTTATATGAAACTTGGGGTTTTGTTGGTGTCGGCTGTGCATGTGTGTGTCTTTCCATGCATGAAAGTATGTAGGTGAAATCACTTTTGCATATTTGCCTGCACGCGAGCGTACGTGTGTGCTGTATGTTTTTTCGCATCGAGTTTAGATTTTCCCTCCCATGGCAGGAAATGAAAGCCAAGTAAGTAGGATATCTTTAATCCTGCTTTGCATATCTTCCTACCAGTGTGTGTGTGTTTCTATAGAAGCATGTTAGTTGGTGTGTGTGTGTGTTTGTCTGCGTATGTGTGTGTGTGTGTGTGTGTGTGTGTGTTTACATGTGGGGGGGTTCAGCTGTTTAGAGAGCAGTGTGTAGTGGGCAGCATGCTGTGAAAATTTAATCTCAAAGTGTTAATTTCACAGCCATGGAATACGGGGAGCAAAATTCCCGTTACATCATCAAGTCGCTGGGATACCCTCCTTTTTACAGTGGTCGTCATGGTTACCACCAGCATGCCAAAGTACCATCAAAGTGATGCCACCATCTGTCTGCACGCTGATACTAGTTTAACTTGGAGAAATGTATGGAATACAATATTGTTGGGCAGCTGGACCTACAGGGCGGAGAACCACTTGCTTTAGCTGCTTGTTTTTTTTTTTTTTCTTCATCTCTTTTTTTCTCCTCTTCCTCCTCCTCCTCTTCAGTGAAAACAATACAAGGGCCACAAAATATTGAACAGCGTAGGAAAGCAATATACTCTGTGAGGCTTTATGAGTTTGGTATCTATCACTTTAACATCTCAGGGTGAGAGAAACTATTGTTGGCATTGTAGCAAATTAATAGGCAGGGCTGCTTTGTGTCGGTATCGAATTTTTCAGTCCGCCAGTCGTCCAGTGAAATATCTCAACATCTGTTTGATGGATTGGCACAACGCTGTGTACACACACTCATGGTCACACATGATGTATCCTAATGACTTCGGTGATCCTCTGACTTTTTCTCTAGCGGCACCAGGAGGGTGACATTTGAATTAAATGTCCCCACAACTGTTGGATCGATTGCCAAAATACTAAATGCTCCAAAACTTTAGTTTAACACCAAACACTTGCAAAACTGGTGACATCCCCACCAGCCTCAGCTGTACTTAGTGTTACGTGCTAAATGGCAATGTTAACGTGCTTTTTTCCCCTTCAATTTCCATGCAATGTTCTCTGAGAAATTAATGGAAATGTTGAAAAACAACCTGTCTCACACAGTTAAAGAAAGTGAGAAGTATTTCCTAGTCTGTCCCTTTATCTGGATCAACACCTCAATCCAAGTTTCACGCAAGTCCGTTGAGTTGTTTTTGTGTAATCCGTCCGACAAACCAACCAATGAACAGATGGACGGGGGGGAAACATAAGCGCCTCAGCAGAGGTAACAACAGTATTTACATTATATCAAAGATGTCTATGTACTGTGTTGCAAAATTGTCTACTGAAGTTAGCATGCTAACCAGCTAGCCCCGGCTCATCCTGTCACTTAATACTATTTTTGTACCACAAGAGGTGATGGATAACTCTCTTAGCATTTAGTGTAGTAAATGAACAAAATAAACTCACAAAATTTCAAGACACATCTATCAAATCACATCTAAAAACTCACATTTATTTACAGAAAATACAACTGTACACCTCCTGAATTCACTGCCTCTTAAGGAAAACTCCTTTTTTTTTGTCAGTTTTAACAGAAACTCTTAAGGCCACAGGCTCCACGGCTTATTATCCACCGATGGCGAGCTGCAGCCAAGGAAAGCTAGCAACGAAAAGCAGTTGTCGGTTACTCTGGTGATATCCTGCCCCCTAATTCTTTCTATCTACCTTCAAATTCTTTCCATATTTTACATATGACACCTGCCGTCATGCAGAACTAAGGAGGTTAACATGGAAAACATATCTTGCTAAACATCAGCAATATTGTTATGAGAATGTTAGCATGCTGGTGTTAGCGTCTATCTCAGAGTAGAGCCCCTGAGCACTGCTAGCTTAGCTGTAGACTCAATGGTTCATAATTAGCTGGGTTAGCCATAAACAGACACTCCCCTTCAAATCATTTTACATTTTTTTTATCTTTAAAACGTGTTAATTGTTTCAACGCTGTAATTGTTCAATATACAAAATAGGCCTACTATAATTAAACTGTGTGCCTGTGAGCCACATGACAAAAAGTAGATGCAGTATTGGGATTTAAGAGGATAAATCTCTACTTAGCACCCAAAACTCCAAGCTACAGCAAAATCCATCCTGACATATTTAAAGACGGATTTCAAGATATTTTTAAGTCTGACCTTGATACATAATGTATATCTTTGTGTACATCCCTCCCAGTCGACACACATTGTGTATTCTTCACACGAGTTTTCCAGGAAAGGTCAGTGTGCCTCCGGGGGAACTTTACTCCGGAATGCATAATTTTCCAGATAAATGGCAGTTTGACAGTGTTTGCCAGCACAATAAGTGCACAACCATCAACATTACTCACAACGCCAAGACTTAAACTAACACATCGGGCAGACTTTCTTCATCTCTGTTAGCATGTAACACCTCCTACATCTTAATAAACATCACCTCGATGACTGAATCACATGACAAGACAAGACTTGGAGGCGTTCTGTGAATCGGTGACAACATCAGATTGTCAGCTAAACAAGAGAAGTGAACAGCAGCCGAGAAGACTGAAATTAAATAAGCATATGCCTGGTGTTTATTGCGATAACCAGTTTTTAAATGAGTTCTTGCTCCTCTCCATCCTGGTGATTCCTTCTGCAGCCTGCCACGTTCCCCAATGAGCCGCTCTGCCATCTCTCACTGAGATTTGGCAGTGAGACGCACGCAGCACCAGTCAGGAGTTACATTAGTCAGCCCATCTGCTCCTTACAAACTGTGGTTCGCACTTCAAAGATGACTCTCGCGCCGGCTACTGCAGGGAGGTGCGAGCCTGATAATTTGCAGAAATGATAGAACAGGGGTGCTGTGTCTGAGTCGTGTTCGAGAAAAGAAGTTGGAGGAAGAAAACATTTGGTTTTAATTTTTCCTCCACAGCTGCAGTGAAACCCTGAAGACGAACGAATATCACTGGTTGAATATGTAGAATTATGTTTCGACGTATCATGCAGCCATATCTCGCTATTATTTTGACAGATATTATAATTTCAATATGGTTGATGATTAGTGGGAAGGAGCATTTCTTGCATCACGATTTTCAATTTCACTGAAAAGACTATTCAGATCATGATGATGAGACATTTGTTGGGGTCTGAACCAAACTACCATGTTTTCATCAGGTGTGGGGCTGTTACAATGTCAGACCTTCACTACATGATTATTGTGGATGACAGAATTCAAAATGACAGTATAACAGTATATAGAGAGAAATTTGAAGAAAAAAATATGCTATGCTTTTTGCAAATAAATTACCTTTACATATGCAAGTGTACAGTGGAGAGAGATTCTGTTGCCATGCAAAAAGAACAATTACACTCAATTACCAATGAAAAGGCAGCCAGGTGAACTTAAAAAACTAAAGATCCACAAGGCCTTAGATCTTCACAGGATTTTTCACAAGATAGTATCCTATGTCTTTAATTTAAAAGACATCAAAATTAGATTTTTTTCTAATACCTTGCAATATCGTGACATCTGTAAATCACAAGATTTGTCGACCGGGGCGTCTCTGCAGCACGTAATGCTGTTGTGTCACACATTTTACATTTACAAAATTGCAGCTTCTTGTTATTTGGATATCGTCCTTATCGGCCATATTATGATTTGGATTAATAGTTTTTCTGCATTTCTGAAGTCATTTCATGAGTCATGTAACTGATTAGTGAGTTGATAGAAAGTAATCTGCTTTGATTATTTATTAATTTAAGCTTTCACTTGTGCGTTATTGGTTGAACAAACACTGAAACTGTGATGTATTTTTGTCACTGTAACACTTATTACTTTTTACGCTTATACTTTTTAAAAATAAAATTAATTCAATTTTAGTTGCAGCCCCGATCACAGCTTCTTGCACAGTCAAAGAACAAATCGATGGTGGTGACCTCATCTCCTTGTTGTTTTTTAGTTTGGAGTCTGTCGTATTTACACACGTGCGATTTAACTTCAATAAATCTGGAAACCGATCTATGGCTGAACATCAATGAGCTTTTTCACGCCATTCATGTGAGGATTTTCATGATTTATCCCAACAATGTAAATTCTCGTTTTTTATTTTATTTTATTTTTTTATCACAATCCAGGATAAACTCTTTTATTGTCCCTGTCCCCATATACAAGTCATTAATTCCTAAATGGATTTTGTGGATGTGGTGATTAAAGCTCATTGTTATTCCGGTTTTTCAAAATCTCATTCTAATTCTCAATCAGATAAAATCACAGCAGATAAACAAGACGTGTACTGGAGTGAATCCCAGAGGCCCTGTAATCCTCTCTCGATTTCTTCAACACCGTCTCTTCTTCCCCATCCATGTTTAGATGAAATATACGGCCAAACTCAATCAATCGAGGGGAGACTATTAGCACCCAGGTCCATTCCTGTGGTATCTCGGCTCCTGGAAACTCCCCTCAGGTCAGACATAAAGAAGTGCTCCAAAGCTCGGGGGGGTCTTTCCGCGTAGCCCCACCAATCTAATACTGTGACAGCATGTCATGCAGGGTCCAGGGATCTCGCTCTCCCCGGGGATCTCTAATCCAGGAGGCTGGATACTTTCCCAACATACGCCCTCCTCCTTGCCAACGACCTTCACATTTCACTGCAGGGATGCCGTTCGGAATAACAACGACACATGTACCACGTCACATGTGGCGCTGTAACTCCTGATACGTGCATCACATCCTGGCACTCCCCCCCTCCGAGGAGAGTGCGGCTCTCGCCCGTGTTTATACCTCAAATGCCAGTTCAGACCCGCCTTGAGTTGACAGGACCCTGGAAAAAAAAAATCATATTTGATGCTGCCTGTGTTGTTAAAGGTCAGATGATGCTAATCAGAAGTATTTATTATTCAGTTATGGGATTTGTGTTTCAGCACAAAGGTTTTTTGGTCTCTGTCTACATTTGCCAGAAATGGCTTGTCCTAGAAAGTCTTGCGTTGTCTGGCCTCTGCCTCTGTGTGTATATGTGTGTGTGTTTGATACGTGCAAACATAATTACGCACTATATATAGCAGCCTAAGTATGTGCCGTTAAGTGGCATGTCTGTGCTGTCTGTGTTTGTTTTGTGTGTTTGTTTTTTTGAGGCACAACCGTAACATTAAGGCACAGAAGTTGATGAGATTCTGAGTTTAATTCCCTCGCCGTCCCTCCATGTGTGTCACGCTTATTTTATGCATCGCTGTGGCAGCAGCTGCTCGCATTTCCTTGGTGGGGAAAGTAACTGAAGCACACAGCATGTCAAATCCAGAAATCTTAGCATCAACAGAGCAAATACTGTGACCCATAAACAGCCACTATTTAGCCCCCTTAAACAACCCAGAAATTATATTTATTTACAACAGTGAATACAATACAGCTGAAACAATTCATTGTTTTACATCAACTATTTGCTGGAAGCAACTAGAGCACTTTTTTATTTAAGCCACATATGTCACAGAACTTTGCTGGTCTGTTGATCAGAAATATCTCAACAACTATTTGATGGACTGGCATGAAATTTGGTATTAATAATTGTTTTCCCTAACCAAATGACTCTGAGTCTTCTTCTAGTGCCACCAGTAAGACAAAGCGGTCATTAAGTTAGCGAAAGCTGGGCATCTACCAAATGGATCAGCGCCAAATCATATCTACATCACATTCATAGTTCCCGGCTGATGATTCCTGAGTTTCGTGATCCTCTGATTTTTTTTCCTTCAGTGCCACAAAGTGCGCCATGAAGTGACAACTGACAACTGTGTCATCAACCTGACATATATTCCGGCATCGTGTCGATATCCACACAACTGTCCCGAGGTCAATATCCAGGTCAGAAACATGTAATGTGAACGTGACGCGACATGTTTTGTGCAAATGTCAATATGGTTCATATACACATTCAAATTGGAACGTGTCAGCGGTGTGCAGAAATGTTCACTGCCAACATTTTATATTAATGACTGACTGGACAAGGCCCAAAAGTCCTGCACTTTGTTTGGTTTATAGTGAGTGTACACTCTCCAGAGGAAGGTGGAACTTCACTGGAAAGCAAACAACGTCGCCACTGCACACATGGCGCATGTAATCCGGAAGAATAGATCAGTATGCAGGAGACGTGGTAACCTTTTTTATCATCCAGTAGATTGATTAGGTCGTTTATTAATTGCCTTGTGTTGATTAAACCGATTTCTTTCCGCCAGGGTTCTGTAATTTCCAAGCTATTGACTGAAAGGGAATTTAACAGTTCCAACACTCCTTTTAAACTCCTCGCCTGGCTGCTCGGATTGATTATCAGGACAAACGGTTAGATGAAGGCGATTATTAATTGCCTTGGGTTGATTGGATCGAACTCGTCAGCAAGGTTTCGGTATTTTACAAGCTATCGACTGAAAGAGAAATCAGCGGTTACGGCGGCCGTTTAACCTCTCGCCCGGCTGCTTCGAGCAGCGGCAAGAAAAGTGTTGTTGCATTATTTATGACCTTGGCCTTCACCTTGACTCACTGCAGCCGTGGCAGCGGACAGTGCGAGTGTGTAATGATCCTGCGCTGGCAGGGACGGCAGCCAATGCATGACCGATCGATAGACGCTGGTCCCTCTCTCTCTGCCGGTATTGATCAGTCAGTCTGAGTGTGTGTATGTGTGTGTGACTGTGTGTGCCTGCAAGCCAGACTGAACAGACTGAAAACAGCCTTGATACTCGCTGCTCAAAGAGCGGTCCAAGCATTGTCACTTTTGATGAAAACCAGCCCTCTTTTTTTTTCCGCTCCGACGCGATGTTGAAGAATGAAAAATGCCGTTAGGATCTTTTGGAAGGGGATTATTATATATCAACTGCCCTCGTCTTCCTTCAGCCCAGACGCACAATGTCATTTTTAACGTCACTTAAAATTAAAGCTTCTGCCAGAGTTAATAAGTAATTTTTTAACTTCCCAGACCGATAAAAAGTCTATCTTTAGCTGCCTTCAGCTCCAGAGGTTTGGATACATAATAAGGCTGCTTTATCCTCAGCAGGCAGCCAGCAGAGCGGGTGAGAAAGTGGACCGCAGGACCTTGCGGAATAAAAACTCCATTAAGCATTTATGAATGCATGTGAGATTGGACATAGGGATGTGTACAACAAGGTCGGTCTTTGGGGAATGTCTTTGGCTTGTGTTTGCAAAGGCTATAAATCACCTGTAGTGTGGCGACTCTTCAATAAACAATGGGCCCGATGTCACGTCTGACGCCTCGGCTCGAGCGCAGCGATGGTATCTGCATGGGAATTACATTATAGCAGGGGCAGCGCTGGGATTTTTTCTATCTCTCTGTTCAACCCACAGGAGGCATTCAGTCTCAGAACAATGTAATCGGGGAAGCACTTTCGCCGCCTGTAGAAGACTCCGTCCGCAGCTCCAGTCATCAATTATCATCATCCCTGACCCTCCTATCAGTCACAGGTTCATCTGAGCTGCAGCGAATCAAAACAGAATCAGGACCCGGGGCTGATTCATTCCATCAGTCTGCGTTTACAAGCACAAACGCCGCCGACACGACCCCGGAGGTATTAAAATGTAATTCATTTTCGATCTATTAAGTTTGAACTGGAGAGTGGTTTGGATAGAATACACAAAGACGGAGCTGGAGGTGTGATAATGAATGTTTTCTTATTAAATGAAAGCGTCTCTCTGGGTCCAAGCCTTCATATCCGTCCCTTAATTGAGCTGATTCTTCTGCGTTTTTGTTGAGCGTCCTTGTAGTCGACAGGCACGAGAATGGAAAAAACCTCAGCGAGCATCCTTCTCATCCTGATATGTAACATGTTGGTTTCCTCAGCGGGAATGTGAAAAAAATAGTCTCTGGTCGACTCGCTCCTGCACGAGTTGGACCGGAAATTATATAACTTCTTCAACTTAACTCCCTTTTTTTTTTCTTTCTCTTTTTACAAAACACTTTATGTTTTGTTGCCATGGAGACCAAGAACCCAGACAAAACTTACCGGGTGCCTACTGAGATGCAACTACTGGGAGGTTGTTAATAGCAGCATGATTTGTCTCGCTGCAGAGGGCGTTTGTCAGATTTATACGGCGGGATCGGACGAGCAGGTGTTGGCTGCGTTGTGTTGACGGCGACTGGAAAGAGAAAACAGCCATCGTCAGAAAAATTACCAGACAACTTGAAAATGAGCAAAGCAACATACATCTAGCGTGCGCGTCCACTTCACTGCTCAGTGACAGTTACTTGAAATTGAATGCGGCACACGGTCGATGCTGGTATTGACAAGCCTGTCATTAATCCCAAGATTAACTTTCCCAACATTTACTGTCCTTCACTGATATAGAAAAAACAACAACTTTATTTATATTCGATATATGTTCTCCATTTATGCTGATTTCTTTTGGCAGGGTGGTTAAGAAAAGCTTTATTGTAGCAGATTTTGTTTGCCAGGCTCAGGAGAGAGGGAGGGGTATTTTGATTAAGTAACCCGTGGTTTTGTAATGAAATCAAATGTAATGAAGTGTTTGAGCGCTGCAACTGTGTTTATGGTTGTCTTGTGAACCCACAAGGGTCGGGCACTTTGTTTGAAATAAAAATACAGGAAAAAGAAGAATATTCATCTGCATTTTATATACTATAATAGTACAATATTTCCTTCCAAAATGTAGTTGCAGAAAATGATTTCTTTGTTTCAGGTCAGATGTCTGTTGGGTTGAAGGTCAGAGGTCAAGGCGCTCTCTCATTCAGATGTAACAGACATACAACTTTCCCCATTTTGTTTTTATTTCAAAAGTTTTAACTGGATGATCTGCTATCGTTCTCTGTCCGCTGTCTTATGAGAACATTGCGGTGCTTTTCCATTCAAGACTATTTTAATTGCACGTCACAGCTGAGGGATTGCAGCTTTGTGTTCATCTTTAGGACTACGAAGAGAGTTTCATCTTGTGTCAAAGATAACAAGAGGCTCGGACCCGACTGAGGAAGGAAAGGTCACGGCACCTCTGGGCTGCGAAGTGGAGACAAGACACAACCAGAACTGGAGTGAGAAGTTACCACAGCAAGGCAAAATGACTGAGGAGTGCTTCTGATGACTTTCAACGTGACTTGACAGAAAATGACTGACTGGAGACTCGACTTGGACTTGGTAGTTAAAGTCTCGTGACTTGGCTTTTATGTTTTCAGTTTAGTTTGCTTTTCAGTCTGGTTGTGAGTATTTCACAGTTTGAAACTGTTAAAGAAGGAATATTTTACGAAGAAATTGAGAAATAGAAGCTTTTCTATAGAGATGTGTTTTGTTTGATTGCATTTATGTCACTGAATATCAAAACTATCACACAAATTTAATTAATTGTCATTCGTTTTGGACAACCTAGATAAATTGTCAGACAACATTAATTGACAGGTAACAATATCTTGTGTTTTCTCTTTATAAAGACTGAAGATAAGTCTCAGGTATCCTGTGGGGAGGTAACTTGACTCGCCTCGCTTGGTAAAAAATGACTTGGAGCTTCGCTTGAGACTGGCACCGAGGGACTTGAGTCACATGTCTGGCTCTCACACATATTTAACCCCAGTGATAATAAGTTATAAACATTTTTTATATAACTAATATATTCATTGGTTTTTCAGTTTGCAAATTACATTAAATCAGATATAACAGCATGTCCCTGTTAAATGACTCACAGCAAACACTTTTCACCCCAACACCTCGTCTCTGTCAACTTAATAATCAGAGAGAAAAACATTTTTAAATAAATGATCATCATAATGAACTGTGTACAGTGTATATACATGTCAGCTGTAAACATTTTGAAGTTTTTAAAAAATTCTCTTTTTTGAGTTTCACAGTGTTTTTTAATGAATCTGAGCAACTGCGAGATTATGAAAACACTGTCGTCAACACCGTGGCGATAACAGCATTCAGCACGTCTTAGGTTAGATTTTGTTTCAGCACATTTTCTCGTGTGTGTGTGTGCGTCATACTTCCCTGACTGTGTAATTCAAGATATATTTAGCCATTATTTTCACTTAAGTCTCAGGGACAGGGCCACTGAAATCATGTCCTCAGTATTATGCCTGAGAGTCTGACACATCCTGAGGAGGAGTTAACACGATAAAATAATTATAATGAAATCTAAATGTTGTGTTCTTTTTTAAAGCTTTGCTGCTGTGTGTTAGTGTAGAAAAGTCTTTTAAATAGCACTAAGATCAATGTATAATCAGAGAAATGTACAGTATCTATAAGTGAAGAGTAAGTTTTCCTCTTACAAGTAGAATTAAAGTACAATTTTGCCCCAATTCAAGAATAACAGTGCAGTTAAGTGGAGTTTAGCCCCTCTGTGGCTGACAGGTTGAGAAGCGAGAGTGAAGATAAGTCTGATTTTGAATCCCCTCTCTAGTCTGGTGTTTATTCCTCCAGAAACTCCGGGCTCTGTTAACATGTTTATCTTTGTGAAGTTTGCCATTTTAACATGGGCTGTTACGGAGATTGACTTGTTTCAAGTGGCCATTTGAGGAACTGTTTTTGTTTGGCTTCAAGCGGAGGTTGTAACTTGGACCGATATGTGGTACTTTCAGTTCTTTCGTTTAAAGCTGCTGTAAGCTTTGTCCTTGTTTTGGTGAACTTCCTGTTGGTGTTACAGTTAGCAATCCCCTCCCTCGTCTCTACATCACCACGGAGACAGCCCTCTTTGCCGCTTTCTTCTCTACAAGTGTTTTTTCCCCGACTCTGGTGTTTATTCCTCCAGAAGCTCCAGGCTCTGCCCACGTCTGTCTCCTCCAGAGCTCCCCCAGCAGATTATGCATAACTTTAATCCTCATTATAATCTTAACAAGTGAGTCATAAAAATCCCTCACCCCCGTACGGTAGTCATGTACCAGACTAAAATCATGTTTGTTTCTGTTGTTAGGCATTTTAAATGTTGGGCTCTTACAGGGATTGACTCGCTTTTGCAGCCAGCGTCAAGTGGACATTTGATGAACTGCATTTTTTTATGTACAAGCAGTCAACAGGAGCACTGGAATTAAGGAGATTAAATCTGGACATTCATCCCCCATTCATTCAAAAGAAAGCTGCTCAGTGGTGTTTTGAAGCAAAAAAAAGGCTCGACTCCACGAGTATGAAAACACCTGGAAGTCTTCTTGGGCCCCAGTGCATCACGTGATGATGTAACACACGGTTTGGCCACTATAAAAGTCGGTGTCCACACCCGGCGCTCTTCCTGCGGTCTTGGCTGTGACTGGTAGCTGGTGTAGGTACCAAAACGTTTCTGTCCTGTCCTGATTGGATGAAGTCGGCAGAGGAAGCGAAAACATTTGTTTTCTCTTTTGTGGTTACTGTTGAAATAAAGAGCTATTTAACACTCGATTAAATAAGAAAATAATCCTCACAGCAGCTTTTAACTAATTGATTCCAGCTTAATGGGTTTTCTCTGCTAGTAATGACGCAGTTAAGTGAAAGTAAAGTTGTAGGATTTGCTTTTTTCGGTCTTGATATTTTTAACCACAGGCTTACCAAACGCATTACTCCTTTTTTTATTCCACTACATAAGTCTGCTTTTCTGTTTATAAACAGAGCGGGAGGTTTTCCCATGCCCTAGAACTAATATTATTTCAGACAGCGCAAAAGAGGTCAATAAGTCTGTTAGATCAGTGTCATCCGCTTTAAGAGGATTTTCTGAGTATGTTTTATAGTCGAGTACTACATGTCGCCATATATGGACTAAAGAGGGGATCAGCTCTTCCTTTGGCTTTGACATGTTGAAATTAAAATCCCAGGCTGACACAATGAAAAAAAACATATATATAAAGAAAGAGCAGATTGTGCATCAGGCTTTGAATCCCATTTGAACTCATTAACCTCGTGCACTTGCTCCTATAACCGCGGACGGTGACAGACGCCTTTGATGAAGCCTGTCAGTATGAATTAGAAACAACACTGCTTTTTGCATTTTCGTCATTAATCACAGCTGTTCGAAGAGGCAAACGCTTCTTTGAGGCGATCCTGTCACCACATGGCGGTTTTTGTCGAGTGGAAATGAGGTGACTGATCCCGCGGAGGCTTCTGTGTTCTGATAACAACATCCGACGAAGGAGCATCTTCAGACGAACACACACATGATGAAGTGTGCACACAACAAAGAGAAGCAGCAGCAGCATCAGCAGCTCCTCATTTGCAAGAAAGGGGAGCGCGCGTTGATTGACAAACTGATGCACGCTTGTTTTCAGCACCATGGAGAGCAACGACAAAAGAACAACAAAAACAAAGAGGTAGCAACTACATGTTCTGTTGCTTACTCCTCCTGTTTGGACACAGAACGTGTTGACTTTCTCAGCAAGCTCATTTTCTGCTGGAAAAGTGGAGCAACGACTGGTGACAGAGGTGTTTTTTGCAGACACGCAGACACAAAAGATCCTGGACGTCTTGTTTTCTGTTCTTCTCTTCTTTTATTTCTAAAAGTGCAGTTTGTAGTTTTTGAAAAATAATTGTAATCACAAGAGAAAGATCTCAAATTTATGCCTAAACAAACCCATGACTGACCAAACTGATGTTAAACGACAACACAATTTCATACTGTTTTACTTTGTTTATATGTGGCGGACCCTGCCACCTTTTCTGGATCCAAACAGTGTTCCGGACCCTATTTTCCTCTGAGAACAGCTTGTTTATCCAGTTGTGGAATAAATAAATATTTCCAAGTTTGTTTTCTAAGATTGAATTTCTTCTCCAAAACCACACAGTGCCCCTTTAAGTTAACTCCATATGCTTTGGATTGGGGCTGCGCTCCATTAAGATCTGTGCAAACTCTGGACTCTATTTCTAACAAACACCTGTTAGAAATAATCTAACAGGTGTGGGTTCATTATCCTCAAGTGTTTTATTTTTCCACGAAGGTCTGTGCTCGACATTAAGTGTCAAGTTAATTTCCGACTGGGCGGGTTGTGGACGTATGTCAGACATATGCGCGCCGTGGGCGGGTGTCGACGTGTTTGTAAAAAAAAAAAAAAAAGAGAGAGAAAGGCAGAAGGGAGAGCAGCGCTTCAGTGTGTGGATGCGCGCAGAGGGGTGATGGTTAGAAGAGATGTGAGTGGCGTCGGCCTCAGCTCTCCAGAGCTGTAGGCTTTGGCAGGGAGAGGCGTGGCGCGCTCTGCCCCCACCAAGACCGAAAACCACCTGTATGGATGACCAGACCTACAGTGTGAACCAGCAGCCCTCGTCCGCCGGGCAAAGGGGCAGGAACGCGACTGACGGCCGGGGTTATGCCGAGGTGCAGGAGGGCGTCATGACGGTGGAAAACATGCTGGAGGAGTCCGCCGTGCTCTCGGCGCCTCACCTGTCGGTGGATCGATACGAGCTCGGCCGCCAGGGATGCTGCGAGCGGGTGGTCATCAACATCTCGGGCTTGCGCTTCGAGACGCAACTCAAAACTTTCAACCAGTTCCCAGAGACGCTTCTGGGGGACCCGAGGAAAAGGATGCGCTACTTTGACCCGCTGAGGAACGAGTACTTCTTTGACAGGAACAGACCCAGCTTTGATGCCATCCTCTACTACTACCAGTCAGGGGGGCGCATCCGGAGACCTGTTAACGTGCCCATTGATATTTTCTCCGAGGAGATCAGGTTTTATCAACTCGGAGAGGAGGCCATGGAGAAATTCCGTGATGATGAGGGGTTTATAAAAGAAGAGGAGCGCATCCTGCCCAAACATGATTTCCAGAAGCAGGTTTGGCTTCTGTTTGAGTACCCCGAGAGCTCCGGGCCAGCGAGGGGAATAGCCATCGTCTCGGTGCTTGTTATTTTGATTTCTATTGTTATCTTCTGCATGGAGACTCTGCCCGAGTTTCGGGACGACAGGGAAGCCACAGTGGCTCCGGCGGTGAACGGCACCGCTCCACATGCGCACAGCCCCTTCACAGACCCCTTCTTTGTCATAGAGACTCTGTGCATCATCTGGTTCTCCTTCGAGCTGCTGGTCAGGTTCTTCGCCTGTCCGAGCAAAACCACCTTCTCCAAAGACATCATGAATATCATTGACATCGTCGCCATCATCCCCTACTTTATCACTTTGGGGACCGAGCTGGCCGAGAGGGAGACCAACAGCAGCCAGCAGGCGATGTCCCTCGCCATCCTGAGGGTGATCAGGCTGGTGAGGGTCTTTCGCATTTTTAAGCTGTCACGACACTCAAAGGGACTTCAGATACTTGGACAGACCCTCAAGGCCAGCATGAGGGAGCTCGGCTTGCTCATATTTTTCCTTTTCATCGGAGTTATTCTCTTCTCCAGCGCGGTTTACTTCGCAGAAGCGGACGACCCCAGGTCCAGTTTCACCAGCATCCCAGATGCGTTTTGGTGGGCAGTGGTCACCATGACCACGGTCGGATACGGAGACATGCATCCGGTGACCATAGGTGGGAAAATAGTGGGGTCGCTGTGCGCAATAGCAGGCGTGCTGACCATTGCCTTACCCGTGCCAGTGATTGTGTCCAATTTCAACTACTTCTACCACAGGGAGACGGACGGGGAGGAGACCCCACAGTACGTGCACACGGGCAGCTGCGAGCACCTCCCCTCGGAGGAGCTGAGGAGGTCGTGCAGCTCCTCGTCCCTCAGCAAGTCCGAGTACATGGTGATAGAGGAGGGCATCAACAGCGCGTACAAGCAGCCCAACTTCACCACCGAGAACAACCAGAACTGCGTGAACATCAAAAAGATCTTCACGGACGTGTAAATGAACCCCAGAGCGGATTATGAGTGGAGCATGAAGACATAGTAGCTATGATATTATTTTTGATATATAGCCAATCGTAAACGTGTCGGTCCATATCCGTGGACGGAGCGCTGCGTAAATGTCCGTCTTAACAAGCCACTGAAGGCAAAAAGAGAAAACTCTGGTTCTCTGTGTGTTTCGAGTATTTCTCAGAGATGAAGAAGTATTAATGAGAGAAAACAAACAAACAAACAAACAAAAGAAACATTGCATTTAAAGTTCTGGCTTGTTAGAACAGACATTCCCGCAGGGTGTAGCGCCACTCGATGCCCACATATCTTGATGTTTAACGCGAAAGTTGTTGATGATTGGGATACACGTGTAGCGTAGTCGACTGTGCTGCATCTACCCGCCGACGTCTTTGTGCTTCGTGGAGAGAAAAAAAAACAAACAGTTTCATTGTCCAGTAATGTAATGAATAGACTATGGTAATCTATATAGCCGAATGCCTGTTTTTAGGTTATATTCAATATCATAACCTGTCGAGATGTTGGACTCTGAGTTCTTGTTCAGATTAATATTCAGGTAATAGCACGCTGAGTGGTGTAGATGGAAAACGCTTATCATGAATCTATGAGTCGAGCTTTTTTTTTTTCGTAAAAATGTATTTTTATTCAGAACTGCCTATATAGCCTATATTAAATAAAACGGAAATGCAACAAAAGCAAAAATCTCATCATAACCTTTGGCTTAAACATCACACATCATTTTCTAATGTGTGTGTGTGAGAGAGAGAGACATGAAACGTGTGATAATTGTGTGTCTGAGTGTGTGCGTGAGGTTCGATGACGACAGGAGGAAAGAGGGCAGCACGTGCACAACGTTGCCAGCACGTCCCGCCTCCCTCGGATGCAGTCTCCATGACGACGGTGGTTTCCTGGGTAACCCCCCTTCAGATGTCGGATGGCATTGTGTTGCTTTCTCACAAAGACTTTCCAACCACCATCACCTGTGTGTGTGTGTTTGTGTCTGTAGAGGGTGAGAGGTCAACACTGCAGCTGCATGTTTTTAATACTAACAAATGTCTATGAGTTTAATAATCAATCCTTAAAAGTGGTCAAACTCATATCAATCCGCACTATTAGTCCGCAAGGCAAAGTTAATCTTCAGGCAGCTGGATGGCAGACTTGTAGAAATATGGTTTTAACAATTATGAAAAGCTGCCGCAGCCTCGCTTTTGTTCCACTAAGACCGCCTGAGCCGCTCTGGTTTTCAGAAGTCAGCCCCTTTTCTTTGAGTTGGCATGCCAACTAGGTCTGACGTCAGATACCTTTCATCCCCTCCAGCAGACACCCGCATGTGTTGCTTTCAGCACAAATTGGCTCAGAGTGCCAGTGCCGCAAACAAACAGTGAAACCCAAAAGACCTCATTGAGAAATTAAAGGGGATCCATGTAGTTCTGCTGAAGAGATTCAAACTCAGAATTGTACTATTTACGGTTTTATATTCATGAGGTAATAATAAAAACTTAAAGGAAAATAAGGTCCCAGAAAACTGTTCGTTTATATTTGGCGGACCCTGCCACCATGACCTTTAAAGAGGTCATATTGCGCTTTTTGAGTTTCTGCCTTTCCTTTTTTTACGTTATGTAGCATTTCTGTACATGTAAAAGCAAAGTCTTAAGTCCATGCCAGAGGGAGTTACTTTCTCCTTCAGGAAACACTGCTCCTGCAGTCTGAAACACCTGGTTGGGAGTCAAGCCTTTACTTTCATTATGTTCATCACTATGTAACAGGTGTTAAATAAATACATATTTTTGTATATTTATTATTAAATATATACACTCCAGTTAGTGGCAGATATACAGTTGCTACTGCTGTAGCAGCGTTATTTTAGATCACACTACCTGGCTCGCCATGACCCGCTCTACTCTGCCTCTGACTAACTACATCCTGCCCGTTAAGTAATGCGCATGTGCAACTCTCACCAAAGATCGAACAGAGGGGAGGCGTCTCACTCTGTTGCTAAAACGAAGCCTTCAAGACACATTGTGTAAACAGGTGCTGCAGCAATGCACCATACGGGAAAAGATTATCTGTTTTTGGAAAATTGGTATTTAAACCAATTCTACTAGGGCATCCAAATAAAATAATTAAACTGAAACCTGATTAACATTTTATGACCTCTTTAAGGTCAATTTGTATATTCAGTTATAAAAACAGAGAGTTTGTTTATTTAGTTTGTTTTAGCATTAAAAAAATAAGATCACTCAATGAAGATCTTTGTCTGATTAAAATTGCTTTCCCAAAACTACATAGTGAAACTTTAATTACAGGACTCTGTTTAATGTTGATTATTTTCTCAATTACTGTTTTTTTTATTTTTTATCTTTAAATGTCTTAAATGTCAGAATGCCTTCTATAGCTCCCCAGAGTCCAAACTAACATTTGATTTAAAACTGAGAAACGTGGGAATCCTTCATATCGGAGGCTCTGGGCCCAGAAAAAATGTGGGCTTTTTTGCTTTGAAGTTGCACTTTGTAGTTTTGGGGAGGATCAGAAGAAAAAGATCCTCTTTGACTTCACTGTATATTTCACTTATCAAACACCAATACAGCTTCTACATACTAGCGTAAACAAACTGACCTTAAAGGACAACGCAATTTCACGTTGTTTTATTTTGTCTATATGTGGCGGACCCTGCCATTATCCTAGCTTCTAACAGTGTCCTGCTGACCTTTTATTTTCCTCTGAGAACAGCTTGTTTATTTAGTTATGGAATAAAAAGAACTCCTGGGTTTGAATGTCCCTTGTAAAACAACTCAAAACAATTCATTAATCATTACAGTTTTAGTTCTGAGGTCTAATTGGAATGAGCACACGCGTTGTCATTTACTAATGTAACATCAATAAAGTAATTATAAACTACTTTTTGCAACATTAAGAAGTTTAAATGATGTCGTATTGCCGTTGAACTGTAGGTTTAGTCATTCTTGAGTTCATGCTGTGCTGTGCTGTTTATTCTGAACACAGCTCAGCACTGCCCTCATGTGGATCAACACAGTTATTACTGATGGAGGAGAGTTTACTGTTGTGCTTGTGCTGATAGTATTCAGTTCCTTATGAGACCTGAAGCTTTGAAGATTGAATACATTATTTTGCCTTTATGTCGTGCAAACAATTTGAATTTGTTCTGACTGCCTGTATTGTAATACGACTGTGATTCATCTTTAACACTCAAAAACATTTTAACAACACTTTTCATTGTTTTATCAGCCAATAATGTATGATTCATCCTGATTCTATAAGGTGAATGCAATCCTCCACTCCACCACACAAAATAGCTATCAGTTATTATTAATAATTATTTGCAGATTCAGCTGTAACATTAATTTTACTGTTACGAGTTTTTGTTCAAATTTTAAGCATGTATGACACCATGTAATCTCCTTAGTTACATTTAAAATTGAAATTGTGTACAAATTGAATTTATATCTGAACTTTTCATCTGCATTTGTGTCACCAGTGAGGTTCTCTGATCATTACAGGCCACTAAAAACTCTGACGTACAGACAAAAGAGCACAAAACTTTGCAGCAAGCCCGGGATAGGAGAGCTGACCCCTGTGCAGTATAGCGCAGCAGTTGAGAAGAATTTAGACTGAAGAACTGGAGAAACAGAAACCTGCCAACCAACATGCTGAAAAAGCATTAACCTTTAACATAGTTTTGCTTGTATTGAGTTATGTTTCAGTAATGTATCTGTTAATGTAGTTGAGTACAGATTTCAGTATTTTCTTCCACCACTGCATGATGGATTTTCTCCTCCCTAGTCCCAAATTAGTCTACTTGCATTGTAATTAGGTGTAATGACGTTGTCTTATGGTCATATTAGTCATCTGCATCACATGTGCAAGTGCCTTTTGTGACATAGTGGAAAGTTACCACTTCATTACTCAACTACAGAAGTCACGAGTGAAGAAAAGAAGTAAATACTGTTATTATTACTATTTTTACACAGTGTTTAGTCTCAGATTCAGCCATGTGACCAGTCAGGAGACTACCTTAAAAAAATCCACCTATAGAGGCTTTTAGTCTAACCCATAATTCCCAGGACACAAAGCGAATTACAGTGTGTGTGCGCAAGAGTGCTAAAAAAAACCTCACCTTACTTTGAAGAAGCACAAAAATGGACATGAAGGTTACTTGAAATTCGCTTTGCTGTACGCTTTTGCAGGATCACATGAAAACTCACATTGTCTCAAGGCTTTAATAAGAATCCCATGCATTCCCCAAGCAATTAACCAATGATTGTCCTTTTTTTTTGCATGACTTCCTTAAAACCTCATCTGGCACTCGTATTCATAAAACACTGTACAGGTATTCTGAAAAGCATTTGTTTGGTGAAGTCTATTATCTTGCTCTTGATGATAGTGATTTTAATGTCAAATTTGACAGAAAGCACATCTGATTTGGGCAAACAAAAGCTCATTTTCTTCAACAAATGTGTCGTGAGACCTAACAAAACACTTAAAGGAGGGAACACACAACATTAGAGGAGGGAACAGATGGCTAACATATAATATGACCGTCCACACAGGATCATTTTTAAGTGAAGTGCTGATTTAACCCTTCCCTCAATGTGACCCTTCTTTGCTGAATGCTCATTTTTACGCAGCTGAGCGAAGATGACCTCCCTCCTTACGGGCCTGAAAGCATGCAGCCAACAGCTCCAGGTGCTCTGCCTCAGAACTGCTGACTGGTTTTGTTCCCTCTGTCTCCTCTGGACTGGAACACAAGTCCTTCTTCAATGTATTTTTAACCAGGGGGAAATGAAAACGTGCCTGCGAGTTACCCGGCGCTGTTAATCATTCTCTTCACTGCTGGCGAGGGACACCTGCAGTTCAGCCTGTCTTGTTCCCGTTTGTGGAGAGGCAAGAATAGGCTGAGACGCTGTGGCCTCATGAGGAGATTAAAGCTGCTTTTGCAGCATTTAAATTAATAGAAGATCAGTCGTCTGTGTTTACTCGCCCTATCACGAATGCAGGAAGCTTATTAGACGGGATTAATTACCAAGACGTGATGCCATATTTATTAAAGAATCAGGACCTTCGCAGGACCGACTGTGGTGAAAAACACTCTTCATGAGTTGCTTTTTCCATCTAGAAGTATCAAAAGCTGGCACTAATCCATATATCTGTCTCAAAAATGGGCCTAATGTTTATGTGTAACGTTCGTCTCTCAGCTCTGATTTATTTTTTTTGCACCATTCAGCTCGTTATGTAGTCTTTTCTGTCCCACACGCTCTGCTCTTCATTATGTTTCTATGCACAGCAGGCAGTTGTTCTGGAGGTTGACCTACCTACTCAGAATCAAGCACCAGAGACAAAGGTTAGCAGCTCACTGGTGAACACACTGCAGCGTTAAGCGGCAATAAGATGAACACAGAGCTGAAAGGAGAGTGAATGATGGACTCGGACTCATCACAACACCTGACTCACGCAGATGCTGCTCAGTTTCTTCTTGGTGTGTAAACAGGTAACTATTTGTTGACATGTTCGCTATAACAACTTAAGCGCGATATGATATCTCCATGTTGGTGTTGTTCCTGGAACATCTTACTTAGTTTTAGCTCCAGGGTCATTGTTGCGACGACTGACAAATCATTTTTTTTGTAACGTCGTAGCTTTGCGACTATGAAGACTGAAAAAATCCAGACATGGGAGAACTTATCCTTTCAAAGTATTTTGCCTAAACCATATGATTCAATCAGGATATGAACCCTGTGCTCCGGTCTTGTACAACAACACAGTGTATATAATAATAATAATAATAATGATGATGATGATGATGATGATGATGATGATGATGATGATGATAATAATAATAATAATAATAATAATAATAATAATAATCAATGTTGCTTTTTCAGTTTGCTCCTCTGCCGCCAAGTGGCCAAAAGTTAATGCAGCTTGTAATTTCTCTCATCTTGGTTGGTCAGTTCTTGATTTAAACAAAGAATTTGCCCGTTTCAGACAAATTAATGAAGATAAAGTTCCTGTATACCTGCTTGTCTTGAGACATTAAGATTCCAATAAGATTTATCGGTGAATGATTGTAAGTTTGATAACTGCCAAAGCAAAATTCCACATTATTCACAAGAAAACTAAATAGATAATCACAAGTCACAAAACACATTTGAAACATACGCACTCTTAATCAGTTATAAAACATATGTTGCAGCTACTACTGCACACTGACTTTTTTACCCGCATGAATAGGGCAGTTTCTAGGGATTGGGGAGACGGATTAACCCAGGATATATACTGTACTTTACATTTTTTTCCCAAGAGAATTTCTCTTAAATCCTTAAATAATTCTCACAGAATAGTAAGAAGTGTTAATCTGTCTAAACCTCTTATAACATTAGCTTCTTTTGTTACATTTTAAAGCTATTCGACGTGACAAATGTTCATTTTATTTGAGGCAATTTATCACAGCGTTGTCTTTGTTCCTACAACACTGATATTAATGTTGCTCCAGGACCAAAGAGAGACGGTCCACACTTGGAGTGAACCGTTTTGGCATTATTCCATCTTTGTGACTGTACAAGATACTGCACCCCAAAACTGCTCCTGATGTGCTGGACGGCACCTTGCATGGCAGCCACGGCCATCATGAAAAACACATGTTAGCGACGTCCTCCCATGTCTGTATTTTTCCAAGCTGCTAAGCTATGAAATTACAAAAATCTGATTTAACACATTGGTTCTGGAACAACATTTAATCATGATCGTCCAGCAACGCTAACATGACATCATCAGATCGTGTACACTCTGGGACAAGGAACACAAAGTATGTAGACAGATGCAATGACCAAATAAAGAGTTTAATGTTTAGAGTCCTTAAACTCAGGATTGCTGTACAGAAACCCGGGAATTGAACTCACACAGGCATTGGAATTTTAAAGCTATTACCCAGCTCTAGTCATGAAATAGTTATTACAGGAAAGAGATTTAAAGCAGGATGCAAACATGACTTTAAAAGGTGTGTCTGCTAGTTTTAAAACGTGTCGACGTGTCTAATCGTCTCAATGCCTCTGTGTGAGTATGTGTTTTTGTCTGTGTGTGTGTGTGTGTGTGTGTGTGTGTGTGTGTGTGTGTGTGTGTGTGTGTGTGTGTGTGTGTGTGTGTCTACTCGAGTGCCGCACAGCTGTAAGATGGTCACAGCTGGTACGCCCGAATGCACTCTGCTGCGAGAGCCTGGTCATTAGAAAACAGAGAAGACCGGAGAGGACGTTCGCACACTCGGAGTCAGAGTGAATACACTCACATTCATGAGCTCGCATGCATGATACACAAAAACCACACACAGATGCAGGAAACTGCAGGGCCAGCTCCACAGCTGGTTCTCTCTCTGCCCCCGCAGCTCCAGGCAGATGTGAGGAAGGGAGATCAGGATCATGCTCCGTGGAGGTGGAGGGGTAGAGGGGACCCCGGGCTTCCCCTCCCCTCTCGCCTCTTCCTCGCTGTCCTCCTCATGCCACCAGTTGCCACATGAGAGGAATGATGCCTCGCAGCAGCGTGCTGCCTCTGATGATGCCCAGCACGGCGGCACAGGGAGTGTCTGCCAGGAGAGGCGCCGCATGTCACGCTTGAACTTTACCTCATGTTCATGTCACGTCGGTGAGGAGGAGGAGGAGGAGGGGCTGCATCCGGTGCAATTATTCACGGCACAGCTCCTGCACTGATGATATTTTTATGTGGTACAGTATTTGCCCTAAAACTGTAACTCAGTGCTGCCAGAAATAGAAAAAAAAACCCAAAAAAACCATGAGACATATTTCCGTTATTTCTCAGGGTGCCATTCATCCATCTGCTCTTTGGAGAGCATGTAATGGCACTCTGGGGGCTATTCATAAAGTTCACTCTGCTGCATCAAGACTGGCTTTCATGAGACAAATGAAAGGAAGCCCAGAGAGTGTTTCAGAGAAAGCATACACACACACACACACACACACACACACACACACACACACACACACACACACACACACGCCCCAAAAAGGAGGTCGTACTAAAGCTGAATCAGCTCTAAGCAGACAGCAGCTCCATATGTTGCAGATCGTGTCACAAGGAGAGAATAATACACATATCACACTTCTGCTAATCACTAATTCATCATTAAGTAACACAGCTGACTGCAGGAAAACCAAAAGTGCTTTGTCATCGTGCTCCAAGTTTACCTGAAATATCAGAGACGCTGTAGGCGTGATGTCACTGCCCAGCCTCCTCCCACTGCTGCCCCTAGAGATGGTCTCCGTGGCAACTGAATGAGGCTGAGCAAAATGCACCCAACTACAGTGGCAATGCTGACTTTGGACAATTTCTGTCGATGCTCCGGTGCTTTGAGGCACTTTCCAGGAGTCTGTTTATCCGAAACCTCCGACAGAGAAGATTAATATTGATGAGGAGAGTCAGATGTGTGAGAAGTTTTTTTTTTTTATTTTTTATTTTGTGACCCTGGCCCATCCCCTCAGGTGTCGACGGCTCATCAGACTGCCTGCACGACGCTAAGGCAGATATTTTGGTTCCTTGAGTCGCTGGCAAACAAAAAAACCCAGACGACTGCATCGTCAGAGTGACACAGTTAGCTGTCACTGTAAATCCCACAAGTCCCACAATGTGCATCTGTGCTGCAGCCAACAAACACGGCAGCCTGTTCTTTCTCCAACGCTGTCGAGGCAGACCTTGATATGTATGGTGTGTTTGAACGATGTCATGCACATTCCCCCCCCCCCAAAAAAAAAAACCAGGCTTTTGTTGCTAAAATATTCAGGGGTGGAGCGACATGCTGCAATAAGTCGCTGCTGCACACAATGCATAAAGTCAAACCCCTTCCCCTTGACAGAGCTCATTGTCACAGACACATAATCACGTTTATTCTTGCTGTCTCTCCCCCCCCCGTACAGAAGGTGTCTCATTGCTACTGTGACCTTGGTGTAATATAGCCGAGTGTTCCTGCAGCGAGCACTTACCTTTGACTTGAATTTCAGTCACTCATACAGACACATTGTGTATCGCATGCAGCAGAAGGGGATCCCTGCAACAGTGACACTGACTCACAAACTCACTGACTCACAGTCCTTTCTCCTCAGCATCAGGGCGGCTCGGTGAATTGGGCAAAGCCGTATACAGTAAAATGTGCGTGCTTCTAACTTTTTGACTTGCAGATCAGCAGCATGAGTCAGTGCGGCAGAGGCGCGGTTATCATGTGGAAAATGTCTGCGGATCCGAGTTCAGGCGGCAAGCTCGTGTGTGCAGATTTCTGTGAGGCTCAGTCAGATGCGGCTTGGCAGCGTACCGCAGTGGACCAGTGTCCTTGTGTCTCACCCGGTGTCTGGCTCTTTTCCAGCGTCTGCCCTCATCCTGCTGGGCCTTAATCTGACGAGCACGACTCGCTCTCCTTCCCCTCGCCTCCCTTCTCTGTTTGCACAATGCTCTCTCTTCCCTGTCCCGCCCTTCTGCATCTCCACCTCTTTCTGTCGCTGACAGATGTACTGTCAGCTCCAGGGGACACAGAGAAGGACAGAGGGAGCTGCATTGTTAAACATGTGTGCAGCCGCTCTTTTCATCTAATGCCTCCACTTTCCTGTAGCTGTCTGGATAAGCTGGCCTCTTTTGCAGGGCACCTGAGTTTCCCTCTCCTGAGCGCTGATACTCGACTGACTCATCTCCCAGAGGGTTAAATAAATTGAGTTTCAGTGGCGATGCATTGGGGGAAAACAAATGTTTAGCAGCAAGGTTGTGGGACGGCGAGATACCCCGGGAATGGGGAGAAAAAAACAGAAAAATATGCAGAATGCATAGGGTGACTTTATTTTACTGTATGATTCTCATCAGATATGATGATGAGTTTGCATGAGAGGATTCACTAATGAGGAACTATACACCGGAGAGAGTTTCATCATCATATCTAGAAGCAGAAAATCTTTTTCAATGCAGCAACAAATGAAAGCGTGAACCTGATATCCAGAGCTCATCTCTCTCATCGTGTTGTGTAGAACCAGCCGGCAGCAGGAAGAGTCCTGAAGTTGAATCATGTCAGAATTTGGACCTTTCTGTTTGCAGCCTGTGTGTGTGAGCTTGAAAACCTGTGGCTGCTGCAATGCAGCATCAAGGAGGTACATAAGACCTCTGGTGTTTTAAAGAGCAATGCACCCAAGGGACCAGGCTAAACTGACACCTGGGGAATCAAATGTATCGACCCAATCGCCTGGGTTAAATGTTCACCATCTACATTTCACAAACCACAGATACCTCCATACGCACATGTCATGGGCTGCATACGACACTGACATTTTTGCACAATGTGCAACATCCCGTTCACATCATCAAATGTTTATGACGTGATGTTCATGTGATTGCAGTTCGAAGGTTGTTTCAACATTTGTAAGTGTGACACCGCTGGACAATCTTAAGGAGACCTTCAGAAAATTTCCAGCCGTTTTTTACAGGAAGTGGAGACGTCTCCAGCTGTGTGTGTGACGACCAAAACAGGTATTTTTAGGCAAACCACAAGGTAACAGGAGCATAAGCACATTTTTATGATTGCAGAAATAGTTTCAGCTTATCCGTAGTTTTGCAGAAATGTACTTTGCCAACATTTATTCTGTTTATTTTTTTTAGGTTCAATTTTAAATTTTATCCTGTGACAATACTGTTGTTATGGCCCTGTTTAGGTTCAGTCACTAAAACAACTTGGTTAGGGTACTGAAAATATCATGTTTCGGCCTAAAAATACCTGCTATTGTTGCACACAACACGGCTTTTGTTAAAGGAAAGAGACTTTTGTAGGAAAACTTGCTCATATAGTTGCACAGAGTAAAGGCAATGGTATCATTGGTTTTATAAAAGTCATCATTAATGTATCAGCACTGAAACTCTGGTATATCAGCACTTTTACAGAAATATTGGAGTAGACTGACTGCATTAAAAGTAGATTATTTTCATGTGAAAATGAAGATTTTGATTAACATGAGCAATAAGCATTTTTTGTATTCTCTGTGGTTCAAGGACAATATGGCTGCAGGACCAAACAAATATGTTTCCCTCAGTTTCTTGGGGAAGTGGAGCCGTATTCGATTAGTATATGAGTGGATTGTATTTGGATTATTGTCCAGCCCTGAACAACGACAAAGCTGTCTTATGCTTAGAATAAATAGAATGACACAGAGTGAATAAACGTCCAGACAAGAGATAATGACCCTCCAGTCTCTCAGTCCTCAAGTTCATTTTCTCTGCTTCTTGTTCCTGCGCCAGAACAACATCTGATGGAGAGGAGGACGAGCTCTGAAATCAATACCTCCTGGAAACAAATTCATCCTCGACACCCTCATCTGCTAACTTACACAACCACCGCCCGTCATCGCGTCCCCATACGATTGAAAACACGCGTGGCGTTTAGAGCGCCTGGGACCCCTCGCTTTTAATTAAAGGCAGCCAGCTAATGCAGAGTGAACTGAGCTTTAGAGCCTGCATTAACAGTCTTTGTAATGGGCCCCCAGCTCATAAATAATGGCTGTGCTGTCATGAGGAACCTGGGAAAGCCATTAAGAGATACTGAGAGGTGTCCGCATGTGTGGCAGCAGGCAGGCAGACTGACAGAAGGGGACGATGCGGGGAGCCGCGATGGTCTCAGGTCTGCCACGAGTAACCTTGGCAAAGCCGAGTCCCACACAAATCATCCCGCTGGCTTTCTCCACCGCCCCCACCTTCACCTCCTCCCTTTTCACGGCCGAGGGATTCCCGCTGACCTTTGGCTTCTGCGGAGGTCACTTCTGGACACGCTTGCCTTTCATTCCCGGCTTCAGAATTTATAACAAATGGAGGTTTTACTATTGATCAGCGTTTTTCTTTGTTCTGAATATAGCGAGGCGCAACGATGGAGGTTCTGCTCTATTTTTGTCAGCCTCCTATCTATAATTAATGAATCGTGTTGCCAGGAAAGGTTACAAATATAACTGCTGTGGCAAGAATTACAAGGCAGAAAGTGACTTCAGGATTGTCGTCGCGGCTGTGTTAGTGGCTCATTTCAACCACAGAGCTCAGGAACCAAAGATTAGCTTCATTATCTGTCAATCTGCAGATTCATTTCATGATTAATCTTCAGTTTAGTCTATAAAATGTCAAGAAAGAAAGAAGAACAAACAACAATCCAAAACCCAAAGACTCTTATTTACCATCATAAATGACAAAAAAGCAGCTGATCCTTTTAATTTAAGGATCTAGAGGCAGCAAATGATGATGATGAAGACATTTTTGCTTGAAAGAGATGAAATCACGTAACAGTTAACAAAACTGTTGGCAGATAATTTCCTTTTGATGACGGATCTATTATTTGATAGATCATTTTTACAGATTTAAACATCAGCAGGTGCTGATGGAGAGCAAAGTGTTCTCTTTTGTTAGGTACCAAGGTGTTTTTCAGAACATTCTTAACAAAATATCGACACTACTAAATGACAGGTATGCTTACGGCCTTCAAAGAGGACACACACTACTTTGTGCACCCTTTGGTGAAGGGTCTTTTAAATCATGAATGTATGATTACGGGGCTCAGTAGTCGAAGACAGTCAGCCATAGATGATGGATGATGGAATCGTTTATCGGTGCAACTCTGCCGGTCACTCAACGCTTTAAAGGGGCACTATGTAGATTTGGAGATTTTTAATATTTACAATATTAATGAGGTAATAATACAAATGTTTCCAGAAATGAATAAACAAGCTGTTCTCTGTGGAAAATAAGGTCCCAAGAAGCCTGTTTGAAGCTAGAGAGGTGGCAGGGTCCGCCACATACAAGCTAACAGTATGAAGCCGTGCTGTCCTTTAAGGTCCGTTTGTTTATTCCGTTTATTCAGTCGTGACAACAAAGAGAGTTTGTTTATTTAGTTTGTTTAAGCTTAAAAAAAGTAAATGAAGAATTTTCACATCTGATTAAAATGTCTTCCCCAAAAACTACACAATGCACCTTTAATAACAAGTAAGTAAAACTTTAACCAGAGAATTTTTAAAGGCTACAAATTAATTGACTTCAGTGACATTATAGAAGTGCTATAATGGGGAATGACAAATATTATGGCAGACATAAAACCCAGAACCACACAGAGCAAGAAAAGCAGCCTGAAGAGTGATTTTTTTTTTTTTTTTTGACAGAATAAGAAAATATGTCACACAGGCTGCAAATGTAGGCGTTGCAGATTTGTAAGTTTATTTTGAAGGCACCAAGTGACCAGGAGCAGTGCTGCTGAACAACGCCGGAGACGCGTACGTACCCCTTTAAATTGCCCACACTGCAGATAAGGTAAGGAGTGGTAGGCTACAGTGCGGATTGGAGAGCGCCCTTGCCTTCTTCTCCATCAGCAGCGCGTCTCTTGGTATGCACGGCGGTGCCCGAATGCAGGTTTGACTAAGCTCTCCGTCCCTGCCCGGCGGCCACAGCCTGACTACAGAGATATTTCACCCACAAAATCCG
>CAEMYA010000009.1:3650166-3660807 GCA_903131615.1 Diplodus sargus
TTTTTTTTTTTGTCCAGCCATCGTAGCTGAATGTTGAATAATTCCAATCTGATGAAACTCACTGATAGTTTCTCACTGTAATAATGTTTTGTTCACTCCAGCAGGCCATATGGGAACATGAGGAGGAGGCCCGTTGTAACTCAGGAGGCTTTGGACGAGCTCGGATCGCCTGCAGCCATGGAACCTCCCCGTCCAACGGTGAGCAATGTTTGTTGTCGAAATAGTGGGTGGTGTGTGGCATTCATCCTCCATGTATGATCGCTGGAGGGAAAATTATCCCTCCTCGCTGCGTGCGCTCGTGCTTTAAAGGAATCTACAGTGTGGGATGAATTCACAGTACGCACGGGCCGCTGCTGAAGGATGTTTTTGTGCTCTAAGAGAACAAGAAAGTGTAATTTAATCAGTGAGTTTAAACCACGGAGGATTGCCGTGTTAAATGTTGTGGCTGCGGCGTGATTGGTTTGTTGTGAACACACTCACCTCCCCCCACCTCCCCGCTGCCGCGTCGGGTCCAAGGAGTCATCCAAGATTAGCACTTGTCTTTTGATTAGTGAGGCTGGATACAATCCAGACATTTCAATTAAGTCCATAGTATTTAGTCTGCTCATCTATGAGGGTGATTCTCGGGGCTGATCTTCTGTGTTGCATAATCTCCTTAGTGGAGTAACAGTCGTCAGCTGCAAATCCTCAGTCCAAAACAAAGAAGGGAAGAGTGAAATCACAGAGGACAGAAAACTGTTTTTATGAACCATTATTCCTTCGAGAATTTACTGATGGACAAGCTGATTTAAAGTCTTACTACAGTCATAAGTGTGTTTTGTTTATTATTCGTCTAGTCTTCATTGTGTTTGACCTTCACGGTGCAGAACAATGTGTGTGCAGAGTTTCTACACTCATCCTGAAGACGAGGGGGACGTTTCTTTGTGCGCACTCTGAATCTCGTGAACGTATGAGCAGGACTTTGTGTCACCACATCTAGTCCACCACACCACATCCTGGTCCAATATGTAACTTCCCACCAGTGTGATGTGGAAATCCTAAAACACTTCTGTGCATGTGCACACTGAGGGGCTTTGCAGTGGAGATGTACAGATTCTGGATTTTTCACTGAAGGAGAGACTAATGTGCCTTAGTATTTTTATCATACCGTGTAGAAAGTACCCAAAAACATAGTTAAAGGAAAAATATCATGTTCAAATATGACTTTGTTAAAAGTCAAAGTCACCTCATCTGTAAGGACTCTAAGGATGATGTAAAATGTGACAAGCTGTGTTGCAAAAAGGTTTTTTTACAACACCAAGTGTCATCTTAGTGAACCATTTACAGTAAACTGTGTGTTTAATGTCAGGTACCACATCGCTAATTGACTTGAAAAAGTTGGGAGGTAAAGGGCAGAAATATCACAGCATTTTCAGTTTGTTACAGGAAGCGAGGGGAAATATAGGAGGGATGACGAGCATCAAACTGAGATGGTTATAAGAGGTTATGTGAATGCTGCTGCTGGACACGACACAAAACGATAGAAATTGATCAGCACTGAAGGGAATTCAGTTAAACATTGTAGTTGCTTGGCTGACTCCATAGACCATCGAGCCACCAGGGGGTCTCTGATTGTATTCTATTTTTCAAAACTTAACGCAGTCTCCAGAGTATATATTGGCAATGTACGTTTTGGCAAACGTCAGATATGTTAAAACTTTCTCAAGTCTCCTTAAAAATGTCCAGTGGTGTCACTGTTACAAATGTTAAAACGTAGTCTTGAACCGCGATGCTTTTTCTGCCTTTTTGCCTGTTAACTCCTCCATCATCCCCTCCACCTCCTGATATTACAGTCAAGTCATAAACTTGTAAATGTGAATGTGATATGACGCTAGAAATGTCAACATGGTATTTATGTATACGACATGTACTAACTTGAATGTGTCAGTGGTTTCCAGAAACTGTGAACATTAAACTGCCAAACTAAATAGTAATCTCCAAAAGAATTGAATAATAATGATTATATATTTCAATCATATTCATTGTTTAACAATCTTACATTCCCTCTTATTATGACCTCATCTAGATATCAAATGAACCCTTAAGGGATCCCAAACATGTGACTGAGAGAACACTGATCACTGAGCCACTCACCCTGAATCCATATGAGCTTGTGGCTTATATACTGTAGCTGCTGCGCCCTTTTGCGCTCGTGACCCAACCTTGTATGGTATTTGCAGTGAGGAGAAGCCCTGCCACAATATATAGGATTACTAGACTGGAATAACCAGCTGCCTTTACAACAGATATACGATTACCAGGCTGGAATATCTAATCCGAGCTCCCTGGCTTGCACTTTGAAATCCTGTCACCCTTAATGGATGAGCATATGGGCTAATCAGCTAGAATTACATAGATCATGTGCACAAGATCAGATTTTGTTACGTGTGACTGTCATTTCCGAAAGAGCGTAGTGTCCAAATCAAATCAGAGACAGTAAGACAATGAAACTGAAAGCAAAAGTCAGACAGAATATCGTCACACTGTTTAAGGGCTGCAACAAAAAGATTACTTTCATTATCGATTTATCTGTTGATTATTTTCTAAATCAGTGGGTCTACTGATGGAAAAAAGTCCAAGTTGATGTCTTTGTCAATCCAAAATCTAAAGATATATTTAGTTTTATATGATAAAATAAACAGAGAAAAGGAGGAAAAACATCTGAGAGGCTAAAAACATCATTTTATGATAATTCTGCATTAAAACTACTGTAAATATTAATCAATTGATAAAAAATTTAACATTTTTCTATCAATCAATGAATTGCTGTAGCAAAGTTTGGATCTTATATCTACGTTCATAAGGCATCATCAAATAAGAAGCAGAACAAGTCATATATATGGACTCAAGTACATTAGTCACTCAGGTGGTTGTAATCTGCATGACTGAGAGTTAATCTACTCTCAGACTGGACCAATCAGAGCAGCCTAATTACGATGGACTGTAAAATTAAGATGACTAATTTGGAAAGCGTGTGAAATCCGTTTCGTTATACCGTAGCAGCTGAGGAACATGTGGTCAATGTACCTTCACCGAAGACAGTTTCGCGCGAAGAAGTCTGTTGTGATGAGGCGGCTTTAATCCATGTTTTCAAACAAAGAGTAATGTGAGAGCCGTTGCCGATAGTGATGAATCCACAAGAAATCCTCACTCGAACCTTCAGACCCGCTCGCTTCGCAGAGCTTAAAACTGAGTTTCAGTTCATTGTTTGTTTGTCAGGGATAAAGCTCTGCGCTTTCCCACCGGACATAAACTCAGCATCGAAGCGGACGGACACAGTTAGTGACTAGCTGGTGAACGTGGTAGAGACCAAAAACGGAGCTAAAAGAAGAGCAAATACTGGACTCACAGATGTTGATCTGCAACAGATGTTTACAATACTTTGTAAATGGTTAATAAATATTTCATCTATGAATATGATAAAGTTGTAAGTGATGATCAGAAACCTTTTCCATTGCTTTTTTAACAATGAAAAAACTATCAACTAAAGTATAATTATCCGCATCATTTGTTGCTGATGGTTATTATAAAGTGTTACCTGCTGAGCAACATGTACACTTCCTCCGTTCAGAGCTGAAGTTGGACTTTATTTTCCCTGAACAAACGTTGCTATTCCTGTCAGGCGTCCATGGCTCAAAGTCGAGCTCTGTAAAGGTGTGCGGGAGGTGTTTATACCGCTGCACCGTCAGTATAGTTTGCGCACAAGCGTGCTGATGGAGGAACTGCTTTGTCAACACAGTCTGTTAACGGGTAAGGTGACAGTGTCATCGGGGGAGGGCTGGACGCAGGGAGGGAGGGAGGGAGGGAGGGAGGAGGGACAAATGATGGATCGCAGGCAGTGTAGAAGGACAGAGGGAGGGACGTTATCCCTCTGGTACGCTGTCAGTACTCCTGAGAGGAGTGACACTGCAGTAGCTGCAGTCCATCTCACCCATTTACCTCCCCTCTCCCACTTTTACTGACACAAATCGTTTTGCAAGGGGACGGATGGATTATTTACCCTCTCGATTGCCTCCCCCTCTCACTGTCCATCCTCCTGTCCGTCACAGATTCTATTATGAGGTGTTTAAGTGGCAGGTCATGCTTCAGCTGACTGCCTTCTCAATGACATGTCCAGAACATGAAAGAGAAAGATCCCTGTGTTATATATGGAGCATGTTGAGTCATCTGAGCGATGATCCCTGCATCCCTCTGGTCTGTGTTTATGAACCAACCTGAGTGCGTATCTCAGGTAAAAAAACAAACAAACCTGTGAAGATCCTCTCCACTGACGCACCTGTACGTGATGTTCCCGTGGGGACACATAACGAGATTCCCGGAGGTGACTGTGCGTGATGATGTGTAGCAAAGTGCAGGCTGTGAAGTCTTAAAACAGTTTTCTGTGACCTTGAAGCCGCGTGCCTGCAGTGGTGCTGCTCGCGCCGCAATGTTACAGAGGACCAGCAGACAGCCAAACTCCAGGCTGCAGCAGGGCGAGAGTGAGAGATGAGGGAACTGTTTCCGTCTTCAGGCAACTGGTTCTCTGTCAGGTAACACAATATTCCACCTATGATGCCAAATTGGCCGCCCTTCTGAGGAAGTCGAAGATTAACTGTGATTATCTTTTTATTTTTTTCGCTCCTCGGGAGAATTCAGCAGAGCTAAAAAATAAAAAAAAGAAAGAACAAGAAGAAAGTGAAGCCTTTTTTTTGTTAAGTGAATTCAACCTTTTAATGAAGTCAGGCACAAATTTTCATCAGAGCTGCTTTATTAATGTGGCCGACCCTCCAGTAGCTGGAGTTGGTGAGGATAACTGAAATGAAAACACACGACCACATCTGCAGAACAGTTTTTCCTCTCAACCCTATAACAAATCTATACTTAACACCTCTCGAGTGAATGTGTGCCTTGAATAGCATTCATCAATACAACTGATTCTGGAGTTCTTGTGTTTTATGGATTTGCATTGGCGCCGAAACACGGCGAAGAGGATAAACGTTTGATGGAGACTGGTGGGAAACCTCTGTGACAGTTTTAAAACGTCAATAAGGTTTCTCTCCACGTCAGCCTGTGGTACCAAACATGTAAACAAGAGCGAGCTGAAGCCCCCCGGGCAGATGTGCGCTGCTGCAGGTACTGAGAGCTATGACAAGTCCCTGTAACAGGGGAAGAATAGAGTATAATCCCCAAGGTGAGGGTGGATTGGATGATCCCGCATGTGGATGCTTACTCTGCAGGAAAGAGGGGAGTAAGAGTGGGTCCCTACTCTCCCTTTCGCCACATCAAACAGCGATTGGCTCCTGCAGAGTAAATCTTCCTATCAGAGGAGCCACCTATACCGTCCTCACTTATCCCACTGACGGAGGAGGGAGCCGGGAGAACAAAGCCAGGTGACCCCCACGTTCAAAAATACAGTGAGTTTGTGTCTGCCTGTGTTTGTGTACGTGTGCGCGCGTGTGTGTACGTCTGCATGCGCATGTGGGTACCTCTGGCATCTCTGGTTTCTTATAGGGTGTTAAATTACCCAATGGGAGCTTTAATAGAGCTAGAGACACTCTTGATTGTGAGTCTGGATGAGGGAGAGATTGAAGGGAGGAAGGGGGAAGCACAGCGGAGCTGCCAAGCAGGGTAGAGAGGGCACAAGAACTTCTGCAGAGCCGGGGACAATGGGTGAGTGGTGCGGACATCTGCACACAGCTGGATTTAAACTGTACACTTGATTAGACATGTGTTTTCATGTGTTTGTGGGCGATTTGTTGTGAATTTGTCGCGTCTTTTAATGTTTGCTCAGCGTGAGAAAAGGCTAAGTTAGTTCAGTGGGACATTTTTCGCAATTTGGCAGCGAGGAGTTGATTTTAGAAGTGTTTTTTTTTTTTACGATGCAAAGATGCGGCTCTAATAGCACTTTTCTGCCTTCTGCATCCTCAACTGTCCTTTCTCTTAGACTCACTAACCCCTCTTTGCTGACACGGCACAATCAATACGTTTATTTTTTGCATAAGCCCTATCATGATGTCCTTACATAAGACGATTCAATCCCATATCCTGCTCTGATACGTTATCTGCTACGGCGCAAGTGGAAATAGAATCAGATGAGTCTCTCTGAGTACGCAGGGCCCCTCGGTGTCAAGTGGACACAGAGGTTGCAGCTTAAACGCGTGTGTCCGGATTTGGTTACCTGTCCGAACCCGACAAATCTAATAATAAACAGCTACAGAGAGATAAAGTAAACGTGATGCTGATAGATTACCTCAAAATAGGACTGAGATGGATAAAGTGAGACGGTGGTTAGAAAGAGGGAGATTTAAATGTTTTTTGATGCCTTTCAGTCAGAAGTGAAGACTCAGATGTTTTTTTTATTAAACATGTTTGGCTTTGTGGCACATGATCAGCAATATTACCATCCATACCCTGTGTAAGCACCTTCGCAGCCGATCTTGCATGGTCTGTGTTTTCGTTGGGTTAATGGGAGTGAATTGGTGGGAGAAAAAATAACCGTACAAGCAGAGTATCAGATGGCAACTTCTCTGCTGATGTAAACAGGAGCGGACAGAAAAACCTCTTTACCAACAAAACTGTATTGCACTATTTAACAAAATTTAACACAACTTTGCTTTTTTTTTTTTACCCTCCCCCCTCTTTTTACAGATTATACAGAGGACTGACTCCAAAAGAGGCATACAGCTGCCTGAATGATAGTCAGGAGGAGGGAGGCCCTGCCAGGATCTTCAGCGTGGCACTGCTCGCGGTGTCCCCTCTGCCTCCTGCACTCCAACCGGGCTGATAGGCGGAGCTGTGGATAGGGACGACACAGGGGATGGAGGTGCCGCTTGTTAATTTTGAAAACATGGATGATGTCGGCATCAACCTGGGAGACCCGAATGACTCCGGGTACCCGACCTCGCCCCCCTCAGAGGCCCCCGATCAGAATCTCTTCCCCCTACAGTCGCCGCACAGAGGACGACGTGGACATTCGTCCGGTCAGGAGGGGTTGTCGCCCACCACTCCTCCGACTCTGACCACTAAAGCGAACTCCAGCAGCGCCAGTTTGATCTCTAACCTGAAGCTCCTGATCAACAGCGAGTCTCCCACTGACAGCGTCTTCAGCAAGATGGCGAAGGATTGCTACGAGAATGAAGATTTGTTTGAACGGCACTGCGTGGAAGAAAAAGACGAGAAAGTCGTCATCAACATTTCGGGCCTGATGTTCGAGACCCAGCTCAGCACCCTGAATAAGTTCCCAGAGACGTTGCTCGGCGACCCCATGAAGAGGATAAGCTACTTTGACCCCATGAAAAACGAGTACTTTTTCGACAGGAACCGGCCGTCGTTTGATGGTATTCTGTACTACTATCAGTCAGGAGGGAGAATCCGCAGACCGGCCAACGTTCCCTTAGATGTGTTCGCGAATGAAATCGTTTTCTACGAGTTGGGTCACGAGGCGATGGAGCAGTTTCGCGAAGACGAAGGGTTTATCAAAGAGCCTGAGGTTCTTTTGCCCACCAACGAACTCCAGCGACAGTTCTGGCTCCTGTTTGAATACCCCGAAAGCTCCAGTGCGGCCAAATCTGTAGCTCTGGTTTCTGTGTTTGTCATCGTCATTTCCATCTTCATCTTCTGCCTGGAGACTCTGCCAGAGTTCAGGGAGGACAATGACTTTACCCCGGCTTTAACCCAAATGATCAACGGGACCCAGGATGCTCCTCACCCCGCCGCCAAAGACGTGATGGCGTATTTCACAGACCCCTTTTTCATTGTGGAGACTATTTGCATCATTTGGTTCTGCTTTGAGGTCGGCGTCCGTTTCGTGGTGTGCCCCAGCAAGCGTGATTTCTTCAACAACATCATGAATACCATTGACATAGTCTCTATAATTCCGTACTTTGTAACCCTGGGGACAGAGCTGGCTACGACCCCTGACGATGACATGAACTCTGGTCAGAACATGTCCCTGGCAATCCTAAGAATCATCCGCCTGGTGAGAGTCTTCAGAATTTTTAAGCTCTCCCGACACTCGAAAGGGCTTCAGATCTTGGGGCAGACCTTGAAAGCCAGCATGAGGGAACTTGGGCTGCTCATCTTCTTCCTTTTTATAGGAGTCATCCTATTCTCAAGTGCCATCTACTTTGCAGAAGTGGATGAGCCCCAGACGCAGTTTGTCAGCATCCCCGACGGCTTCTGGTGGGCCGTGGTGACGATGACCACCGTGGGATACGGAGACATGTGCCCCATCACGATGGGAGGCAAAATGGTCGGCACCCTCTGTGCCATTGCCGGTGTCCTGACCATCGCCTTGCCCGTCCCGGTCATCGTCAGTAACTTTAACTATTTCTACCACCGTGAGACTGAGCAGGAGGAGAAGCAGATCATGGACGCGGCGGCGGAGGCTGCGCAGAAAATGTCGGCTGCGAACAAGTACGGAAGCACACCGTCGCTTAACAAAAGCAACGGCACCTGGCAGAACGAGAAAAACGGCATGCACTGATAGGGAAACTGCACATTTATATCGAGGGCATGAGAAACACACGGACAAATGCGACATATCCAGTAGTGAGATGAACTTATCTTTCTAACTATTTTGCACTGTGCACACTGTTCCAGTATTAATAGGCGCCGTGTGGTGAGACAGCCTTTAAACTGTCTGTCTGTCCGTCCGTCCCTCTGTCTGTCTGCTTGTGGATGTGTCAAAGTGCAATTAACACAACTCAGCAACTATGTCAGGTAGGCTTTATGAGAGGAGCTGAAGGGCATAATTATCACCTTTTCATTCACTGCAATACGAAGAAAAAAAGAAATGTGACGGCCCATTTGTACTATAGACGTTTCTTCCCGTAGATTGTAGGAAACTGTACGAGCGACAGGAAGAGTAAATTTGACCTTCAGGTCTGTGTAACAGTAAGTTTATCCCACAAAAGGAATCACAAACGGTTTTGATAATCATTTAAACTGGAAGTATACTCCCGAGCTAGTGTTACATCTCAGTTCCATGCCAGTCTACACTTTGTCATTCTCAGCAAAAATCCAGGCAGAACTTGGCACGAGTCTCAAGGTCAGGCAGAGTGAGTCCAGTGTAAGGCAAGAGGACATCAGCGCACACATTGTCCCATCAGCAGATCTATAGCCGTGAACACTCAGCAGCCGACAGCGCTTCTCCACATGACACAGCGTAACCATATCTGTGTGATAAATAGCTGGCAGGGTTAGTAGCCTGCAATTAGTCCCGTAGATAGGCTGCAAAGTATAAGTCGAACCCCCGAGACTGCTTCGGCTGTATTATAGCACGTGCAGCGGTAGCATGCAGCAGTTCCAGTGTTGAAAATCACATCATTTTTTTTATCTATATGGTTTTCATTTTTATTACTTGGCATTTTACACCAGGTTAAACATGTTTAACTGTACAAGCAGCCACCTTCTAACTTGTTATGATATGAATGTACCCTTTAAAACCCATATCAATTCATTGCACTCAATGTTTTCTTTTTTCCACATATCGTTTAGGCACTTTTGGAGCGTTATTGAAAAACGCTTTGTATTAAAGTCCTTGTAATCAGTGTTAGTTAATAGGTAATAAGGTCCTTAAAACCATGTTTACACCAAAATTAGTGCGCATATGCAGGTTTTGTAAAAGGGTGTAAACCTTCCTAAACAATCCTTTCCCATTGCCAGGACACAACTTTCTGTGTTTTATTTCTTATGCCAAATTCATCATCATAAACATGTTAACAGTAGAAAAACTTGCATCAAAATGTCTTAGATATATAAACATTATAATAGTTATAATATTCAGAATTTGACACATAGTTTTGTTTGCAGAGTTAATGATGGAAGTTGCATAGGAGAAAGACATCTCGCTTCTTTCTCGTCTTTGCTGAGAGTTGCACGTGTGCTGTACATTTTTTATTATCTTTAACTTCAGTCGATCTTTCAAACGCAGCATCAATTGAAAGATGTTTGCTGAGACGCTGCTTGGACGGAGACAGATGGAAAAAATATAGACAAGCTTAACTTCAACACACATCATAGTGTCGCACCTGAAAGATGGCGGACTTAAGCTCGTCCACCTGGGTGTTGTGTTTTTATCACAGCCGACCGGATCTAGAGCCGATAAACATCCGTGACATTTGACGGATGAGTGAATGCCGACTGTACACATTCATATACAAGACAAAAGCTAGATGTTAGCAGGCTTTCTTGGGCTCTTTTTGTTGCAAAATTAAGATCAATACATTCCCTATTATGTTTGTCAACTATGCTATGCAGGACTTAAGTGAGGACACAGTGTTAACTGATGAAAAGAGGGGGTTCATAGGTCACTAGGAGAGAGCATGCCTCCTGTACCGAGGCTGAAAACTCCTCCAGCCTGGAGCCCTTGTTGCATGTCTCATAATCTTTAAAAGGCTAGTAAGTGTAAAATGAAGGAACTAATAAGGCATTGTTCTCACTGTCAATCCGGTAACTGCAAAAAAGCATTGTTAACTGTTAAAAAAAGCACAATAAATATAAAGTACAAATTAAGAAACAAACAAAAACATAGTGAAGGTTTAACATTTAAATCGGACATTAATTAGTTAAACTAAATAAATGTCTTTTTATTCTATTTTAAGAAACACAAGGCTTTTATAA
>CAEMYA010000009.1:3661239-3679569 GCA_903131615.1 Diplodus sargus
TGAAAATGTACTGTATGTGAGTTTATTATACATATAAATACGGCTTGTATAGACAAACGGCAGCGGGTGTGGTTGTAACACGATCAATGCCTTTATAATAATCCTACAATATGCAATAATGACGAGGTGCGGGCGGAAAACAAACGTGTTTCCCCCGCGGAGAGAGCAATACCTGTAAAAATGAAATGCAATAAGGTGACGTCAGTTAGTCACGTTGGTACTCAGCACTTTACTATGTTATGAAGCACTAAATATGTGAGGACTGTTACTGTATGTGTCAACATTGTACAGTATACAATGTCATTATTTGTTTTATTTATCCTGTAAAGAGTGCCTTCCATTAAACGTGTATCTGAACTGTGCACAGTTTCCCTCTGGTGATTGTTCCCCGTGACGTCGAGCAGATAAACTTTTTAGTTTGACGATAATAGTGATGAATAGAGGTGTAAGTGTGGGTGCACGGCTGCAGGGCTGATACTCATTATCGCCTCGTGTCAGCTGTTATTAGCGCCTGCTCGCTGCTGCTTCTCACGATGGCATCCCTCTCTCCCTGCCTCTGTCTCTCCTCAGCTCTCTGTTCAAAGAAAAGTCCCGTCTGAGAATGTGTCACATCACAGGAAGGAGAAAGAGAGTCGCATTGGTTGTTTGCTTTTAAAAATATACATCTGGTGTCGTGGTGTGGATGGCAGACTGCAGAAGCAGACGTTTCTCACTGTGGGTTCTGTCGCCTAATTAGGAGATGAGTCGGATACAGTCCCGCTAATAATAGAAGTCATGCAGGAGTGCAACAGATCGAAAAGTGACATATTGAGGAGTTTCTTGGTGTTGCTGTCTCGGATGTGAAGTAAAAAAAAAGGGGGAACTGAAATATAATTGGTGTATTGTGAAAATACCAATGATGGAATGTAACGAAGTACATTTACTCAACTACTGTGCAGTATAATTTTGAGGTACTTGTACTTTACTGCCACTTTATACTTCCACTCCATCGACTCATGTTGTACTTTCTGTTCCACTGCATCTCTTTTGATAACTTAAGTTTCTGGTAAATTACAACTTGCACTTTTTAAAATTCATTTAAACACATTAAGAATCCACCTGGCTGTATAGCAAATCTGTTATCAAGCATTCTTCTGATAATTGGAATCAGTCAGCCAATAGAATACAGTATATGTATAGATGTGTGTATTTGTGTGTGTGTATATATGTGTATAGGTTACTTTATGTGTACTTTTGATACATAAGTACAATTATTGCCAGAAAATAACTTTAAAACGTAAGTAAAGTCAAGTATTTAGTCTTTACTCAAATGCTTTCCATTTTGGCAACTTTCACTTTTATCAATCTAATATTTTAACACGATATATTTGCTGCCTGTGAGAACCAAGACCTAGACCAACAGTCATGTTAAACATCAACACATGTGGAGACATAAAGTTTTCACTGGACAGGAAGGATATATTAAAAAAAATGTAGTCTGAAAAGTAACCAGTAACTAAAGCTGTAATGAGTTACAGTATAAAGCGCCTTATTCCATCTGAGATGTAGTGAAATAAAACAAAATGAAAACACTCAAGTAAAGTACAAGAACCTTGAAATTGTACCTGTAGTAGAGTGACTTTACTTTCCACCTCCTGCTAATGAGAGCTGCTGTTTTCAGTCTATTAAAACAACACCTCATCAGACGCAGAAGATCTGGTGCTGGGAGCTTGACAATGCCTTTGACTGTGATAGCTTGAAAAAAAGCACCAAATTAAATATGCAGACCAAATGAATCATTTATAAGATTATCTATCTCGGCGTCCCGAGGCGAAGAGCTGGCTGTTTAATTTGATGCTTTACTGTCCAGTACAGTTGCATCAAGGACAAACTCTCTGTCAGGACGTCAGAGGAAACATCTCATTTTGATTTTTTTTTTTTGTAAACACCAACATCTCTGAGCTGCTTCCTCCTCCTCCTGTCAGCTGTTCAAGTCATTTCCTGCACAGACACGCTGGCTGTTGTCTATGCTGTCTGCTCAGCTGCCTTGTTCATCTTAGTCACTAGTTAACGGTCAGGTCAGCTGGCCGCCCTTCTGCCCCGATGATCACTGATCGCACAGTGATAAACCAAAGAAGAGGCCTGATAGCATTTTAGCAAGTTAACGGACAGGTGGCTCCGGCAAGGTCAGAGCCAATGTGAGGCCGCCATCTATAATTCATCGGGTGTTCCACGAAGAGATCATATCCATCCTGCCTCTGACGGAGAATCGCCACAAGAAATTCGTTCAAAGACCAGCAGATGGTCCGATCCACTGTGACACAGCAGACTGTAACTGCGGCCCTAAATGGATCTATAAATATCAGCCTCGCTTTGACTCCCCTCTTTTACTCTCCCGGCTCACTGACGAGCTGTGTCAAGCTTTTAAAGTAAAACAATGCCCACGAAAGTTCAGGCAGCGAGTCTCACGCCAGTAGATTGGGTTACTGTTTTGTCAGGGGGCACGTTATAAGCCAAGCTGAGAGCTGCACAGACAGCAGCCTGTGCGTACTGTAGTTCAGGCACAAAGTCACTTGGGCAGAAATCCCTCACAAAGTCTCCTGTTTCTTCCAGTGGCAGTAAGTCTCCTGGAGGCAGGACAGAGGACACGGGCTGCGGTGACCTTGGCATTTTGGATCAAAGTGCGGGCGTGGCGCTGCTTTGGAGCACAGCTGGTGTAATATTGAGTGGCCAAGCAGTCCTCGTGGTTTAATATCGATCCGAGTTCAGCTGTGCTCACCTACAGTATTACCAAAGCCATTGATTCGGCGCCCTGACTTTGCTGACCAAGAACATTCAGACTTGGCTTTTGCATTACTTTCATTGCATCTTTATAGACTCCAGGCCTGCCATGATTAAATTGAGCAAAGCAAAAAAAATTAAAATTCCTCACCAAAAGAGGGGGAGAGTGCATCGTGACAAATGAGCAGCAGGTTTTTTTGGCACCGAGCTCGTGAGGGGCTCCATCTGCTCTCTCTCTCTCTCTCTCAGCGCTGAGAGGATGAAGGACAGGCAGGTGGACTCGTCTTCCCGCAGCCTCACCGGGGTGACGCAGGCTCAGAAAATTCCCGACGCAGCGTGATAACACCCGGAATCGCTCTGTTTATCACTTTCAGTTTCACTCGCTCCACACAATCACGCCGGAAAATCCCTGATGTCATCGAGACATCCCACACATCTGCATATTTACTGCTGCCTGGAATGTAAGATCACACATGAGTCAACTGCAGTATGTCTTTGATATCACCCAGATTATATCGTAACTGTAAATAAGTTATGTTTTTCAAATGATGAATAAGGCTGGTGATTTTCTTTCTTTCTTGCACCAGCAAGACACATTTTGAGGGGAATGTTATCAGTAAAATATTAATTGACATCATTTCTTTTCCAGCAAAATGTTCAATATTGCAGTGCAATATCTGCTTGTAATGACTACAACATTGATTTTCACCAGTATATTTGAAAGATTGTGGTCTGAGTTAATAGAGAAAAGGTCTGCTGCTAATTTTATGACTGATGTAAAAGTGTTGGAGTTGTTGCCAGGAAATATAAAGCTACGTTACGCATTCACAGATTCTGTCCGTCAGTGACACAACAGGAAACTCTCGTGATCCTGACTGAGAGTTTGTGGCAGAAGGACTTTGTTCCTGAAAACTGTTCAATTATTCAACTGACATTTTGGTCGACTTCAATAATTCAGAGAGGCTCAAAGGAGAGTTTTTGATGACCGGCTCTCAATATATCACACACACCATAATAATGGTAAATCAGTAAAGCATCTAGGGTGTATTATATGCACAGGTTAATGCGTAATTTTTTGGATGCAACTGTATTCTCCAGTGTCTTTCTGAATCTGCCTAACTCTTGTTGTGCTCTGGATGGATTTTCCCATCAATCATGCTGAGACTGAGCGTGGAGTCCCATGACGGAGAGGGAGAGGAACGATCCAAGGAGATAAAGATTTATGACAGGTAACTGCACGCTGACTCCTCGGCTGCAGTGCGTCAGCCCTGGAGGTCAACGGCCAGACTTGTGTGGGACGAAACGTGAGTCTCACATTTGTCCTGCTTAACGCCCATGAAAAATGAAGGAGGTGACCTGAAGCATCACCTGGGATCAGACAGTAGACGACGCGCTGCCTTCAAATGACCACAGGCTGCCATTTCACATCTGGGGCGGCCAAATACTGTACGTGCACGATATGGTCATCCAGCTGCAGTCCGTTACAAAGATCAGTCTGGATAATTATACAGTAACAACCTAAATCATTCTGACAGTAGGAACGATTATTAAAGACAAGCTTCCAGGATGAAAATAAATGTATCCAGGCTACCTGTTAACTCACCCACTGCTGCTAAAACCAAATTTACTTCGTTTCACCGTCATCATATACAGTTCTTGATCTTACATAACCACAAATAGATACATTACCTCATCCCTGCTGCAAACAGCTTTGTTTCAAAAAGAAAAATACGATTTAAAATGCTCTCCAGTTCAAGGCCTTTGTCAATGTGGCAGCCAGAATCAACAAAAAATGTCCTTGTAGCTGCTTTGATAGAAAAAAAAACATACATGTTCTCTTAGGTTACACACAGTTTACAATTTCAGCAAAAGTTGACTGTTTTGAAACTGTTTGAAAACTTCAAAATCAATAATGAAAAGCAAAATCACTTTAAAAACCGACAGGGGTGGAGAAAATATTAATATAACTTAGTGGGGCAAAAGCTACACTGCAGAATTAAAAAATTCCCCTCTGACTCGTTTAAGTTATAAGTTGAATGTAAAAGTATACTGTCATCAAAATGCACTTTAAAGGTTCACTTTCGAAGAAAGTTGATTTTTGAGTCTCATTCCTATCTTGTCAAATACTGACGCCACCCCAAAGCATGATGAGAATTAGACTAAAAAAAAAATCTGTTTTCTTACAAAGTTGACCTTATCACAAATTACTCTGTGCAAAATCTGCCCCCTGTGAACTTTACTGTTATATTATCATTCCAGATTCATTATTGTGAAAGGAGCATAATATGTTGTCGCTTGAGGAAGTGGCTGCAATTTTAACTATTATAAATGTAATAATAATTAGCTGGCTGATGAAAGCTTCAAAATGAAAGATCATAATTGGCCCGAAATGAATATTTCGCCGACAAGCCAATAAGATGACGCTTTAATTATATGTAGGAGAAGCAAATCATTGATTCTTTTTTTTTTTTTGTCCAGCGAATGCGTACAATCAATGCATGGAATCTTGATAAGAGAACAAGTACGGGAGAGTGTCGTCTGCAATTAGGCGGAAAAAACGTGTGCATGTATCGGCATCTACACTGGCAATCTGCCCGAGTGAGTCGAAAGATATCGGCACGACGGATAGCAGCAAACATGAAATATCAAGCCTGTGTCAGATGAATGAATTGGAGTGAAAAGCACAATGTTTCCATTTGAATTATAGAGGACTAGATGTATAAAGTAGCTTGAAATAGAAAGGCTCAGGTTAAGTTCAAGTTCCTTGTATTTGTACTCGGTTACAGTCCACTGCTGCCTCCAGTGAACTCAGGTGACGTGTGTGACGTGGGACAGCATGCAGAGGTGGGTCCGCAGGGTTGAGTGTGACACCCTGTGGCTTCACTGTGGTACTGCACTAAAGCAAACTGGTGGGAGGTTTCCACTGACTGTTAATGTAAATGTTTAGTTGTACATTTAATTATTTTAAATTGGCACATATGAGTCTTAATATTCTAGGGTCATTCCACGTGTACCGTCTCTTCGTTAAAATGAGAGTTTTTTTTCCAATTAAAATGACAAAAAGCTGATTAAATGTTAAAATTAACTCCTGCAGGAAACCAGTCATTTACATTCAAGATACAGTGCAACATAATTAGGAGAAAAAAAGTCAGAGTTTCCCTTATAACATAAAACAAGAACCAGATATATGATTTATGTATATGTAGGTCAGCTGGGGTCATTAGGTCACTGATGATTAAACTACAGTCTGCGTTAAACTCTCCGGACAAAACCAGGCTTAAGGAAAGAATCTGCTCTGTTAACTCTGAAACCAGTTATGTTGCTTTCATTTCACACAAAGCCTCCCAAGTTTCCAGTTAACAGGCCAGATAAGAGATTAAGCATAAAGTCAGATACGCTCGTCATAAAATGTTGTAATCGATAAAGAATATGCAAAGGGCCAGACCTCCTTCTGTGAAAACAGTTACTACTCCGAACGTTTCCTGGAAATCTCTGACCACAATAAACAAACTTTTGCTGTAATCGGGCCGATCTCAGCTCATTCACGTCTGCAAACTGGAGGGAAAAAGTTGGAGGTTACAATACTTAACACCTGCTGAGGTCATAACAGCTCGGTCAGCGGTTTATGATTAACTAGATTACAAAGGTGAAAACGATGATGAATTGATATCAGTCATAAAAGTAAGAAGCCTGGTGAAATCTGCAGCCATGGAGACAAACACTGAAAGCCTTTCCTGGAAAGACAATAAGAAACTGCGGATGGAAGGAATTCTGGTTGTTAACCTTCACATGTGAAACGCCCATCACATCGGTTTAAACAATTAGTTGTTTGAAAGAAAATTCACTGGCAACTATTTTAATAAAAAAAATTAAAAAATCAGGTTTCAGCTCCTCAAATGTGACGACTGACTGAATATCTTTGGGTTTTGGACACCTGACGTTGCCACCGAGCTTTGGAAAGTTAAACAACCAATGAAAAACATAATCGACAGATTAATGACAGTAAAAAATAAAACTTGCACAGTATGCAACATACCATCACCTGTGTATGTGTATAAAAACTGCCTATACACACGTGTAAAGGTATGTCACTGTATCAAACTGTTAGGTGTTTCTAATATTTTTACACCATCTAGCTTATTTTTTAATTATATACATTGATAGTATTGTTATTGTGACTTTGTTTGGCCCTAACAGTACTATACTACCGTACTACCCTGGTGTACTACACTGTTAATGTTCTAATAACACTCTACATTCAGTATATTGCTGCTACTCAATACACCACCATGTCACCTCACCTGATAAAGTACTGCACTATTAGTTTAAGAACAACTCTGCTCATAGTTACTGTCGTTTTGAGTGAAACTGCTCTTTTATGGCCTCTATATTCATCTACTTATCTGTTCTTGTTTCTGCCCTTGTGCTGCTGCAACATCTGAATTCCCCTCTGGGGATCAATAAAGACTGATCTTATCTTCACTTAATGACAGTCTGTTACACAGACCAGCACCAGTATGACAGCTGCAGGCTACATTATCTACTGAGGCCACCATGAATACTCTGTGGTGTTTTGCATAACTGCCGGCTTTATTTCACCCGCTTGGAAAATAAAGGTAATCAATGAATCGATGACAGCTGAGAACAGAACTTCGTCATCTGTCGGCACAAATAATGTACATATGATGCAGCTTGTGTTGTCCTCCTCTGTTGGTCTATTGGATAAATATCCAACATGCAGTGGTAACAAAGTACATTTACTGCACTCCAGTCCAACTCTGAGGTACTTGTACTTTATTTAGTAATCCCATTTTTATGCAATTTTATACTTCTGCTGCACCACATGTTGGAGGCCAACATTGTGCCTCTTACTCCACTTCTTTTATTTGACAACATTAGTCACTAATTTCTTTATAGATTATTAAAGGTGCACTATGTAGTTTCAGTGGAGAGACATATCTTCACTGACTGATTTTCCTTATGTCTAAACAAACTCAAAAACAAACTGTCACAACACAACACAACTTCATGAAGTTTTACTTTTTTTACATGTGGCTGACTCTGCCACATTTTTTAGCTTCAAACTATTAACTAATAATTGAGGATGTATTACTCGATAAATCTTAAGCTACTATATAAACTAGATTAAATTAGCAACAACTTCACTAACTGCACATTAGAGATGATTTCACATTAAAGCATCATAAATAATAATAATATAATTTGATAATCATTTGAAGTTAAGCATTTTTACTTATTCCACCTTTACTTCAATAATTTAGTAAGTAATATTACAAACTCAGTCATGTTTATTTTATCCCTATGAATAAACAAGCTGCTCTCAGAGAACAATAAGTTCCCCGTAACACTGTCTGAAGTTGGAAAGGTGGCAGGGTCCGCCACATGTAAACAAAAATTGTGTTGTCCAATAGAATCAGTTTATTTATTCAGGCGTGAAAACAAAGAGTTTGTTTATTTAGTTTGTTAAAGCATCAATGAAGATCTTTCTAATTTCTTCCCCACACAGTGCCCCTTTAATCTAATAAAAGGATTTCAGTTTCACTTTAAATGCATCTATGCCTGGAAATGCCTGAAAACAAATGAAGCTCACTCTGCTTCTCTCCCTCACGCACATTGTGAAGAGGAAGTGACCTCTGCAGCTTTAACTTCCTGTAAGTTAAAACGTGGCCAAACCATCGCGGAGGAGGATGACGACACAGCAGCTGAGAGCGAAACCGTAAACAACAAGCGACGGTGTCTGACGTCACCGAGCCCCGCGCCTCGAGCCCCGGCTGAACACCTGGAAGACTTGGCTGACTGCCCGCGTCCTCCGCCCACTCCGCTCCGGCACATGACAGGCGGCTCAGGTAAGAAAAGGAGGGAATAGACGAGGGCATAGACGTGTCCATACATGGGTGGAGAATGCAGGTAGAGACTCTGGCTCAGAGGTGGAACTGCTGATAGGCAGTCGGAGACAGCTGAGACAAAGTCAACACCGGAGCTGTTGGAGGAGACCAGGTGAGTGCACTAACTTGACGAACAGTACAGGCTCATTTCTGCTTCTCCTTTTGCTTCACTTCTTTGTTTGTTTTTCTCTGCCTGACTGTCGAAAAGTGTTTGGTGTCTTCCTGCTCCTGTTAATACACAGTTTATGCAGTCATACAGCACCACAAAGTAGTTTTTCTGTATATATTTTAGTTGAAATCATGTAATTAATCCATCAGGCAGCTTGGAGAAAATGAATTTGCAGTGTTTTTTAGTAAAGATTCATTGTTGAACAAATTTTTGAGCAATTATTTAGAAATTCCAGATTCCTGGTTTGCTGTTATTATCATTTAAATGTTTGTGTTTGGTCTGTTAGACACACAGGTTATCTGTCAACATGGGCTAAATAGCATGAAGTTGGAGAGAGTTTTTTTACTATTATTTTGTTATGTAAGAGCAGATCAGTAATCGATTACTCAAGTAAATAATGATTAGTTGCAGCGACAATATAAAGTTTAGGGCTCCGACTAAAGATTGCTGTCATTGTGGATTAATCCGCAGACAATTTTCTTGAATTATTTGATTGACTCATCATCATTTGGTCTCTAAAATGTAATTTGATTGTTCTAAAACCCTAACTGACATCTTTGTATTGCTTTTTTTTTCCAACCAATACTCCAAAATTGAAAAAAACAAAGATTAAAGGATTAATTATCGTGGATCGCAATAACAAGTCAACGGGCCACAGAGCATTTTCACTGATGCTTTGTTATGTAAGAGCAGATGAGTAATCGAATACTCAAATAAATGATAGGAAGTTGCAGCGTCAATAAAGTTTAGGGCTCCAGCTACAGATTGCTTCCATTATCGATGAATCTGCTGTTTTCTCCTGACTGTTTCTCATGATTTATTTAATTAACTCAACAACTTTTTTGATCTATAAAATGTCAAATTGCATTTTTCGAAATGCTCAAAAATCCTTTATGGATAAAAGGTTTGATATTGCAGATTACTCAAGAAAATGATCGTTAGTTGCAGCGTCAATGAAGTTGAGGGCTGCAGCTGAAGAGTACTTGGATCATCGATGGATCCGCAGAAGATTTTCTTGTTTTAGTGATTAATTCATAAACTTTTGGTCGATAAAATGTCCATGTCTCCAAAAAAGCCACTTTGAACTACTTGTTTTGTCTGACCAACAATCAACGACCCAAAGATACGAGGTTCATTATCACAAATTGCTCAAGAAATAAATAATTGGTTGCAGCTTCAATGACGTTCAGCGCTATTTTCTTGATTTATTGATTAACTCATTGAACTTGGGGTGTATAAAATGTCAATTACATTTTTCCAAAACCCACAAAAATCATATTTTTTATTGCTTATTTTGTCCGATCAACACCCCAAGACCTGAGTGTGCAAGTTTTACTGTTGCATATGATAAATTACTAAAGAAATTGATTCCATTGATCTGCCAACTTTCTTCTTGATAATTTGACAAATTCTGTGATTTTTCACCCCAAAATGTCAGAGTATCTTTGTCTAAAACTCCCAAAAATCCACTTTTAATAACTCTTGAAATTTCCTGTTTTATAACTAACTGATTAATCAACTAACTCTAAAGCCCTTTTAGACACACATGATTTCTCAGTGAAAACTGCAGACCTATATAACCTGCATAACCTATTGTATGCCTCATTCTGTTTTTCTTGTCTTGTAGTCATCCCGCCATGGAAACGCACAAGGAAAATCAACTGCCCGAAAACAACAACAATGGCCAGCTGATTTCTGTGCCTCACAAGGACACCATCCGTCTGCTGGAGGTGTATGTGAAGCGCAGCCTCAGCTTAAATGATGGGGCCCTGGGAAGTAAGAAGGGGAGGAAAGACAAGTGGGTGACGATGCCAAACAGGCAAAGGAGACATTCCAGCGACCCCTCCATCCACTTGTTGGAAGTACAGGGATCAAACGACGAGGAAGTTGGTCCATTTTCTGGTGTCGAAACTCTGGCAAGTGTGCCTGATACGCTTCACGAAGAGAAACCCCCGAGCCCCCCAGAGAAACCCCCGAAGAAACCAAAGAACAAGAAGCCGTCATTCTGGAAAAGCTTTGTTGGTTTTTTCTCACGGAGGAGTAGCGAGGAGAAAGATGACGATGAGGACAGTCGGCCAGAGGTGTCCGAGGTCAGAGCAGAGGAGAGGCTCTCTGACTCGGTGACCAGCTGCCTGCCAGCAGCGACGGTCAATTTGCAGAATAAAAAGTCCAAGAGAAGAAAATCCATCAAGAGGAAATTTTCCAAAAGGGGGCGTTCGACATCAAAGCTAAATAAATCTGTCAAAGAACTTAACACTGCTGACATCTCCAGAGTTGAAGGTGAGTTTGAGGATTAAATGGATTGACCTGAATTGTGTGATGTAAGCGTGACTAATATATGATGTGATTCACCGTTAATGTAACATGGATTAATGAATCTAGGTCATGTTATTGTTGCAAAGATGCTTTTATGTCAAGATTCCTTTGCATTACCTCATTTACGAACAATGATTTTTTTGTTTTTGCTTTGCAGCCGTCGTCAGTGTGGAAGCGACTTACGCCTACTATGAGAAAGTGTCACAGGAACTGGAGAGGATCGTTCACGAAGTGAAAGAGGAAGTTGAGGAGCTCACTGACGGTGAGAAACTGTTCCTCGTTCATTACAGCGTCACAGAGCCGAGTTGTGAGGCAACAAACAGCTTTTTTATTCGACACAGGATAAAGAAGCATTCAAGATATAGTTTATAGTTAACTTAATTTGAATGATGAAAGTTCTGTTGACTTTTACTCTAACAAAATGCATCGCCGTCCTTTCATCTTCGCATGTAAGATCAATATCCACACATTTAACTGCTAAAACTGATTTAGCATCATGTTGTTCAGCACAGTGATTAAACTTCCCATTGCTGTTGTTTTTTTCTTAGAGCAAATCATCGACAGGATCATTGCATTGACAAAGGAGCAGGGCGACGCCATCGACGACAAGGTTGGTATTCATCGTTGTTTTTAGTAAGAAAAGCGTTCGTTGACGAAACTCTGGGTGACGATCAAAGAAACACGGGAATATTTACAGGATAATGGCTTGAAATGCTTCAGACTGATGCTGTTATTCATAAGATCAGGCATTTAGTGAATTGCTGTAGCTCACGGGGTAGAGCTAGTGGTCAGTGCGTGAATGTGCTGTAAGTGTTGTAAAGCGCTTTGAGTGGTCAGTAGACTGGAAAAGCACTATGGAAATGGAAGTCCATGTACCATTTAATTTATGTCTGTGAGATTTAAGTAACGTATGATGGGAAAGCAAAAGAGATAAGAGTTCTCAGCCCTTTCAGTTTGTCACATGACAGGAGATATGTGGTTGTTACCAGACTGTGAAGATATGAAAACTGCAATCTGAAACACAAGGAGTAACTAAAGCTTTTAGTCAAATGAGGTTGAGTGTAAAATATATGTATATCCAGATGTAGTGGAGCAGAAATGTAAAGATGTACAAACTCAGGTGACACCTACAGATGCAATGCTGCTGATCATCAGTCTATATTTATTCAGTCTCCTTCCTTACCTCTGTGTGAGTGACGCAATGTGTTGTTTCACATACACTACATCCCCAGAGTCTGTGTGTCTGTGTGCGTGATAACAGCGCTGAAAGTGTAATAACAGCGAGAGAGGAGGTGCAGAGTCACGAGTCGCTGCTATGTAAAACACTGCATGTGACTGCTTTATGGCCTGTGGTAGTTGTAATACCACAGACCAGGTTGGGCTGGTTGTACAGTGACAGAACTGCAGCAATTGGTCGATAAGTAGATCAGCTAACAGAAAATTAAACACAGTTTCACAGTTTCAGCTTCTGAAGTGTGAGGATTTCCTGCTTTACGTTGTCACGTGTGGTTATAAACCGAGTATCATTGAAGTTTTTCGACAAAAGCAAACATTTGATGACACCCACGTTTGCTTAAGTGAATCTTGATGAGCATTTTTTACATTTTCGCACATTTTTAAGACCAATCGATAAATCAGCACAGTTGTTTTCAGCATGTTTATTAGCATTAAAGTTTCACATAGGTCAAAGTATGTTGTGTCTGCTGACAGCCGTCGCCTCCCTCTCTCCCTCCAGCTGAAAGATAACCCCACCCTGAGCGGCTTCTTCCAGCGGATGACCTACTCTTCCTTCCAGAAGTTGGCCGATGCGTATCTGGAGAAGGAGGCGACGCCGACCCACAATCCTCCCACCGTACCGCAGACGGCGCCTGAGCTGATCAAGCTGGCCTTTACGTACGACTTTACAGCCAAGGTAGCCCGTCTCTCCAGACAGAACGTAGGTCACATCACTGGCCTGGGGAACCGTTATCTCGAGGACCGATTTGAATATAGACAGGTAAGAATCAGACATGTTAAATTTGGTCGACCACGTGTAGGCATAATGGTTTAAATATGTGCTGTATATCTTAAAAATGTTGCACGCAGAGGTTGGGTTTAAAACTCTTGTCTTGTCTTTTTACAGGCCTGTTCGGACCATCCAGTGTCTGACAGTGACAGCTGAGGGGCGCAAACACGCAGAAACAAAACCACCGCTGCAAGTGAAACGTTTACTGTTCAACTTCTCTCAGGATGTGCTGCAGGCCTGAATTCTCCTTCCAACACGATGGACTTCTCAAAAGTGATTTTAAACTGGCAGCTGACAATTTCGTGGCCATTTTCATTTGATTTTAACTTCTCTGCGATGAAAAATTCTGCAACAGGATGTTTCCAGTTGAGCGGCTTCGGAAAGGTTTGCGTGAGCGTTTTAAGCCCCGTCTTCAAACCCGTGGCTGGATTTCAGAATCACAAAGAGCTAATTCTACAAGAGACACTACTGTATAAATGTGACGCTCTTTTGATTTCTGCACATTGATTTCTAAGGATACAAGAAGAGCATCACAGTCATGTTGGATTTATATAAGCTTGACAGCTATGTGCAATTTTAGTTTTATTTTTATTTTACATTTCTAGGATTTTAAAAGGAGGGTATTTAGTAAAAGTTAAACTCATGAGCTGATGAAACTGTGACGTTGTTTCTGTTTGTTGATGCGAATGCAGGCATTCACACTCCACACTGAAATAAAAGATTTTTAATTTATTAATGCTGATTTGTATTTTATTATTTATTTTTTTTGTCATAATGAAACTGTCCGGCTTAAAAGTTTGGTAAATTAACTTCTCCCTAACTTTTTCCAGAGTAATGTCAAACTATAGATGGTCAAGGCTCCTTCAAAGGGCAGCACAATAACTTTTAAAGAAGACCGAAGCCAAAAATGTGTTTATTTTGTTCGGACTTTTTAGATATTTTTATTTCTCTGGTGAATTACTGGATGAGGGAAAAATTCCCTCATCTGCCCTCTGATAATGTCTCTCTGGTCTAACAGTGTGACTGAAAGTGCGTCATTTGAAAGAGGTCAAAATCCAAACAGGTTGGGGAAACACCGCCCTACTAGACACAGTGTGCGCTAGTTGTTGAAAGATTAAGGAATGAACAGACCTTGAGTGTGCCACACCCGTCTTTCTCTTACATACCTTTGAGCTGCAGAGGCAACAGCCGGCAGCGTTGCACCGAGTACTTTGAAGAAAAGTATTCCTGCATCTACTGCCAATGAAGTGAACACACACGAGAACTGCAGCTACCTGCAGTGTGGGTGGATCAGCTAAACATTAATAAGACACATTCATGTTCGAGTTTGTGTAAAGTGTGTAATTAGCGCCCATGAACTTGCGTGATGGAATGCGAAGGTCTGTCAGTTCCTTAGTTGAGGCATGCAGTGATGGCTCTCACCTGTTGGAGAGGTTTCAGGGTACCTTTCCAACCACACAGATGCCTAATTTAGTATTATTAATATTCCTGTGCATTCAGCACAAAGCAGTGCTATGCAACACATGTCCAGGCAGCAGAGAAAAGAGGGCAGTGGATGCAAACAGAGATCAAGATGAAGAGACAGCTGAATGAACACAATAGTCCCAGTGTCCTGACCCGTCATGTGGCACAAACCGCTGAAATTTGACTCGTGTTCAGTGAAGAGCGAAGCTAAATCTTTCCAATACGAAACACATTCATGTTACTTCTTTCTAAGTTTCAGTTTGAAGTTTAAAGGTGACTTCTACAGACAAACTCAGGTGAATTCAGGTGACTATGTGACGTGCAAGGGAATGGAAAAGTTATAATCACATTTTCTCCAAGGATTGCAAAACAGTGTGGAGAAAACTAAGTGACTAAATCAGTAATTATGAAATCACATCTCGGCAAAAAACAAAACAAAACAATAGACTTGTGATGTGTCTGATGACTAACTTCTACATCACATAACAGCAGCCATGACTCTACAGTACAAACACAGTCCCTTTGCCCCATTTTACAACAGCCGCTTGGCTCGTCAAGCTGGTACAGCCCAGGTGTAATTAATATCATTAATGACAGCTCTGCCGCACTGAGGTGTCCCAGCACGTACGATACCAGCCCCGGCCTGTGGACTGCAGGCAAGTTTTCACCAGGTGAAAGATCTATTGTGGACACAGGATTACATAACTACTTACTGATTGAGAAACATTACCATACAAGAGAAAATAAAAGTTTTTAGTTTGTATTTCCATGGCTGATAAATAATGTTAAAGCTGTCAAATGTCCAACCACAAAGTTATTGCTACAAAGAACAGAATTACATTCATCACTAAAACCCGACGTTTTGTTTGTCTGACAATTGTTTAAATAAAAGACCGTTTTACTGATGTTCGCCAATGTAAAAACACTCCTTTAACACAGTAAGAAAACATTAACGGGTCTTAAAATACATTGGATGAAAACTTAAACTGTCAATTGTAAAGTGACAATCCTGTTTTGGAATGTGGTGGTGAGGCCACTATTGTACTTACAGTTGGACCAAGCCTTGTCCCTTTAAGCCAGTGCCATTATGTGGTTTGAGTTATCTGGCCAGTGGCAGGACAGACTGACCACATACAGGGTCTGGATTGCTCAATGATGACTGGTTGCCCAGTCTGGACTATTATTAGCCGGCAACGAAATAGCTTTCAACATCAAGGGTCAAAAGCCAGACAATTTATTTTAGAGCACTTGAGCAGCTGAATAATTACCTTTACACAGCCTGAATCACAGCTAGTTTGAACCAGTTAAAAAGGACAAAAAGACAACTTGATGTGTGTAAACCTTTTACATTTTTATTGCTTTTTAAACACAGAGAAGGCAGATTAATCAAAGAGACCGAAGCCCATGTCTTCGTCAGACTCTTCTGATTCCTCTTTCTTCTCTTCCTTTTTCTCTTCCGCTGGAAATGAGACAGATGAAGACAACAGTCAACAACACAGACAGGAGTCAGCAAGAATATTTAACAGCACTGACATCCAACTTTGTTATAGGACTTATACATGTTCAACAGATTCTCTCGAGAGTGCACCATAGTATTTGTACTGTATCAAACACTATAATGTTTGATAATGCCACTTATAACTTAAAGCAATTCTACAAAACTGAAAACATCCAATAAAAACAAAGGCTAGCAATGAGGGGTTAACACTTACCAGCAGCAGGCGCAGCCCCGGCTGCAGCAGCTCCACCACCAGCAGCAGAAGGTGCCGCCACAGCGCCACCTGCTGGTACGGAGGCTAACTTAGAAAGGCCTGGAGACAAAGGAGAGAAATGCAACTTTTAGCCATTTTCCACGATGACAACTTCAAATGTTCAACCTGTGTTCACTGAGAGGTCTTACCGGAGTTCATGACTTCATTGATGTCTTTGCCATTCAGCTCACTAATGACCTGCAGAGATATTCAAGATTTAAATAAATTTTTAAAAAGACTTCAAAGTTTTTAGATTTGTATAAATACTGTTATTAAGTAGCATACCTTGTTTAAGCGTTCGTCATCAGCCTCGATTCCTACGCTGCCCAAGATGGCCTTGATGTCCTTTGCACTGGGGCTGGTGTTTCCACCGAGCACAGCCAGGAGGTAAGCGGCCACGTAACGCATTCTATATTGACAGAAGAGACACAAATTAACACCTGAAGAATTTGTGTGCGACTCTGTAAGTTATGCAACACAGACGTCAAGTCTGCGAGAGTAAAATATTTTAATGACACCTTACATCACAACTGAAGAAGACGTTTCTTACATAGCCAGACATTTTATTTATCAAATAATTCATCATGAAAAAACATTTAACAATAATGGTGATGTCACTGGGCTGTAACCAATACTGTGTCCTTGATTCATTTGTCTGAATAACTTTTAAATGGATGGTTTGGAATATAATATTGGGTGAGAGGGGCAAGATATTGATTTTCAATTTCCCAAAGTGGAGGTTTACGTTACTATATAAATATTCAAACTACTTGTTTGGTCTGATAAGTAGTCCATCCCAAGATGCATTAATATAAGTTTACAAACATACCAGACTAAAAATACAGGTGTATTCATATTTCATTAATTGACTTATCACTCCAGCTCTAATTATGATATCATAATTGACAGCAGCCATAACCGTAATAGATAAAATACAGTCAGATGTACGTCAGGGACTCAAATGCAGTTGTAACCTGATATTCGAAATGGTCTGAGATCAGTGCTTACAATCACCACTGGGAGGCTGAACTACATGCTTTTCACACATGACGGCTATATTTTCACAATGCACATCATATTATGACGCCGTGCATGTATAAAGTTAACCACCATTATACAGAACATTGGCATAAAAATCAGTAGTGACTCCAGTATTCCGAGTTATCTTAACGTCACAATGACGGAGTACATTAGCTTGGGAGGAGCCCAGTTTGACGTTAGCTAAGCTAACGTTAGCTTTAGCTCTCCGTATATTGAAACGATGCTTTGACTTCAATCACAGAGAAACGAAGACAACAATCAATTTGATCGGTTTTGAAGTGGACAAAATATTTTTCCGGCAGTGATTCACCGTTCAACCGTAATACACACGACTAAGCCAACGGAGGCAGCATGGCGCCCAGTGTTTTCCATCACTGTCCTCCATTTATGACAGCGGCTTTAATCTCCAACAAAGCCGCTCTTTTTCAGTATTTAAAATAAGTCTACGACTATTATATTACAGTATATCATATTGGAAACGCAGTAAGACATGAACTAATGGACGCACACAGTTTGAATTTGTCACATTTTGACTTACTTTAAGTCTAAACAGACACGAAACGTCGGTCACGCTAAGAAATCCGGAAGAGAGGAGGAGGCGTTACCGGAAGTTGTAGAAGACTGGAATGCGTCGATGTCATTGGTCCATTCGCGGTGACAGCATGTACGTCATCATGAATGAAAGAAATCTGTCACATTTGAAGGGTCGTCGTATTTACTGTAATATAAGACTGGTTCCAGATTTGGTTAATTATGTTGAGTCTGTTTACTCAGATGCCATTATCCTATTTCTGGATTTTTGCAAAGCCTTTGACACTGTAGAACACAGATTTCTCTTTGCCTCCCTGGAGATGTTTGGCTTTGGATCTAATTTTATCTCTGCTATCAAAATGTTGTATAAAGACATCAACAGTTCCA
>CAEMYA010000009.1:3682256-3692646 GCA_903131615.1 Diplodus sargus
GCTTATTTTAAGCCACATCGTACCTTTTTCTTTTGTATTAAGGAGTGTGACACGCACTGAAACCAGGCAGTAGTCAAACTGATGACAAAGCAGAACTGAGACAGCTTTAGCAGAAGCTTTAGCTTTCGAGTTTGAATAAATCACTTCAGCATAAAGCTCTGTGGGTAATTTACTCAAATGCTTCAGAGCCTTTTCAACACTCTGTCACGGCTATTGAAATATGGCTTAAACTAGCTGAATTAGCTGAAGAGGTGCCTGCATCCCCTGATAAGACTAATGGCTGGACTGCTTTGATGTTGCCAGACTTTAGTGACTCCATTGTTAATTTGTATTCCAGGGAGGGTCTTTTCACTTCTCCTTATATTGGATGGTTTTCCGTGTAACATAAAATTTTAGAACACTTGGTACTCTCTATTGATCCTACTCAATAAATCTCCCCATGACAGGCTCCTCTGCTTCTGTTCACATGACTGCTCAAACACCCAAGGTAAGCATTTGCATTTGATCGCATTAATTATTTGCACTCAATCTAATCTCATTTGTAGCCATTCTGGCCACATGGCTCAGTACCACAACGTCGGTCTGTCGATGTTCCGATTAAAATATCTCAGTAACTGTGTGATGGATTGCATTAAAGTTTTGAACAGACATTTATGGAGCCATGAGGATGAGTCCTAATGACGTTTGTGATCCCAAGCAGATGATACTGATATCAGATCAATTAATAATATCTCAACATCGGATGGGTTTTCATGAAGTTTCATACAGACTGCACTCACGTCTGTAGTTCAGCCTCTTTGGTCCGGACTGACACAAAAGTACAAAACATTTTTCATTGTAGTTCTGGTTCAGTCTTGTTCATACTGACTTTTTACAAACCAACCAAGAGGACTCAACATCTAGTCTTAAAGGCCGACAGATAACTCGTTGATTTGGAAGATTTGGACAACTGTCATCCTGCATCATTAGTGCATCATCATGACCCGTGTCAGATAATAACACTCAACAAGACCTTTAATGTGGGCAGAGGAAGGACAGAAAGGAGGCATCTTGTTCAGTAATGGTTCGGAGCTTATTAATGTGGGATTGCTGTTGCATACTTTTTAATGGATCTAATTTACCGGCAAAGCTGCCAGAATCGGATACAGCACAGTAATTTTGAAAGCTTTTGATCATTTAATTGTTTCCTGAACAGTGCATAATCAGAAAATGGCTTTTTTTTTAATGCAGCTTCTGAAATCATGCTGAAGTCACGTATCTATTATCAAAAAGTAACGGTTGTCAGCTTTCGCACCACAAACACTCCAGACCTACCTTATCAAGCGGTCTTGGTGTGGTTGCTTTCACACGAGCCCAGAGCGACCACACTAACCAGGAGAATGCATCAGGATCCTTTTTTTACTGTAACCAAATAGGTGAGTTGTGAAAGCACCTCTTAGTGTTGTTTAAAGTGCGCTTAGGTGGTTGTAAATGTCAAATAATAACTGTGACATTTACACATTAAATGAGGAAGATATGAACATTTATTCTGGGGAATTTCCCAACAAGCTCTTTGGACATGAAATGTTTGTTGCATCACTTATCATGTTGACGTATAAATCATAATTCAATATGAATTGATTAAGGAAGCATTTAGTCAAAACAGAACAGTAATGATGGGTGTGTCATTTTGCTCTGATTGCAGGCTCATATTCTTAAAAACTAAGAAGGAATATGAATGGGTCAGAAATGAACGTGTCCCGGGACTCGATGAACTGCTTTCGTTGTGCATGTTAATGTCAATATTCCAAATATCGCACAATCCCACGATTGTCACTGCTGCACCGTCTCACTGTAAACCATGTATGCAGATGTGCTGCAGCTCCCCTTACATGTCCACTTTCTCCGTCAGGGCCGGCGTGCTGCTGGGACACGGAGTGGGCTCTGCGGGTTTACATAACATGCAGCGGCGAGTGATCTGGATCAACGTGATGCGGAACCGCTTAATCCTGAATGCATAAACCAGTGGGTTGAGCGCTGAGTTCACGTGAGACATGAAAATGCCGATGTACATGGCAAACTTGGGTACGTGACACTCCGGGCAGAAGAAGTTGATGCAGTTCATGATGTGTATCGGCAGCCAACACACAACGAAGAGGAAGAGCACCAAGGCCAGCGATTTGGCCAGCTTCAGCTCCTTCCGGAAGTACCGTTCTCTATCACAAGTTGCTTCAGCGCGCCGGTTGAGCTGCCGTCGGATCACCCTAAAGATCTCCGCGTACAGAGCAATCATTATGGACAGTGGTACCACCACCCAGCCGAAGAAATTGAAGTAGACCATGTAGTCCATCCTCATGACTGTGGTGAATTCACAGACAATGTCGCTGGACACGCTGAGGTTTCTTTGAGCATCCAGGTTGTTCCAACCAATCATTGGAACCAATCCAGTGAGGAAGGCGAGGATCCAACACAGACAAACCGCCACATACGCCCTCCCCTGGGTCACTATGGTGCTGTACCTGAGCAGAGTTATTAGAGAAGAAAGTGGAGTCAGCACATTCGATCACAAAAATGCACACATGCATACTACCAACCCAATTGGCAGACTTAACATTAGCCAAGTACATTTCTGAAAAACCAGTGACTTTAAAAAGTATTCAACGGTGTGACTTGAAGTGCAGCCAGGAATTTGACAGCGTTGTTGCCGATTCATAACGTCAACTCCTGATCTGAAGTCGGCTGATAAGCATCCAACATGAATGTGATATAACAGGTTTGGACGTGTCTTAGGTTTGCAAAAACAATAACAGCTAGCGTTATATATCCGGGCGACCAGTCGACAGGTTATTGTTCAGAGGCATTTGTCTCAGCTTTAGACATCCAACTGGTAAACAAAAAGTAGTACGTGCATCTGCCAAAATCAACAATCGGTGCCTGTGTCATTTATTTAGGCTGATGGGGACATTTTCATTTGCTTAAAAGCTTTTGATGTCCAGCCCATTGATCTACTTTATACCCGGCAACGATATATGGCTCCACGTCAGACATCGACACAGAGAACCACCTCCTCTTGATTGACTTTCGGAGGCTGAAAGCATATGTTTAGTTCTCTAATGCTAAAAGGAACAGAGTAAGTAAGATCGGAGACTATTTGTTCTCCTATTAATATGCTGGGTTCTACTCTAAGAGGAAGGATTATCAGGCGAATTTGATGTTTTGCGGAGGATGTTTGTTCAGAGTGCAATCGAATACAATTTTGTAATTTGGGTGATCTAAATAAAGGTTATTTGAATCAATACATGCTGTGTAATGCGGTATCGATCGGCTAATGGATAAACCACACTTGTGTCAATAACATGTCAGAGGGAGGCTGCAATCTACTGGAACAGGCAATCACATCCACTTCCTATAGCTCTGAGTTATAATAAATATTTAATTGTGCCTACTGTAAGCAGATCATTATATTGACGCTGGAATACTTTTCTAGAAAGTGAGATCACAACATTCACTATCCAACAAAACCTTTACCAAACCAATTTCTTCTTTCTTTCAATCAGTTTGTGTCTCAATCCTCAGAAACCCAAATGACACCTTTCAAAGTAAGCTGCGGCTCCTCACCTGGTGGGAATCTTGACGCGCAGATATCGGTCGATGGCGATGGCCAGCAGGGAGAGGATGGAGCTCTGGGTGATGATCAGCAGCAGGCAGGAGAGGAAGAGGCAGGTGTAGAACTGAGTGCTGAATCCCAGACTGATGATAATAGCCAGAGGGATGACCAAAACCCCCACAGCGATGTCAGCCACGGCCAGAGACACGATGAAGGAGAAGGTGGTGTTGCGGAGAGCCCGGTTCACACACACAACCAGCACCACCAGCACATTCCCCAGCACAGAGGCAACAGCAATAGCTGTCTCGATGGAGATGTACATCATGTCCACGTGCTCCGGAGGCTTGATACCCGGAGAGGAGGACATTTTCACTGTGCACGGGCCCTGCCTACCTTTTACTTAAAAATAAAAATGTGTTGTCGAGAATTCTAGCCTCCACTTTAGGGGTTGCTTCAGCAAAAACATCTTTCACTATGTGTGTTCTCCACCTGGGAGAACACTACTTTTTCTATGCAAAGCTTCACAAAGCGTTCACGAAGGGATGAAGAATGAAGAATCCTCAGCATGTTGTTCAAGCTCTCCTCAGAAGTGGGCACCAGTGCATAACTACTCCTCTACATCCTCACCCTGACTCTCTCTCTTACTCTCTCTCATGGAGTCATAAAATCAAGGGGAGGGACTTTGAATTCTGCAGCAGTCTGCAGCAATAGTTTTGCTCATATTAACTCTGTGTGTGTGTGTGTGTGTGTGTGTGTGTGTGTTTGTGTGTGTGTTTGTGTGTGGTTTTTGAGAGGAACTGCGAGCAGTTTGATGGTCTTACAGATGCCATGCGAAAGATACGGTATGTTTGAGAAAAAGAGTTAATATTGCAGCTTGTTTATAGCACTGACAAGACAGATTTTCACCTGTTCAGTGCCTGTTTTGGTGACAAGTCTGTATTAACCTTAGGGGATCTTTTTAAAAATGCCTGGACCAAAAACAGTAGTTTTCTTAAACAATAAAAATCAGCCAATAGATTGGGATTATTGTGATCTTTTTTACTCTCAAAAGTTCAATATCAGTCAACCTCAGGAGGATGGCAAGAATCCAGGAAGTCACAACAGCCAACCAAAAATACTTGTTATTTTTACACTGTGGTTGAGTGTTCCTTTTTTCTTTCTTTTTTCTTCTCTCTCTTCTTTTCCTTTTTTTTTTTTTTTTTTTACACATTTAACATACCAGATGTAACTTGTTATTAAGCGAGTTTTAGAGGTGCTGGTTTTGCTAACTTTATACAGAGCCAGCTGATTCCCCTTCTCCTTATATTTATGCTAAGCTAAGCTAAATTCTAAAATTCTGGCAATATCTACGCTCCTTTAAAGGTTTTAATGGAAACTATTTATATGAACATTTCATGGTGGTGATGAATGTTGAATCCATTTTGTTACATTTCATCGTCTTTAGTACGACTTAAGTCTCTGACCGTTGTAAGGATGACAAAAAAATGATGTGCCCTTATTTTCCAATTTAATCAAATCACTTCAATATGTGAGAGACATGGGGTTGATTGGCGGATGACCTCGAGTTCATCACTTATTCCATCTCCCGCCATTACTAAAATATGTCAGCACAACATTTAACTAAATTCTATTCGGCTGTACAAATCTCTTTATGAGCAGTTGAGATGTTTTAATGCACATATTTAGGAGGTGTTTCTCAAAAAATAGTTATCACATGTTTTACTATCACTGTCACCCTGCAATGGCAAATTTTTTTTCAAATCTCTTCACGTTGTTCCTCCAGATAATGTCCAGATATCACAACTTGGACTGCAGGGTAAACTGCAGGTAGGAATAAGTTCCAAAAGTTCAATTACTCAATTCAGAAACTTAATTTAATTGTCCATCTGAGCATGAAAAGACTTTGGCAGCAAGTATCACTGAGCAAGCAATCACTGAGATGGTCCTCAGTTGCTTAAGGAAGCAGATTCAGTGTCTGCCTGTAAATATATTCGCTCTGATGCTGATGACTTTAGTTTTTTTTTTTTTCTTTTCAGAGAAAGCGATGACTCAGGCTGTTGTTTTGGGACATTGCCTGTGATCTCGCGCTCTGGTCCGTGCATTAGAGTGTTCATGAGCTGACACTCAATCAGTTTTATTGGGCCTCTGTCATCCCACATGGCATCATTATCTCAAGTGGGACTTTCTACATGCAACCGCAACTGGAAACGCGTTAACTGTAAATGTCAAACATACTGCAGTATCTATCAAACATATTGGCTCAGCACTCAAGAGGACCATTATATTACTGCATTTGTTGCACTTTTATCGTTCACCCTCATTGTTTGTTGCGGTTTGCTCGCTTCCTTTTCCAGCTTGAATCGGTCCAATGATGTAAAAACTCTCCTGTGTGTTTATGGTTATCTATTAAAGGTTAATGTAACGTGATTGAGTAATTACATTCTTTTGAACATTGCTGCAGATTGAAACATCTTGTCGACTTGTAGTTTCAGCCATGCCAGACAAAAATACACATTATGTCAAAGGCTCCATGAAAATGCATTCAACTGATATTCCTCTACAGATGATATCCTTTGGTTACACCACGAAACACATCAATATCTATAAACAGAAATAATTAATTTGATTATGAGCTTGCAGGGATCCGCTTGCACATGCGCCACAGGGATTACATGACAGTACAGCTTCTATTACCGGTTCCAATTAACAAAATTATTCTCAACATCCTCACGAAGCTTTCCAGTTTAATGTAGAATTCATTTCACTCCGCTGCTATGTCGTCTCCGTTTGTGTCTATATTAATCGATCAACCAGCAGTTGGCCTACAGGATCTGAGTGTTCAAATTAATAAACAGGGAGTGGCTGTGACTATTATATACAGATCAACTCCATCTACAGCAGGGAAAGGCATAGCCGCCTTGCAGGTTCTCATTTTTACTATGTGAAGCAGGAACTGGATTAACATACAGTTTGAGTTTTGATGGAGACTGACTCGTTCATCGGCTCAGCTGTTGAGGCTGTGATGGGAAAAAAACAATGACATCTTCCCATCAAACCAAAGGCAGCTATTGTGCAACTTTAATCAGATCTGGCGTCCATCCTGCTTGTGTGTGTATTTCCAATTTGTGCTCAAACGTATCTTTTGCTGTTTCAATCCAATATGGATTATAAGATTCAAGCAGTTTTTGACTTTTATAAACTCAAAGACACATGCTCACACTATCAAGTTTATCAGCAAAAATGGTGGTATACTTAAACTTATAGCTGTGTTTCTGTCCACCAGATGTAACATCACTTGGCCCTATCACATATCTTACTTGGCATATAGTCCGCATGTGCGTTGGAAATAGCTGCTATGATGAATAGGGGAAGAGACAATTTCCTCTTTACTTTTAGATAACAAATGATGATGTGTCCTGATAAGCAAAGGATAGATGAGGCAGTGTAGAAGATTCACACAATGCACAACATTTTCCTGCACGCACTCCAGGTACAGGAGGTTTAGCCCCCATTCATTCCTATGATGGCTGCTCAGTGGTGCATGAAGCCAAAGAATCTTCCGCGTTGTGGGACCAATAGAGCCTGTGCACGAGGGACTTCCACTGACCGAGCTGGCTGAGTCCCAGATAAGCACCAAGCTAACTAGAATAGAGATAAAATGATTCAATCTTCCAACTCTTCTGGGCTTTCCAAATGTTATTGGACCGAACGGCTTAAATTATGATAGTCAAATGAGTCATTTCGCTGGGGTTCTGACGCTCAAAAAAAGTATTTTTGGGCTCCAATGCATCACGTGATGTTTTAAATACACGTTTCAGCCACAGCAAAAGTTGACTTCAAAGCCTCTCCCTTGGTGCTTGGTCAGGACACCTTAGATGTAAAATTAAGAAAACAACCAATGTGTGGATGGTAGTTTTGTGGTTTGAGCGCTGTTATGGGGAAAACTGATTGAGCTTTAGCTTTCTCAGCAAGACCCTAGTTCCTCTAGATACTGTGGCTATCATCACTTTCATATCTACATGTTTATTTTGTTTGCTATGGTACATTTTAAGAAAGTCATTGTTTCCTAAGTTTGCACATATTTTTCTCAGTGTCATGCCAGCTCATTAATATCTGGGCTCCATTCATGATGATAAAGGAAGTAAAACAGGTGATGCATGCTTTAATTCTTCTGGATCACGTACATGACATTTTGTAACTTCTTGTTTATGCAATACTGCTACATGATCAGCCACCATAACTTTGCCAAGCTAACAAACCCTTTGTCGCCATCTGATCAGTCTGATAACACTCTAATAAATTGTTAAGTAGCTAATGTACTATCATTCCTAAATACATGGAGATGCTGTGCATCTTCATGCTTTTGGGAGCTAAAAACAAGAACTTACGTTATTGAAAGCACAGTGCAGTATTTCCATTTTCGCAGTAAGTAACGACCCAGTCACATGTGACCATCAAATACTACTTGTTCTTTATCTCCTTCTTAATGAATCAAAGGGTGAGTTGGCCTAATATCAGATTAAATTCTTCTTCTTTCTTCTTCTTCTTTTTCTTCTTCTTGTTTATGTTGTTGCTGTTACAATCACCATGGTCATGTAACCCAGGAGAAAAGTACTTTACTGTCAGTCTTAGTTTTTTGAAAGCTTGATAGTTTAACATCCCTGCCTGTCAAAATAATGTAGTTTACATGTTATTGGTTAGACGGTGCATGTGAAAGTTACCTGTTGGTGGAGAGTAGTTAAGTCCCGCCCCTTTCCGGGTAGCAAGTTCAACACCATGGGGAGAGCAAAAGCGATAATTAGCGCAGAGTTGAAGAGAATGTGAAGCCATCAGAAACTCAGTTGAACTATGAAATACATATGAATAATTTATAAATTTGTACATGAAATCGAGCAGTACGGACAACAGACAAGAATATCGATCTACGAACCAATGCGCCGTGGGTTAATTACTCTTTTTGCCAGTCTTGGTGAGTGCATTCGTAGCTAATGTTAAGCTAAGCTAACATAGCTAACTTCCATAGTCGGATAGGCAGCATATGGTACTGCAGGGAAAGAGCTTGTATTTAATTTCTGGCTGAAATGGCCTACAGCTGTCATAATTTGCTCCAGTAAGACATTAAAGTGTGTCAAAAGATAAGTTACTATAGCCTATTTGAATAAGTAAAAAAAGTTATTTATATATCTTTTATTTAGCTTCTTGTAAAATGATGGTAAAATGTCAAGGGAAATGTGAAAAAGTATATGCACCAGGATGTTGGATTTACTATAGAAATGTGAAGCGTGTAACAAGTTAATGCTGCTTACAGACACGTCAGTTAATGGTTTAAGCTCATATAGCAGTTTTTAAGATATATGTAATATTGAGGCTTGTGATGACGTGACATTTAATCATTTCCATGGATAGTTGAAACTTTGGGACTGAAAATAATAGCTCTGTTGTTATGCAGGCTTTTTGAGATCCTTATGAATTGCCTCGGACTTCGGATTCTGGATTCTGTGCTTGATGAAGGCGATGGAGAGCCAGCATTGAACCTGATCATCTCTCCCTTCCGAAGAGTGTAGTAGGTTAGTGTCACAATCCTTTGCCTGTTTTATTTTCAGATGCAACCAGACCTAAATTTGACAAGGCACACAGAATAGAACGGATCTGAAACTGCCTGAATTGACTTAACCCTGAAACTTACTGACTAAACTAAGTCCTGAGGAAACATATTAACGCAGGAACCGAACTTTGTTAAGGAGCACTTCCTTTTTGAGGGGCTTCGGAAGTTGGTCATGAAGAAGTTGAAGTTTTTCTAGTGTTATGTTTTCACCTCTTTATATTTGGGTGGAGGCGGATGGGGGTCTCCAATCCAGCTACTGATTTTTGTCCTCAAACCCTCCTTACGTGCCCAGACACAGTTCATTTGAACAATAAAGCTGAAAATATACAGACAGCATTTTCAGACAGTATTTTGCCACAGGTCAGCTGTTTGGGTCAGACTTTCAGTGGCTGTCCAAGAGCAATGTACAGTACCAAAACATCTGATCAGAAGTATCACTTGAAACATGCAACAATTTAATGCAAGGAAATAAATGCAAATAACTTAGATGGCAGATGTGCTGGCTGCTTAGTCCAGAACTACCCATTGGTTATTCTGCGTTTAAAGATGATTTGGTTTGTAAAATATCTGAACTCAACCGTAATGTTTCTGAGCTGTAGAAAGGTTGTTGCAAGGATATTTGCAGTGTGTCGACAAGGTGTACTAAAAGTTGGGACATATTTACCTGCAATCTGTTTAATAGTGCTTTTGAACAGGGCCTGATATGGCCTTATAATAATATCACAATATCTTAAAGCAAGTATTAGAACAAGTACAACTGTCTGACAAGTTCTGAAAATCAGATTTAATCAGGTTCAAGAATTAATCAACACTATGCTGCTTTTACTTTCTGCCAAAGCTGAGAGTGGAACTGCCACAGATAACTGAACATACCGTAGATTTCTTATGTTGTCATGTAAGAAAAAGCTAAAATCAGCTCTGGTAGCAACATCCTCCTGAGAAGTTAATTTTATTGAACTGATGAGAAAACTACAAATGGAGGTAACCAGGAAGAAAGATCAGTAAAGACTGATCAAAATTGTGTGTCAGTAATTTGACTCCAGGTCGCTGCTGTGATGGATGAGTGTTTAGTCTACTGCAGATTGCATTTTAAATATGTGTACCCATAATCTGCTATGAATCAGGAGTTAGGCCAATTCAGTGAGGTAAGATGACCTGTATGATGAGTATCATCAAATTTTGTTGTCAGTTTTTGCTTT
>CAEMYA010000009.1:3693539-3748180 GCA_903131615.1 Diplodus sargus
TCGGCCCCAGAGGTGTAGTGCTATTTTTATAAATACCAGAGAGCACCTGCAGAGCGTGGGCGGGCATAAACGCACATGGTTATCTTGTGGCTTGTTTCGGAAGGTCAGTTAAGATCAGGTTTTTTTAAACCCTCATTCTCAGCAAGATCATTAACTTGCCCTTTTAGCTCTTCCAGAAAATGAGAGGATGTTTACCCCTATGGTCACCATTAGAGTTCTCAACGGGCCTGAAAATTACAACCCAACCCGACCCGCGGGTTTTTAAGCCTGAACCCGACGCAGCCCGACACAACAGCATGAATTGTCTGCCCGAACCCGACCCCCCGCTTGCCTGCATTGTTTTCCTCATACACTTTTTATCATGATCAGCCAGACATCAGATGGAAAGGTGACGCGAGCCAGGAGACAGGTGCTGCGTCAACGTCAGCAGCAGCACCCGCTCCCGCTGCAAAGAAGACACTGCGCTTCAACCAGTGGGAAAATATATTCGGAGAGACAGAAACAGACAATCTGTGGCAAGTTTACTTTCAGCCAATTCCATCTTCTCCAGTCAGGCTATAGGCGCAAGTATACGTCACGCAGCAGTGTCAGTCCTGCGTCTGCCCCTCCCCATGAAGCAGGCAGCCAGACTCACTCTTCACCACACGTGAACAGCGATGATTCACAATAAACAATATATAATTTACAACCTGCAAGAAATGTGTTTTATGAAATGTGTTTTATAAAAAAGGAAGCTCGTGGCCCAGCTCATTTGCGTATTTTTTCGGCCCGAACCTGCGGGTCCGGTCGGGTTTGTCGGGCCGGCCTGCTCCTGTACTTTGAGCATAAGGCCATATTTCCCTTCCCAGTTTACAGAGACTTACTGACCTTGGTGTTTGCCGTGTGAATGCGGTTAATTTAACTTTCAGACTCCAGGGTCGAGTTTCAAATGGTGACAAATTTCCTATAATAATCTCAAAACTGAACCTCTCTATGAAGATAAACTTAAAGCAGTTTATGTGAGCTAATGGGAATCCACAAGTATAAGCAAGTATTTTTCTGAAAACCAATCCCATTTGTCCATTTTAAATAGCTTTCTATTGACAAATTAAAAAATCGAGGACTCTTATTGTAACATTTTCTTTTCATCCATATAATAATTTAAACGCAGCATTCAAAGTTAAACACTGTCTGACAATAATAAACAAATAAACAAATGTAGTTGCAAATATGCAAATGCAAAGCATTAGAGAGAGAGCACAGTGGTTAAGGACTTCCTCAAAGGTTTCACAAGACAGAGATGAGCGATAACAGCACAGCACATTCACACTCAAACTCACATCCAGTCTCGTCAAGCCATTACATATCGAACATAAACTGGGGAAGAAGCACAATGGATGTGGGAGCGCTTATCTACACGTTGGTGGAGGTGCTCATCGCTGTTTGCTGCTGTCTTGGGAATATGTTGGTTATTTTGGCACTTTGGACAAGTAAAATCATTCAGCAGCCTACCTTCTGCCTCATTGTCTCTCTGGCTGTGGCTGACTTCATGGTCGGCTGCTTGGCCATCCCGTTGGCTGTGCTTGTTGACGGACGGGTGAAGACTTCGTTCCACGGCTGTCTCTTCATCAGCTGCGTGGTCATCCTGTTTACCCTGGTCTCAGTTTTGTCTCTTATGGCCATTGCAGTGGACAGATTCCTCCGGGTGTATATCCCTCTCAGGTAAGGTTTTTTGAGAAGATCATTTATTATGTAGAACAAAAATAAATAGTAGAGCTGCAATGGTTAGTTGATCAAAGGAACATTTGTAACTGTATGTTTAAGTATGTTTATTTGCCAAATGATTAACCTTGAATAATAATAGGCAGATTAATCAATAATAAAAAACAAGCATTACTTGCAGTCTAAAAAATAGCACTGCTAGGCATGGCTTGAATCATTTTATCTCTGAACCCTTTGCATAGCTTACACGATAAAAAAGGTATTATTTACCGTTCATAACTACAATGACTTCATGCTTTTATGTAATTGCTATTTGTACTAAGAATGTTTTGAATGTACAATTGACTACATCAATATTTTCTGCTTTTCTTTTCAGGTACAAAAGGACTGTAACACAGAGACACTCGTGGCTTGCGGTAGCAGCATGTTGGCTTGTTGCAGTACCACTGAGTTTTGCTCCCATGCTTGGATGGTACAACCATGACACCTTTTCTAAGTCAGCCAACTCTACTATTGTCTGCAGTTTTATAAAGGTGATTCCAATGTCATACCTGGTTTACTTCAACTTTTTTCTCTGCACCCTCATCCCTCTGATGGTGATGACTGTTTTGTACGTCTACATTTTCTGCAATATTCGAGGTAACCTCCGTGAGAAACCAGGCAACGGATTCCAAAACCAGTCCCCGAGCTACCTAAGGAAAGAGAAACAACTGGCAGGATCTCTGTCTTTGGTCTTGGCTCTGTTTGCCCTGTCCTGGCTCCCTCTACACACAATGAATTGCATCGATTACTTTAGTCCGATCAGTGTAGAACCATTAGCTTTCTATGTTGGAATCCTGCTTTCTCACGCTAACTCAGCTGTAAACCCTGTTGTGTATGCGTTCAAAATACAAAAGATCAAGGCAGCATATCTGAAGCTCTGGAAAGAGTATGGCACTTGTGGAGAAGAGCAAGGATCTCAGACAAGCCAGACAACAGACAACAACGTCAGTAGTAACTTGAACAGTGTGGCAAAAACTGAATGAAGGAAAACCTCCTGGTTTGCCTCTTTGTTTTCAAGGACCAAGTTTGATTCACTGTTGGACATACAGTAAATATTGTAAAATATTGTGTAAAAGGTAAGAAAGCTAGTTTTGAATTGGTGAAGATGACATTCTGTATAAGCAAATCTAGCCGTGTGCACTGAAAGATTGGTATAGAAATCTGGTTTTGTTTGTGTGCCCTGTATATATGGGTTTCTTGCGAAAACTGTAGAGGAAAAAGGCAACTTCCACTTGTCTTAAAAGCTTTAGCTTTAAACAAAGTTTCATATCACTTTTCTCTTTCTGTTTCTGTTCAAGTTTCAGTTCTTCATTGTACATCTCAACAGAAAGCACACCCTGTCTTGGAAATTGGCTTAATGAACTTTGAAAATTGCAATTTGTACTATATATATTGGTAACCAAGCTTAGATATATAAAGCTGAATTAATATGCTCTGTGCTGAGTGTACACCTGAATGAAAAAAAATTACGTACAATGTACAATGTAATATAATCAGGCCTTCCACAATATTTTCTTTGTTATTAGTTCAGACAGGTGTTAAGTCAGATAATTCTGAAATCAGTCAGGAATTCTTTAAATCTGTAGTTGCTCCCTGTTATATGGATTGGATTACATAGAAATCTTTTTGTCATATTTTGGCCCCCCCCCCCCCATGAGAAGCAGTAGACAAGACACTCATTTCAAAATAGTGCAGTGTAATACCACAACACCACAGAGCGCAGCCACCCAGATGACAAAATTATTGAGTCAACTAGTCGCCCCAGTTTCAAGTCCCAGAAATAAAAAACATTTTTGCAGAGCTTTTCTATTGGATAGCATTACATTACACAGATGTTCACGTTATTCTGGTCAGTCGGTACACCAATACATGACCAACTACCAATTGTACAAACAATATAAACCAGTTTTTCCCAAGCTTTTACCTGAGGGCCCCCTTTTTCTATCATTGAGTTAACTAATGACACCTAACTAATTGATATTTTTTATGAATATTTTATTTGATATTCAGTGGGCAACAACAGAACAGACCAATTTATAAACTGTATAGTTACACAGTAACCGCTGGAAGTTTCTGTGAAACAAGCCATTTAGATGAGCAGAGATTATTAACCAGATCATTTCCTGTGAGTAGTGCATCAGAGACGATTTTATCTGATATTTTTATAAACCTTTTGGACAATTCTGTCTTATGATTTTCTTCGCTTTGCACAATCATACCACTTAATGGCTGTGTTTTGCATAAAGTCAGTGTTTTTCTTCCTGACACATGGTCATTGTTCAAGCATTTCCTTTTTTCACTGCGTACTTTTGTAATACAGGATGAACCTGTTTAACAGAAAATGAACACTCTGTGAATATAGCTTCCATCCAAGTCTTCATTCTGCGCTCCTGTGAGATTCTTTTTGAATTTATTTCTTGGGTAATATTCATAATGCAGAGATATAGGACTACTGTCTATTTAAAAAAAAAAAAGTTTTCTTACACCTATTAAAATAGAGAAGGTTTGGCGACCCCTAGAGGGAGTCATGCCCCACTGTGGGAACCACTGACATAAAATATACATTTGCACTGTATTTTAATAACTACTGTTGTATTTCTTCTTCTCCTTTTAACAAGCAGTCTCAAGCATAAATATTTGAGATTTGCATGTCTGAAGTAGAAATTCAACCTAAAACCTTGAGAAAAATATATGACACATTTTCGCATTTAAGATGTGTTGACTAGACCTAGATATTTTGTTGTTTGAGTGAGGAATGAAATCAGTGAACATGATCAAATATTATGAGGATAAGATTATGGATTATTTTAATCAGCAATGGTGGTTGTTTGCTAACGAAGACAACAATTCCATGCTATTTCAGGACATCATCTAATACCTAATGTTTTTGTCGAGACAACCTAACAACAGAACATCTATACTGTGTGTGTGTGTTGAATGCGTTTAAATTGACAATTATTAGCGATGTGTTGGTTGTCATTATGAAAAATGTGCAGAGCACCCAGAAGGGACATACTAAAAAAATGCACCAAACCATCATCTTTTCAAAATAAAATACTTTCTTGAGTCAATATTTTTCATCAGCATTTCAAAAATATTTGTTGAGACATCAAAACATTCGATTAATTAATACAACTTACTTACTACTGACTCATCAGTATTAAGTCCATCATGACGTCATGTGTTTTTATGTTTTTTTTTGTCTTAAGTTGTTTGCTAAGCTAACAACTTGAGAAAAAAAGCTAGCTAAGCCCTTTGTTTTGTTTCCTCAATTCAGAAATGTATATACAGCTGTAATTTTTCTGTGAATACGGTTTATATTGACCCCGAAGTCAGTTTAAATTTATAAAAACAATTAAAGTTTCTGCATATTTACAAACCACTATGTTCTTATTTCCTATTCCTGCTTGCATAAGACTTTCAGTGTGGTTCTTTTGATTGAGCCATCAATCAGAAAAGTATACAAGTTGGCTTCTACAAGACTATACTCACCGGATATATAAACACAATTTGTAACTTTTAAGATAAACAGATTTCTTCAGAAATATTTTTGATATCCACAGATTTCATACATGAAACAAAGGAACAAAAACATAAAGCAGTGATTTCAATTATTTATTTATAATCCAGCAAAAAACAGGAAGTTACATTTACCTTGACAGCCTATAACCTTTCTCAGGCTAAGGACCTCCTTTACACATTAAAATGGTTTGACAATTACTCTTTGTTTAAAATCTTTGGAGCCCTGAATTTAAACCGGGCACTGTCCTTATTTTTAGATCTACATCCGCCAGCAAGTAGCTACTTCTAGCCTGAGGATCCTCTGTGAATACGGCCCCAAATACACACAGTCTAAGTCCTAAATCTTAAAAATTTCCAAAGCGATGATAGTCTTTGGCCACAAGATGGCATCACAGTGGCTCCTTCACCCCTCCTCCAGTGTGAGTGAGCTGTGTTCCAAGCACTCATTGTACCTCTCAAGGAAGGTAATAGACTGTATAGTTATCACCTGAGTAGGATTTACTCCATCCCACAAACTATACAACCTACTACCTCACCTTGCTAGGCTCAACTCTGGGCACCAATGAATATCCTTAAAAACAAGACCTCAGTCAATCTGAAACATATCATACAGTTCATATGTGTTGTTATGACACCATCAAATGTATTATGTCTTTGTTATGTCAGCAATTGCCTCTGCAGAGGTTGAGGCCTTAATTAATTCATCCATGAAGCTTCTTGTACGTTCACGCTTTGGCATTTCAGCAGAGCAACCTGTCTCCTCAGGAAAGACAGTAGACTGTATAGTTATCTCAGAGGGAGGATCTAAACCCCACAACTATTCAATCTACTACCTCAGCCTTAAGGACAGAAACTTGTGCAGGTACCAATGGAAACTTGTCAGTCAGGCTGCAAGACAAAAATAAAGAGAGAATAAGTTAATTTTTAGATTCACCAGGAGCCAACAGTGGTTAACGTAATACATTTTGTTCTGCATGTAGGCCTAGATTGGAATGTTTAATCCCACCTAATAATTTCAGACTGTGCTTAGTAAAGGACTGGGCGGTATGACCTTAAAATAATATGATATTCTTTCCTGTGCATATATATATATATACATGTGTGTGTGTATATATATATATATATATATATATATATATATNNNNTTTTTTTTTTTTTTGATGAAATGCAATATTGTAGGGATAAATATTTGTACAAAATGTTAACATAGTGAACAGATAGAACAGTCTGGTCTGGTATAATGAAATCTCAGACGGTATATAGATTCTTATAACAGTAACAATATATGGTGTATTTATTGCCAAGCCCTAGTTTAGAAGCTTCACAGGGAAACCTAACAAAGTAGACTTTCAAAAGCATTTATGTAACTGTTAAAACATTTCAAGATTTATGGTGATTGTTTTGTAGTATATTACTAAAATAATATCCAAATTGATGGTAAAAACATTACACACATTACACAATACGCACAGTAATAATAATGTTAAACAATGTTGCACGTTAATGTTAAACCACATTATTACAATTCAACACCTGCCATGGAATGAAGTTGTCTGGTAACAGTTTTATCAGGAATTTCCCTCTGAGAGCAATTTCCTCACTTGACTCACCACATTGTTGCCGGAGTTGTAAAATAAAGGCTTGGTTCTTAAGGGTTACAACCAGCCTGACACGGCTACTTTGTTTACTGTGTGTAAGTGATATACAGTATCTGAAGACTTTCATTGGTCAGCATTGATATATTTGGCCGTTCCTTAAGAACAACAGGTGATGGACACACTGTAAATTAGCATACTGGAAAAGTGCCAAAGAAATACTTTCTTAATGAACTGCAAATACGCTTCTGTCGCCACAGAACATGTGGTAATCTCTGAAATCCTGCAAGGTAAAAATCACTTCCTTGGAAATTGGCATTTAATGAAGGGCAGCTGTGCCAAGAATTAGGGTCACTCTTAAACTTGGTTTGGGTCTTTCTAGCTTTGCTTTACAACAGGCATAAAAAAAATTGTTCAGCTTAAACAAGCTTCACCCCTGATGTGGTCCATTATGTCAACCAGAATGTAAAGCAAAGGAACAAAACATTTAAAATGGCAGTACCACGGCCATTTTATGGAGTTTGGCGCCAGCACACAACATCTGGGGTGCAACCTGTTGGCTTCTGCCTCCTCCTTCCGTTCAATATCCCTAAATTCGACTGTTTTTATTTTCCCCCAAGTAATAGTATTTGGGATGTTGAGCCTAGCTTAAGAAATTGTTTGTTCATAATTTCAGAGAGCTGATTAACAAATGCATGTTAAGAAATACTGCTAGTGATTTTGAGGTTGCTTGGGAAGTTTTAACAGAAGAACGGATGGTTTGACTTCAGAAAATTGCCCTTTATGCTCAGTGTGAAAGCCACTTCAAGTCCATTGAAAAAGGAGTCTGTTTACTGTGCCAACTAGAGTCTGGGACACAAGCTGGGCAGAGCTGTCTGGTCCCCGACAGAGCCATACTTTGGCTGAGCCGACTGAGCCCAGACACTGTTATGGTAGACGACGCTGGTCAACCCATGCAAAAGCTAGGACGCTTTGCATAAATTAGCATGTGAACCATGGTCGCTGAAAAGCGGCTGGGCAGTTCATTAACATTCTGAATTCCTCTTTGGCCTAATTAATGCCGACAGTGATTGAAATGTTTTGGCAGGCTGTGCTGATGCGGTGCCAGGCCATGCTCATCGGGCCATAATGAAAAGGCACAGGGGCATCAGAGAGTGGGAGGCCTTAATTGAGATGTTGAATTAATTAGACGGCAAATGGTATCAAACTCTTCTAACTGGCTGGCAAAGGGGAACAAGTGAAAACAGAAGTGGGTTAAACTTTTTATACAAGAAAAGTTGTGATGATGGGTCATGGACTGGACCGGAACCTTTTTATCCATCTAAAGTTATTAAAACTATTACTTACTGTAGTAGCTTAACAATTACTCCACATGAAGCAATACAACTTAAAAGTTGCTTTTTTATTTTCATCTCACTGTAAAAGCCAGATAATCTCTAGAATAAAAGTAAAAGTTAATAAAAGTTTGATCTATTCAGTCAACACACACAACCATTTCCACATTGCATCATCTAACGTTTGACTCACATCTCTGTTTCTCAGAATAATTGCATTTTAATGACAGTTCACACCAAAATCAAGAACTACATATTTTTTCCTCTTTCCTGTAGTGTTGTTTATTCATCTTAATGTTTTGGTAATATAATCTAATCATATACTGTTATCATCAATCAACTTGGTTTGTGGTGCTTAATGCTAAAGAAAAAAATAACTGCAAGATAATCCACAGACCTTTTGCATCTAATCGTAGACGAGAGGCTTGTGCTCGTGAGAGTGCAGGATGTAAAAACGAATGCCGACCTCTTCTGCAGCGAATACGAGATATCAACTGTAGATTTCCGCAGATTATCTTTTGGGAGTTTTGTATGCCTTCACTTGGTTATGGTTAGGGAACTTTTGCGGGTTTGGGGGTTACCAGAGGTTCGAGCTCGGCTGGACTGTGACGTTAGCTGAGTTAGTTGTTCGTGAGAAGGCAGACATCTCTCCGGTAGATATCTCCAAAGCTCGCCAACCCACACCAAAACAATCTCGATTGATAAATTGCCAGGTAAGAGGAAAAGTATACATTTCAGATTTAGAGGTGAACTGCCTCTTTAAAATCAAACATTCAGTGTGTCATTAAATTGACAGCCTGATTTTAAAAAATCAACCATCCTTCTGACATAGTATATATAAAGATCACTTACCAGCTACCATAACTTTATACATAAGTGGTGATAAACAGGAAGAATAGATATCTCAACCACAGGCCAGTAAGGCATGCACACTGGTGCTACTACTTGAATTTTTTTTAGTCTTTCTTACCTTAATTGTTACAAAATGTCCCATTCGTGATTGTGCATCAACTTCTGTAAATCAGCTAGCACTTCCTTTACAAGTCCATATGGGTTAATTGGTACGTTTACAACCACGAACTAAAGGAAATGTTTCTTGCTCTCTTTTTTTCATTTCTTTTTCTTTTTTTTTTGTTTTTACAACCGGAAGTGGTGGTTTGACTTTCACAGCTATCCCCAAGCTGCTGATGATAGGAAAATGGCTGCTCTGTTGCAGAGTATAACGATGGAATGGAAATATGAACCCATTACCTTCATTTTAGACTCACTGAACACAAGAGCAATCAACATATCACTGACACGATTCATTGTTGCTTCAGATAGAGATGCGTAGAGCATCCGTCTTACAATAGTAAACATTTTACCTAAGATATTCTAATCGCGGAATAAACTGAGAATTTAGAAGACGACGGCACAAAAAATACCCATTAAAAGTTGGCGTTGGTCCATGATGATCGGCGGAATACGGGGGACGACTGTGAGGGAAAAGACTGAGGTTGGTTCTCTTATGCGGCTCTCTCCAATATTTGGTGCCAAGAAAAGGGCATTGTCTGCGTGCCAAGCTGAATCTCAATGAGACAAAAAGGGGGTGATGTCGTGGATGCAGCATGGCAGAACCTACCACTGAGGGGGGAGGAGAGTATTGGCAGCCAAGCAATGAGAGGATGCCATGTCAGAAAGGGGGTATGATACCACACAATAAGGTATGGTGGCATAGCTTGCTGCCAGATGCTCAGTGTAGTGTCCATGCTGTGTGAGCTAGGTGTTCACACATCTACAGAAAGGTCCATTGTTCCATAAGCAGACTTTGTCCATATGTCGGGCAAGTGGTTATGTTTTGGATGAGCCTGAGGTTTCAGCTGAATCTCATCATCTGTGATGCATCCTGTTTAATAAACACAGGTCAGCAAGACTTTATGTCCATCTGGCAAGCCGACCCAGTCTGCCACATCTTCACTGTCAGTAACTGTCTTGACATCTTTATTTAGAGCACAATTTCCAGATTTATTGTCATTTCAATGGAGCATCAAATAACTGAGCTATCCTCCATATTTTCTCACAAAAAGCACTTGCAAATTGATTCCAGAGGGGCAATTCTGACCAGTCTGAGTTTTAATGTGTAAACTTAATCAGCATGATGACGGACAATGTTATCCCTGTTGAAACTGAGCTGTTGCAATTGTCAAATCACATAGTCTTTGTTGATTTCATTTTAAATATTCAATTTCTAGGAGAGATCAAAACATTCTTACCATAGCACACACACAGTTAATTATATTGTTGAAGTTCCTTTTTTTTATTTCTTGCCATGTTCATTTTTACTTGCTTTTATCTTTTTATGGTATTTTTTTCCCAAGCCGTATTTTATTATCATTATTATTTAGTATTCGATGAGCACTCAGACCTTAATGTAAATCTTAGGAGCTTGAGGTAAATATAAAAGACAGACATTCAAACACACTTGTAATTTGAGGAAAAAAACTGTCAAAGTAGTCATATAGTTTGGTGGCCCACAAGCTCTTTTTTTGGCTTGTGCTTCTGTTAAAGAGATACAGTATCTGCATATGAGGGACAAGATTAGTGTATTGGAAGTGTTCGAGTTTCTGTTTGTTGTCCATTTGTAGACCAAGTATTGATCACATTTGAGCTTGCTTTGGTTGCATTGGCACTTGGAGGAGGAAGTCTTGGCCTGGTTTTAAGTTATCCTTTATCCAGACAACTGCTGGTTACACTGGACACCCAGAAACATTTGCTGTTGGCCCCAGAGGGTAAATCATCTTGAGACCATCGCCGATGGGTTCTGAGATTGCTGACGCATTAACAAGATTAAAATTATACTTGGCAATGCAACCTGTGAGTTTACTCAATAAGGGAACTTCCTTTGTCAGTTTGTCTAATTTTGGATTTTGGATAAAACTATGCAGTAATACGAAAAAAACAAAAAGATTTAAATTAGAAAAATAAACTTAATTTTGTGTTTTATTTACGCATTTACTGCTTCAGTAATCGTTTGTGACCCATTAGATTATTCTTATATCCCATTGTGGAGATAGATACCCCAAACTGGGGAATCCCTGGACCAAACATTAAAGTTGGGTGCCTAGAACTGTTTTTTCTTTTGCCCTGTAATTAACAGAGGTATCAAGTATTGTTTTACTATACTAGTACTGTGTATAGAAACACCTGACCCGAGGGTCGTTCATAGGTGTGATCAGTAGTTGGGCTGTGTCTGTTAGGGCTGCATGATATGTTAATATGTTATTGTTATTGAAAAACCAGTAAAATCCTGATGATGTGGCATTTCTCCTGGTCTTTCCCAAAGAAACCTGTTTTATTACATCTGGAGAACAGGCTTTGTGGGCCAGAGCATCTCTATAGCACTACAGCATTTCATTTAAACACAGCAGTTCTTGCCATTTGGATATTGCACTCAGTAATATTGCGGTTTTGGTTATTTTGGATTAATTGTGCACCCTCGAGTGTGTCTACTGTTTACGTTTTAACACACTCAGCATCATGATATATCCACATTGTTACTAATGTAACTTAATTATTATAATTATGTCATTAACACTTATTTCATAGTATTCTGATCAAGAACAATGTATCCAAAGTGTAATGGTGCAACAAAAATACAGTTTTAAAGCATTCTGATACTGATATTCATGATTTTGGATAAAATATCTTTTTACATGACTCTTAAGGTTAGTGCGGATGATTTGTACATTTTCATCTTTGGTGAAGTATTTGAAGTGCTTTATTGTGGGTTGTTTATTTCATGTTGTTTTATTGGAGTCACGAGGCTTCAGGACGGTTCTTTGTGGTGTGTATTTCGTTAGGGGTTGTGGACGTGTCCTGTCTCTCGGCTTGTTTGTCGTATCTATATTCTATGTTATGCGCCCAATAAAGAATGAAAGATGCATATCTGCTGTACACACAGTGACATTCATAAGAGACCAGGGAGGGAAAGTCTCTGCAAGTGCTTCTTTTGGTTTATTTTAGTAAAAGTTACTCAATACAAAGGGAGGCTGAAAGTTAGATGATCACAAAGAGTGTCTGAAAGTTAGTTCAGTGAACTATTGTCATACGTGGCTCTATATCCTGTCACGGGAAACCTGCCAATCTAATATTCCACACAGGTTAAAACAAATGTTAGGACACTGGGGGAACATCTGGACCTTCCAGATGTTATTCTCAAGACAGATCTCTCATGGCTTTTGCTCAAAACTAGAACAGCTGTAAGTGGTATTTTTTTTTTTTTTTGCAAGTCAAAAGAGTCAAATCGAATGCTGTTTATAGCCCACGAAACAGTTTTGCTAACAAACAGGAAGAGCTGAATGTGTGTATGCAGTATGACCTGATAAAAACAACAGCCAAAAAAAAAGAGACTTTGATCCTGGTCACCACAGAGTCATTCCAACCATGGGGAGGAGAGAAACGCAAATAGCTGAGGATATGGCTTTCCAAACAACATGTCATCAAGCAGCATAGCGAGTTCATCTGAGGATAAGTGTGGGGGAGGAGGAAATAAGTTCAATTACTCTCGGTCTGCCCATTCGCCCTGCACCCTCCACCTTCTTTTCTTCATTCGCCCTATCTGCACAGTACAGTATGCCATAATCTGTCGTTATCACATGCTCAAACAAAAAAGCTGACTGCACTGTGTGCAAACAAAAACCACACAAAACTACATACCACGTCGCATGTGGCAAAACATTACAAAGTCAGTTTGCAGGTCAGATCATTTAGAGTAAAATCTGTAAAAATTGCGTATTAAACCAATTGTATTTATATCTTTTAATAGCTTTTGCGCTTCGTGTGGTTACAAAACAAACACAAATAACCAGAAAATGCTTGATCTGAAACTGAGACCCTGCAATCTTGCAATACAAGCCCCTTCATGTATAGAACAATGCTTCCAACAGAGGGATCTGGTTCATACTGGTTTGTGAACAGGTCTATCAAACAGCAGCATTCAAAAGCACTTAAGGAAAGTATGTGATTTTCCTGTATGATATAGAAAACAACATACTATTCTGAATGTTCTTCTTCATTTTGTGAAAAAATACATGGTAAACAATAGCCAGCGTACAGCTGGAGGATATTTTTATATTGCCTTCGTTTGTCGCACCCACATAGCAACGCCGCAACTCAGAAACCAAAATGTTTCGTGAAAAGTGTTAAATGCCTTTTATCTCTGATAATATCCTGGTTGAGGATATTTGAGGAAACAATCACTTTTGATGGGGTGAGATTTGTTTGTTCAAGCCGCTGGAGTTGTAGAGTCTTTAGGCACCGACTATAAATTATACTTATATGTTGTTTTTTATTAGAGTCTTGTACTTTAAGAGGCAGTAACACAACCTCTTGAATGTCTTTTTACTCGGGGTATGTGGTTTATTGAACCGTACTATGTAAACAGACTGCTCATTACACTAACTATACACAAATGCTTTGGTAATTACCTTTTAATGCATTTAATCCAGGAAACAACATTATTTAAAACAAAGTCCTGTTGTGTCTCAACCGAGCAGTAATGGTGGCGATTTCGACATTGTGTTCGGTGCAGGCAAAGCAGACACGTGTACAGTGTGGAAAGTGACAGAAAAAGAAGTGTAAAAAGTGCAACAGAAATGAGACTTCAGTACAAACAGGAATATCGAGGCCCAAATAAAGGCAGAATCAAAAATGAGAAATACCTGGAGGTGAGTTTTTTTGTACAGATCAGGCTAGTGTTCACCCGCAGAGAATTAGGCCATGGTGGTGGCGTAAAAGAAAAAAAAAAAAAGTGGGTTAGAAATGAGACAAGAATGCATTTCCACATCCCTCTCTTTCGCCTGCAAGACAAGGGAAAGGCTGAGTAGTGTACCAGCGAGCAACCCCACTTGAACAGGGGCTGGGGCTTGCGAGCAGTTTCTGGGCCATGCCCTCCTCTCTCCCTGCCCACTTTTGCCCTGCTGCCAAGAGGGAGAAACAGTGAGGAGAAAGAGAGGCAGGAAAAGAAATAATGAAGTCACAAATTGTGCGTACACGCTCCCACTAAAGATACGAAATCCACCTGGAATACGTATAAAAGTAGACCGATGTTTTTTTTTGTGTGTGTGTGGCAACTCAACTCTGTGACTGTGAACTGTAGATTATATGTCATCAAATAGACATCTCACTTGACTGTAGGGCTGAGAGTGGGGAATGAAACAGAGAGAGACAGACGGAGAAATAAGCTTGGGTTAAGGAATCAGAAGTGAGTACTTACATGCTGTCTTGTAACAAAGCCAGAAGGTTTGACAGATTTATCTTTAGTTGGCCAAACAATTCAGTGCCAGATATTCCTGAAGCATTTCAGAGCAAATGAGTTAAAGGCTTGTCCCAGAGCCGTGCAGTAAAACCTTTTGTCAGCAGTTGGCATCATTCCCGGGTAGTACATGCCTCACGGTTCCCATTTTCGGTAGTCACTCTGCACGTCTTTAGTTGTTCTGCACCTGCCTGTGTTTTATTTCAGATCTGTTGCAAAGTCTGTAGAAGAACATGGTAACCGCGACGTTCTGATTTCATTTTTATTGTACTTGAGCGGAAACCAGTGTTTACTGTCAACATAACAAACCAAACGAGTGGTCTGGGATGTTTACCACAATACATCCTCATGTAACAGAACGTGTCATGGAGCCCTGACACGCAAATAAGGGGCAAGGGGAAGGGTCAATCTCTGGGAACACGTAGATCCGAAAATAATGTTTCCCCTGGACCATCACCAAGGCACTGAACACACTAAAATAATCCAATGTGCAAGTCTTGAATGGGGTGTGTTAATTTTCAAATGGGTCCAGAACCACAGAGTGCCACAGACATCAGTATCTTTCCTCAGGCAATATCCAAGGCAGCCTTCTGTGTGACGTCACAGACTCTTCATTCTTTTAAGCAATTATCTCCATACATATACTTAAAATCCTCTCTCTCCTTGCAGTCTCTCCAGATCATTTCGTTTTGTGTTCTTGAAGAATTTGTTGTGTAAATGATCAAAAAAAGGCAAGCGTGAATCACTGTGCTGAAACCTCAGGCAGGTCGAGGAAGAGAAGCTGCAAACTCCCTGTGCAAAACTTAACTCTGTCTTTCTCTTCCTGCTCGCGAACACCGAGCTTGTAAAAGTTTCAGCTGCAAATGCTTGGGCCAGCCTCCATTGGCACAGTTTCAAAAGAGCACTGCCTGTTTCAGAAAAACGGAGGGGACAAGTCTCCAAGGGGAGTGCTGGCTCTTTGCGCTCTCTCTCCCGCCACCCCCTCTCTCTCTCTCAGAGACTCAGGGCACTGACCGCTCTCAGGACTTTTACTCTCTGCTCTCAGGGTAGTGCCAGCTCGGGCCAGCTCAGTCGTTAAGGCAGCTGTTCATCTGTTAGAGATCCACGGTAGTCTGGATCGCTCCGGCGAGGCTGGTCTGTATCACAGACACCCAGAGAATAGGAAATGCAAGCAACAGCACTATTTCCTGGATACTTTGTCCTCCATTTCAGATGTGTGTCAAGCTCTCACGAGGCTCAGCGCTGCTTGTGTTACAGTTCACACAAGGTTCTGGCTGCTTTGCCTTTATTTCTGCTCTGAGAGGCTCAAGAATTCTCATCTACCCTTCAGTGTTTTTTGCTTCTCATGCAATGTTGTATCCCTGCAACATTTACTCTGAATAGTTTTAAAGAATAATGCAATTTATGATAGAAAGTGCACAAAAGTGCACTAAAGTAAACCTCTCCCTCCTACAGGGTCCTTGTTATATTGTAAAGCCTCTTTGTGCAGGTGTTATATGGAGGACACAGTTATCTGAGACATTTTTCCACATACAGCAAAAAACTGAAATCTTATTAAAAAATGCCAAAAATAATTCCATACAGGACTAAAAGCTGTGCTATTGTGAACTACTGTTACTGTACTTGAGAAACACATTGAACCCTCACACAGTTATCTACACTAATGGGAAGGGTGTAAAGTTCATGTAACCTACTGTAAGTTGTAAAAATGATGACAACTTCTTTTTCTCAGAGGTTGTAAAAACACAGTTGCCTTTACAGTTACTGGCATACTGTATATGCAGGACGCTGCCAAAAAACACAAAAAATATGTGAAAACATGCTCCTCCAGCTGTTTGAGACAATAAATATTGCAAAAATGGTCCACATACCACTAGTTCTCGAATTATCAGTCTGCAATTGTGCAGTTCATTGGTCCTGATTCCACTCAAAGCCAAAACAGACAACTTTTTAAATTCCCCCTCCCTAACCCTAATGTTCTTGCAGCATAGACAGCGTGAGCAACATGGCTAGTAGTCTGGCTACTGCCCAAAGCAAACAAATCCTGAGAACTCAATTTGACCAAGAATCCTGATCTCAGTCTCATGAAAAAGCAGAATAAAACAGTTGTATTAAAGGTGCTATCTGTAAGAAAAGCTGAAGGAAAGCTGTCTTTTTCTCATTCCCAACTCATCAAATAATGACACTGCATGATTCCCAAAATGTGACACTTTGGAATTGTAGGACACGTCAAGTTTTCTTACAAATAGCACCTTTAATAAGTCGGCGGATTTAGTTACCTAATGGTCCAGTTGGTTTTGAAACGTCTGAAGTCCCACTGGTAAGTGGAAATGCTTATAAGTTAGGGAACAGACTTAGACAGGACAGCTCAGTTTCTATCACTCTCCCTCTTTGCCTTCCTTACCTCCTCCATCAGCTTCCACAGCTAATCCAGTTGTCGCACCATTACCTGCACAGCAACCAGGGATAACAATGACAATGACAGACGCGCTTCCTTTGTGCCCTAACTTCTTCATTTCAGATGGAGAAATCGAGCTTGGCAGCCAACTGAATATCATAGTGCAAGCAAGATTTATAGGAAACCAATCAATATGTGGATGGTATCATTTTTCTACCGCCATTGCATAATGCAGTTAGTATTTATTTCAGAGTAAGTTAAAGCAAAAAAGTTGTCTATGGCCAGTTTGATATCATGAGTGTATGTGTGTGACAGAGCACTTACCTTAATGATCTCTGTGGCGTCAGTGACTGAGGACTATGCCGCTCCACTGGGACCATCCAGTAAGGCCATTCCTACTGACTGCATTGTGCACATCTTTGTTTATTTCGATGGCCTCTCCTCCAGTTATTCTCTCTTATGGGTCAAGAAGGGCTCTTTGTGTCGTATAGTCATAATAAGATCCCCTGGTATCCTGCTTGGGAAGATTTTATTATCAAGGAAGAGAGTAGGTGGAGGAGTGTTCTAGATTTGGCACATGGCTGCTTGAGCCTTCTTGAGGAACTTTTGTTTCAGCTTCGTCTTTTGTCCTCTGAGGATTAGTTTCGTGTAAAACTGATAACTTTTGCACAGACTGTAACGTAGTTGTGGAACCTTTTGGAAAAAAGAAGCTAACATGCTAACATCTATATTCCAGAAGGTTAATGTAAGCAAACCTAAACTGAACAATTTAAAAAAATATCAAGAATTGTTTACATTATTGATATTAGCTTAGCTGATGTGGACAAACGATTGAGACTGGCCCTTTTGATCTAATAACAGCGCTTTCCTATGGCGTCACCCTCAGGCCAAAATAATACTTTTTTCCACACCAGCAATATGAATCTAATAATAGTTAACTCGTCTCTCCATTTTCCAGGATGTGACCTTGTTGAATCAACAGCGTGAGGTTGTGAGTTTCAATTTATCAACAACCCAAGAGACTATTTTTGCCCCTGAATAGCATCTTTCCATTTGTAATGAATGGACGAGACCTCCTGCCATTGTCTTCTTTTCTACCCCTCCACCTATCTCGAACAATCCTTCCTTTGGGGACAGATTCATTTACTCCAGATTTTCCTGTTTCGTCTTCATTGTTTGTCCTTCCTGAGATACGAGCGCTCTCTGAGTTGATGATTCACCCGACTTTACAGTGCCACCAGGTTCACGTCCTCAACAACGTGCTGTTTCAGCACTGAACCCGTGGGTGAACTAAAATATCATCATCATACCCCCTCCTCAAACACAGGTCACTGCCACTGAAAGCTCTGCCTTTATGTATTTAACATAATTCTTCCTGGCTTAGTGTTTGCACAACTGCTCTGAATGGTTCCCGTTTCACCATAACTTTGATTAATGTGTTTTCATTTCATCCTGGCTTGTTGTTACAGTTGTTGGTATAGTAAGAGCTGGTTTTACAGCCTCTCTGGTGTGCTCCCGCTGCTTCTCCTTGCTTCAACAATGTTTACCATCTCGCTCGCCGTAATAAAACACAACTGACATGAAAATTGATTGGAAACAGTGTATGGTGAGAAACTCACTGTAGTTTCTGTCTCTTTAAGATCTCGATGGCTTCTCCGCTGCTCCCTTGAGGTCGCTGGCCTTCCTTAGGCTGCCTGCCAACTGCCATGTTACTGTCAGGCGTTTGCAGAAATGCCAGCAAAGCCATTAGTCTAGACCCTTTTGAACAGTCAGCAGACTGGACAGCCTGAGCAGCACTGTGATGGGGCAGAGACAAAGAGTCTGGCCTTATAAAACTACAAAACACATTATTTTTCCTTCTTTATTTCCTATCACATGTACTATTGTTCACTTCAGCTGTTTTTACTCTGCTCCCAGCTCCTCTTGTGAGCTCTGGGACCACAACCAGACAAGAGTGAAATGGAGTTTGAGGCTGTAGACCCTTGACGATGGATGACTACATTTTTTAGCTAGTAATTCTTCAAAATATGTAAGTGTGTTACAGTACCTTGTGCCCCCTGGTGCCTCACAGCTGCTTCTTGTATTGTTTCCTGTCTCTTGGGGTACAGCAGCATCTGGTGGCCGGCTCAGAAAATTGCACTTTGTTTGTAATACACTGTGCTGACACTTCTTTGTCAAGGAAGGATAATGAGACAACGAGCCCCTGGGCACAGACATATAAAATGCCCCCCACCCCTCCTTTATCGGAGGGCACGCCCAGATTGAAAGAGACACAATGTCTGTCTGTAGTCATTTAGTCTCTTTTTTCTGGTAGTTTTGCGTTCAGCTGTAATTTCTGTTGTCGTTTGGTAGTTGTTGTGTGTCGTGTGAAGGTTTTATGACTTTTTGTACTCGTTGTGTGTCTCTTGGTTATCGTTTTGTGTCTCTTTGTGGTTATTTTGGTCTTTTTGTAGTTGTTTTGTGTCTCTATGATAGTTTTGTCTTTTTAGATGTTCTCAGTCTCTGTGGCAGTTTTGTGTGACATAGTAGTTGTTTGTGGTTCTTTTGTGTCTTATTTTGGTTCTGTGTGTCTTTGTGTAACTGTTGTTCACATGCCATAGTTTTTAGCATCATCTTGCTTCACGCTGACACTGTTGCACACTTCAGGTCAAATACAGGCCACCATGCTGTTCCATTGGAGCTAACAGAGATTATGTCATTAAAGGTACATCACGTGTAGCTGTCAAGGAAAAGAGAATCTTTATTTTTCACTATTGCTACCATTATACCTGGATTAAACAAGTTACCCTCTGGCCTCAAACCTCCCGCTACGGCTCTTGATGATTGCACTTTACCCTTGTTTAGTTACAAATACCTTAATCATAATCATACCAATCTTGTCCATCCGGAACCTGTGTTACTTTTCCTCAGGTCAGTGAATTTTGATGCAAGCCATATCTCTTTTACTTGCAATCCTCCATACTGTTTATGTCAAATTCATCCTAGAGATGCTCACAGATGGAGAGTAGCTGATTACAGTAATCCCAGTTGAAGGGTCGGGCTTCATGGCTGTGTGGTGGTCGATGAGGGGACCTGTTGCTTTGTTAAAAATCCTCTTAGAAGTCGGGTCATGTGACCCCTCTGTGGGTTACAGGATGTGTAGTGAGCCTTGTTGGGATTCACAAACTGGACGGATGTCATCACACTGCTGCCAAGAAACACACCTACATAATTGGTGAGATTGTTTTTATGCATGTTTTATGTTCATACTTTTACATACAGACTTAAATACAGAGATTTACATTTGATATCCTTCAGTCAGAACAATCCCTTTCTCATGCTTGCTCACTAAGACCAAAATCCGGATGTAACCTCTTCACTCATCAGCCATGCCTCTCCACAATCACGTTGTAAAAGAGGCCTGGACACAGGACAGGTATGTCAGCACAGTAATACAAATTAGCATATGTGTAATCCCAGATTTTTTCTCATGAGGCCGTCTTTGTTCTCTGAATATTTTCAACTGCTTTTACACACACATTTCCTCATGTAGAAGCCAAGTGGTGCTAAACCAATTAAATATCAAGGGAACACTTTAATCGTTGTTGTCAGGCAGACCTACATGGGCCCAATTCTCATAGCCTGTGCGACCTGTTAGTGTAAGAATGACAATGTGTACTACAGAGCATACTCAGCTACAGGAAGCACGAGATGAGAAGCTTAGTTGGCTGCTGGCAGGCAAAATATGAAGACTACTCTTAAATATTTTATTCTTAAATGGATGGATGGATACTATAGATAGATAGATCCAGCTCCTCTGATGTTTTCGTTTATTTTCTACGCCATGGAATATAAAGAAACTGGCAAATACCTTAGAATCTATGCTCAAATGATTATATAAGGGGTTTGTCAACAGAAAAGTAAGAATAAGAATAATAGAATAATAAAAGCCTTACCTAAGTATTTTGCTGACACCAAAATGACACGACCGAGTAAATGATAGAGTTGCTATGATAATTAACTTACTAATATCATTATATTTCATCAGTAACTTGCAGCTGTCATTGTTTTGCCCCAGGATCCAAGAGGTTGAGGACTCTGCTTCAGACCAGCGACTGCAGGCTCAGGTAAATCTTTTCATTTAGCTTTAATTGAAAAAAAAAAAAAAGAAAAAAAAAAGAAGAAGTAAAATCCATTCTATGGAAAACTGGAAACAATAAATGAAGATATTGGACTTGAGCTACAGATATGGCTGGCAGTCTGATCTATTCCTCAGTAGGTGTGTAGGGGGGTTATAGGACAGACACCTTGTGATAGCCGAGTTATCTCAGGTATCTCGGATGCAGAAAAGAGTTTCAGATCTCTTGACAGTGTGCACCCATGGTAAACAAATCTTCTCCCTCCTCCTGAGCCTTTGTTGGTTTCTCCCATTGACGTGTTCCTACAGAGCAGATGGCTTTACACATAAATCCTATTAACAACTTTTGCTGATGGAGACGCAGTGAGTACAGGGCTTTCCCACTCTTTCATTATCTCTGCTGAGAAGCCTGCTTTTTTATTTTCTAACCTCTAAAGAGAAGCAGTGGTGGAGCTGAAGTTGGAGGCCAAGCCATGTCTGCAGAGAAGGTAAAAGGGTGGGGCTGTGGTTTTGTGGATTTCTTATTGACTTTCAAATAAGATTACTTTTCAGTGTTCAGCTGTGTAGTGATAACATGTAATGATATCTGGAGAGTGAGACCTAAGGGATAACAAAGGTTACTTTTATACCTTTTATTCTTACTTTTCTGTTGTCATACAACATATATATTTATACTTTGTCAATACAGAGTTTAGTGTTTGGGTGCAATGTATTCATGAGATCTTTTTTTTTTTTTTTAAATGTTTTATTGTCTTGCTGTTGACTACTTTAGTTATTTAAATCTGAGTCAAAGACATTTAGAAGAATTCTAACACAGAAAATAATCTCTGACCCACATGTGAGGTAACTGCTCTGTACACAGGAAGTAGGTAATCACGACAGACATCTTATCAACACAGACAAAATTCAGACATGCCTCGGAACTGTGAGCATCCCTCTAGGCAGCCTCAGCATGACACTAACTGTCTGCATACGAGTCATTTATTTGCATCTCACTTGACGATGTCCATGTATATGAAACTCATCTGCCAAGCAGTGTGTATGCATGAGGGATTGAAAACAATAATCCATTCATCTAAAATACTTACAATGAAATCCAAACCAAGTGCAACTGCAACAGCAGTTCCTTCCTCATACTTGTACTCTAATTATTTGGAAAGGTTTTTTTAATTGTATAGCCACGTGTATCAACAATTAATCAGCTGTCTCTTACTGTCAAGCCAGTCAGATGCAGAAACTAGGTCAAAATGTTTATTCATTTTGAAGTTGATTACCGGATAATTATTGGAAATTACTGAGTTGCAATAATCGGTCAACATACTGTCATCCAGAATATAAAGGTCCCTAAACATAGATTATTTACCAAACATGTGCTCTGATTGGGATGATAACCAATCATTTGAAAGGTTCTGTGGCAACAGCAAGACTACATAGTTATTTTTCAAAGTTTTAGGGTAAAGAAAGGGCAGAATTTACAAAGAAAATAGCTGTGATTGAAGAAAAATGTTTAAGCGTGCCGTTTCTCAACAGTTCAATTCAAAAGCAGAACAGAATAATATGCTCATTTGGATTGAGTGTAAAATTAGACCTGACAACTTTGACACAGCAATTCATTATGACAAATGTCAAATCTGCTGTGATTACAGTGAGTTGTGGACACAAATAGACCTCCATCATACAGGATCAACGTCTAATAGGATTACCTTTACTGTCTGCGCTGACCGCAGTTGCACTGACCTCCTTCTGTGTGACTTGGACAGTTGCACACTGTTCCTGTCACTTTGTAAAAAGGTTTAGTCATTAGACTCGTCACGCTTGTGACATTTTTGCCAAAAAAACAACAAGGTTCTCTTTTTATTTACGGAAACATTTTATATAAAACTTCTGTTTAACGAAATGATCACAAATGCATGGATGTTGTATGGGAGGACTAAGGGTCAGGGGTTTGAGCCCGCTTTGGACTTACACTTGTAAACCAGCCATGTGAAAGCTCATATTGCAGGTAATTTCAAAAGAAAATGAAAGCTGGACTGGGTCATAAAGATTTATAGTGCATATAGCAACAATATGCAGATAATACAGTTTATACTATGCTGACTTTAGAATACTTTCTATCTTGTGTCCTCTAATATGCTTCATGTAGTGTGTATTTGAGATTTACGGTGATTGTGAAGTATTTGTTTTAAGTGTATTAGCACTCAGGAGGAGGCCTGAGTCAGTTACATAAAACAGTTACAAAACGTGTTTTTTTGTGTGTGTGTGTGTTACGAAAGCGTATTATCAAAAATAGTAATAGATTATTCAACTTCCGAAAAAATTCAGGTTTGCAGTGTGCATAGTATCCTTTTTTATTACATCATGCCGTGTTGCTTCATCCACTTCCTGTACCTAAAACCATAAATACAAGATGCTATCAGCAACTTAGCATGGAGCTTTGCTAGAATCGATACATAATTATCACTGTATTTGTTACTAAATTAGTATTACTGTTTACTAGGATATTCTTTATGTAATCAGTATGATCCATTGAACATAACAATAATAAGTTCTGTTTTATAATAACTAGAACAAATGTTATAGCTTTAGTCGAGTAGTAACAATACAAATCTTCTAAATCTCCTTTTTCCCTTTCTACCCCTCGCTTCACATCTGACTTTGTGATGGTGAGTTCTTACCGCTGAAGATCTTTAATGGTGCTATTTTATAAAGAATTCCAAGATTATTTTTTGATATAAATGTCTCCTGCTTAATTTTGTCCAGTGTGGATAATCTTTTCTCTACTCTCCTGTTCCTCTTCCACAAATCTCACCTCTACCCTGTTTTGTATCTTTAAAGAAAATCTGTAGAAGGTAAAAAAGAAGAAGGAGGAGACAAATGGCACCACAGAGGCCAAGCTGAATGGAAAAGAGGCCAAGCCCAAAAAGACAAAGACCAAGAAAAGTGAAGATATATCAGAAGAGGACAGTACAGCTATCCAAAGTGAGTAACTTTTAAGAGATTGTAAGATTCCCCATGAAGATAGCAGAGGACAAATGGCGACCTGATCATATTGGTTAATCCACTTTCTCCTTATCAACACTATAGATGGAAAGAAGGTGAAGAAAAAGAAACCAGAAAAAGATAAAGATAAAGAAGAACCAGAAAAGGAAAAAGAGAAAGAGCCCAAAAAGAAAACCAAAAGTGCTCCAAAAAAGAAGAAAGGTACATCATTAGTACTGTGTGTTTAAACTGAGGTGTGTGAAATCATCTCTAATAAATGTTTTCCTATTGCTGTAGACTCGGGTACAGATGATGACGACGATGACGACGATGAGGACACCCCCAAAAAGAAGACAAAGAAAAAGACAACAAAGGACAGCTCTCCGTCTGCAAGTTCTGCCAAAGAAAAGAAATCTAAATCTAAAGGTACGGCATGAAGCAGGAAAACAGTTTTCTCAAGGAATTAACAGTCTGATTTAAACAACACTTATAAATCCAGACTAATGTTGTTAAGAGGATTAAATGATTTTATTGTGTAATGGTGAGTTAGTGGAAACACTGACTTGGTAGCAGGAGCAACAAAACACAGCAATCAAGTAAGTAGGTTGCCCCTGAGTAATCATCTGGGGAAACTGTTATTAAGACGACCACAAAGGTCAAATCCTGACAATTATCTTTTTAATTCCACCTAAAATTTACGGTTTTAAAGTGGAAATGTTCGTCCAGAACCGTCTGGAGAAAATGATGTCAGACGCTTGACGGTTGTTTTTCCAATCTGTCAAACACATTCTCAGCTTTTTTTATAACCCTAATTAGAAAACACTGATTAGCCAACTAGCGTGCTAAGTAAGTGAGAATGACTGAAGACTTTGAAGGACTCGGTAAACCTCAGGTAGTGACGCTTGGTCCACCATTATTGCTCCGACTGAAATATCTCCTCGATCAAGCAGAACAGACAGTTTTGGTCTCCAGAGGATGAATTCTAATGACCTCAGTGATCCCCTGACTGTTTCTGTAGCCCCACCATGATGTTGATATTTGTGATTTTGAGTTATTGCTGTTATTATTGTTGTCATATTGGATACTCTTTTGGAAACAAACATGTTAATATGACAAACCTGTCTTTAACAGTTTGGTAAGGAACAACTTCTGATGTGTGAAGCTCATTATTCCCTTGACTTGAGCAAGAAATTAAGTGAGTGTTAGTGCATGGATTTAATTGAGCTCTTTATCACTTCAATACTGATTTACTGATATAGCCCAGAGTGTTGCTGTGCTTTGCTGTTAATGTGATTGGATCATTTCCAGCACTTTTGCCTCTGAGCTTAACTTAACCTTCCTCCACCCCGGATCAGCTGTCAGTCATTTTAAGAATGCCTGCTCTGACTTGTGTTTGTGGCTCCCTGCACCTCCAGTAACCACTGAAATTTATTTAATTACATCAGTCGCCTACCTTATGGTAGCTATGGCAACATGTTCTTATTTCTGGTATCACTAGTCTCCTACAATATCAGAACAAGGTCAGCATTTTCATGCTTGGGAATTCATAATATTCTTTATTTCCTTATGTATTTAATGTGTGGAATCGTTATACAGTAAGGTGTTGTTCAAAGAAGATTGTCTGCATCTATAATTTTTTTTTAGAGGTTCAAAACTTTCTCATCAAAGTTTGAGTGTGAGTTTAACTGTGCCACATCCGACAGGGTTAAGCAGCTGGGCAGATTTTTCGTGTGACAAAGAACAAAAACATTTGGCAAAGAGATTTCGAGTCAAGTCAATGTGTTTGGATTTGGGCACCATTACTTCTGCTATAGTTTGCAATTCAAAATAATTGTAATTTTTGACACATATTGTCACCTAATTATGTATGGTATTATATATATAATATGATGGGCCTATTATCTATTATCAAACGATTGCTGTTAGAGACAGACCGACAGATAACTATCCCCTGACTGTTGCCTTCAGCTCTACACAGCTTTTCAGCATCTTTCAGTCTGTTGTTTTGTTTTTCCGGCCCACAACTTACTGTTTTATTTCACCCTCACCGCTCTCTGCAGCAGGCAGGTGTTTTCAGCAACAGCACCAAACAGCAGACAGACAAATTTGGCAATTAAAGCTGGTGAACAGAGTGGGTTATCTATCAGCTTAAAGCCAAAGCTTTTATATGCAACAAAAAAGATCTGCTACATTAATAAATAAATAGACAAGTACCTGTCAACAAGTTCGCCATATCAGCTTTGAAGGTAGTGATGTGTCAGTGTTGTGTTTGCAGCTTGTTGCTGCTGCACCCAAGAGGGTAAAAATGTACCAAACAGGCTGTCAATTCCTCAAGTTCATTAATGCCAGGAGTATACAGGGGAACCAAACAACTTTGAGCAGTGATCAGTCAGCAAGTCGAGATATGAGAGCATGTTGGGACTGATTCGTCCCTGTCAATCAAGTTTTAAGTGTAAGTGTTGACAGTATTGTGTATGTAATGAAGGTGCTGGGGACACAAGACTTGTGCCACAAGATGTAAGTGAAGAATTTGGCATCCCTTGCGTTATTTACTCGTGTTTTTGGCAGTTTGTTTCCCTGCTTGTGAACCTCGACTGAGAGCAGAGCAAACATCTGCACAAAATGTGAGCCAGAACAGGTTTCATCTTCTTTTACCTTGGTCTAAAACATATTAACTGTACAAGATATTACCCAAATATAAACTTGAGTTCAATATTAGACTAAATATAAGACGATAAGAGTAAGTTCCTCTGAGTCCTCAAGTGCTCAGAATTTGACATAACAGCTGGAAGAAACAGCGAGAGCAAATGTCAAACTGAGCTGACACAAAGTCAGGATTGCTTCATCTGTCCCAGCCGCAAAACTATGCTTGCTGATTGTTTACAAATTGGGAATGTTATGCACTCCCTCCACACTTCTCTAAGTCCACTGTCTAATACATTGGAATGAAATGTAAATAATTTGCCCTTGAATAAAAGATTAGATTCTTCATCGTGTGCTGACACGATATCCAGTTTGTTATAATGGATTCATGGATAGTTAACATTTCTTAAATTTTGCTCGTTTCTCATTTCTCAGAGGAAAAAGATTCAGATGGAAAGGAAAAAAAGTCAAAGGACAAGACAAAGGAGAAGGACAAGAAGAAAGAACCAGCTTCAATGTTCCAGATAAGCGGAGACAAAGACTCAAAGAGCAAGAAGAAAGGTGATTATGTTTTTATTTTACTATGTTATATTTATTGACTTTACAGTATAGCATGCATTTCTTTTAATGACAATGAACACTTGTTAGTGTGAAGTAAGAGCTCCTATGAAAAAGAAATTTAATCGAAATTCTTCACATCTGTGCCCTGAGCAGCTGCCAAATCAGAGAGTGACGACAGTGAAGAGGAGACTAAGTCAACCAAATCAAAAAAGAAAGCCACAGCCAGCTCAGCATCCATGTTCCAAACATCAGGAGACAAGGACAAGGACAAAGACAAAGACAAAGACAAGAAGACAAAAAAGAAAGGCAGGTTCACCAGTAACTTATCCTCTATCCTCTTTTTTTGAAGAGAGACACTGAAAAGTTTCTCACTGTTACTTTTTGTATGCTTCAGCAAAGGCAGAAGAGAGTGATGGTTCTGAGTCAGAAAAAGAAGAAAAATCAAAGAAGAAAAAGGGCAAAGGGAAGAAGAAAAAGGTGAATCAAATCTCACAGTTCACCTATGAATAAAAAGGCATTTGAGCCAAAGTTTAATTTCAGTGCTAGATAATTAACAATCGTATTTATGCGTCGCTCCCAGGAGAGATCTCCATCACCTGAGATCGAGTTTGATGACCTGGAGAAGTTTGTGATGCAGCCGGCTCCGCAGGGCGTGACGGTCAAATGCAGAGTGACTCGAGACCAGCGAGGGATGGACAAGAGCCTCTATCCGACGTATTACCTTCATCTCGACAACGAAAAAAAGGTCAGGGGTTTATCTTTAATGCAGTTTGAGTTATAATTTGGATTTGAGCAGATATTTATGTCCATGTGTCAACAAGTGGCCAGATTCAGACCCAGAAACAGATACATCTTTAGACATGAAATAATGTTTAGATTTAGATTTTGGGGGATTTGTTCACATTATATTATATCTCATTCATCTGTCAGTGCTGCTTGTCGTTCTTTATCTGTAGACGTTCCTGTTGGCCGGGAGGAAACGGAAGAAAAGCACAACTTCAAATTATCTCATCTCCATTGATGCCACAGATTTATCAAGAGGTGGAGAGAATTTTGTTGGAAAGTTGAGGTACACTGCACTTCAGAAGATTGTTCATTCACTGATTAAAAAGCAGCATACAAAATGTCTAATACCCGCCAAGAATTCCTTTACTGTGAGTTTTTTAATTCTTTTATGTTTTGTCTAGGTCCAATCTGATGGGGACTAAGTTCACCGTATTCGATAACGCTCTGAATCCAGATAGAGCTCTACCAGACTTGTCTAATGCACGGCAGGAGTTAGCAGGCATCATCTATGTAAGTTATGAGACAGCTCATCAGGAAAGATCGACAATGCATTATATGAATTCTGTTTTGGGGAACATTTGATCAAAAGAATTGTTCCAATTTCTGATTTTACTTATTTCTGAAACCAGGAAACAAATGTTCTTGGGATGAAAGGGCCCAGGAGGATGACAGTCATCATTCCAGGAATGAGTAAGGACAACGAGCGTGTACCTTTCAGACCAAGAAATGTAAGATCGATTGATTTTTTTAACTTTATTTTCATTGCTTTGGGTATAAAGAGTGCAAATGAATAGAATACTGAACAGCCCAGGTCACCAGGAACAATCAATTTTAAGTGAACATCCGGTCTTAAAAATGGGGCGGCTGTAGCTCAGCAGGTAGAGCAGGTTGACCAGTGATCAGAAGGTCGCTGGTTCTAATCCCTGCTCCCTTGGAGGAACTGAGCTGCATGTCTAAGTATCCTTGAGCAAGATACTGAACCCAAAATTGCTCCTGATGTGTCTGCCATCAGTAAGGGCGATGAGCTGGCGACTCGTCCAGGGTGTACTCTGCCCTCACCCAGAGAGATAACTGGGCTCTTGGCTCCAGTAACCCCTTGAAAAAAAGGGGGGATAAAGCGGTTGCATCCCTGTGACCCTCACAGATAAGCAGTAGATAATGAGATGAGATCCAGTCTTAATTCGTCAATTTATGTGTTTGAGATTATTGTTTATCAGCACAAAACTACTATTCTTTATTCTTTATCACTATTCTGCACTGCGCTATTAAAGGGTCAGTTCATCCAGATCACAAAAAACAAGTTTTCAACTGTGAGTCGATGATTTTGATCAAACCCTTCTTGCGGAGGAAGATTGATTGAATAACTGGGATTATCATGTAGGCACCTCCTGTGGATATTCTGACTTGGTGATTAAAGCATTAGATAACTAATTCACTAAATCAGGCGTGCCCAGAATCCCCTGCCATTCACAATGTCATCACATGAAATCCATACTCACATCTTGATTCATGCTATGTTTATCATAAGAGCCAAAATGTCAAGTCATATTACTCTTATTGCCGTTTTCCTGACAATTTTTTTCCCCAAATCTCCGCAGGATTGTGACGGCTTGTTGATAAAACACCAGAACAGAAGGATGGAAAATATGATCGAGCTTCACAACAAGACGCCTGTGTGGAACGAGGAAACTGCGTCTCATGTGCTTAACTTTAACGGCAGGGTCACCCAGGCCTCCATCAAGAACTTCCAGATAGTCCATAGCAAAGACTGTGAGTACTGTCATCTATCTATCTATCTATCTATCTATCTATCTATCTATCTATCTATCTATCTATCGTTTATGCAATACATTAACTATCAGTAAATTATTACCATCAGTATTTGTTAACTGTTTGATTAGTTTTATCTGACATGGGTAAAACATATAAATAAAACAAGAGAATTTAACATTATTTGCATAATTCTGTGTGAGTTTACTAGCTGTTAACAAAAAAAAACATTACCTGCAGCTGTGGATATCTTGACTTGTTGATTCATGTGGTGTAACCAACCATGAGATGACTAATATGCAAAATCGGGCATCCCAGAATCCTCTGTCTTGCACAGTGTCAACAACTACATCCATACTGCTCGCAGCTTATTTCTGGTATGCTGAGTATGAGAAACCTTTTGTACTTATTTCTTCAATAAACATGAAATTTAGAAGTAAGTGACCGACTGAAAGCTGCAAGAAAAAGAATACACCCATCAGCGTCAGCTGTACTGTATGTTTTGTTCTAGTTATGTTAGCATGCTAACAAGCTAATTACTGAGGCTCAGCAACAGCATGTTAGCATTGTCAATTTGAGCACGCTAGCTTGCCAACATTCATATTTTGCTACAAGGTCAAAGTTAAGTTAATATTTGCTTGGCTTTTCATTACTGAATAATATGTTGATAGATAAATGTTAGTTGTGTATATACAGGATCTATCTATATTAACAATTTCTTGTTTTTTCAGTGGACTACATCGTGATGCAGTTTGGCAGAATAGCCGATGACATTTTCACGCTGGACTTCAACTACCCGATGTGTGCCGTGCAGGCCTTCGCCATCGCGCTCTCCAGCTTCGATGGTAAAATCGCGTGCGAATAACAGACAGATCCACACTCGTCCGCTCACACTGAAACCAGTATGCAACACGCCCACACTCACATCCGTACAACTCACGTCTTTGGACTCGCCCTCAACGCTTCCTGTGAATGGCACTGATAACAAACGGTGCCTCCTTAAACGAGACAATAACTGCTGGTAATATCTTTATGGGCGTGTGGCTCATTTCAGGTGTAAGGAACATAATTGGTTTCTTATTACCGTCTCATCTCACATGATATGTCACAGGACAGACTCCTTGTTTTTGTATCAGTATTTTAGTGTGAATTACTGTGAATCACAGACAGACACACGTTACGTTGAAGTCCTCCACTGACTGATGAGTTGTGGATTTTTTCCAGGGGTTGATGTGTACACCTCGACGATGAAGGTGTTTTAAAAATAATACTCACATTATAAAAGATGCTAAACTGTGTCTGCTTTGTTGTATTTTAGTTGTATTGCTAAATACCAACAGGTCACAAATCTCTTTTGTCAGATGTGACTATAAAATGCAAACAGCACAAGAATTGAGTCATAATGAGAAGAATATAGAGATATCAACACTCGAACACATTTGTCGCACAAAATGACCGAAAGCTTTGAAAGAATAAAGAAATGAGTTTTATTTGATTTTTCATAACAGCTGCTCATACAACAGACTGTCTATATGTTAGCTACTTCAGTAACATACATAGTTTTAGACGTGTAGTGTTTTGTTATAGTAATGTATCTAGTGTTCAAGTGTCACGTTTTGACAAAAATATTTGATAAGTTTTATTTCCCTGCTTATCTCAGCTGACCGGGTCTGATTTGAGCTCCTGTAGGGTTTTTTTTCTATATATTTTTTTTGTTTAACCATTTTGTGAAATTCATCTATTTTTCTGAACACTGCCTTTGATGCATTTCTAGGCTTGTTGTAATATTGTTATTTAATAAAGCACATGGATGAATTTCGCTGAAGTCAACAATTATTTTAGAAAACACTTCTTCTCTGATGCACAAATAGTTCCCAGTCAAAAAAGTGTTATCTTCTTGTTCCTACGGTTGGATATTTGAGCTTCACAGCTTAGAATGAGGTATTTGTTTCCACATTGATTGCTGAAAGTGTACATTTTCTCAGTGCTCATTGAAAGTCTGATTTAATGAGGCGGCCTGCAAGCACGATTTATGACATCACAAATAGTTTAGAAGCCAATACTGGTCCAACATTCAGCATTACGAAGTGTGATGTGGGAACTTGAAGCCTCCAGTGTTAATACACTGTGAAGGGACTTTATAGTGAAGTAGGAAAATATCTTGTCTCCAGGGGTTTTACTGCTTATTTACATATTCTGGAAATGTTAACGATAGAGAAGTAATAGGTGCCTTTTTTACAGATCTGAATGTGGTAATTATACTTTGTACCCTGCAAAATCCACATCAGACACACATTAATCGCTGTCTGTATGCTGAGTGGAGAGCATATTTAAATATTACAAAAGTAAAGTTAACTTTGGGTGATTCAAGTCTTAAAGGGATTTTTGCTGCAAGAATCCGCCCACTCTGTTCCTGCATGTCTGCCTCTCTAACACTATCAAATAAAGAAAAAATAAACTTAAAAAGAAGAAAATTTGAAATTCTTGAGAGCCCTTTACTAGCCGTTTTCAAACTTTTGAGACCAAGACTTTTTAAGTACCATTTGGCAAACCATCATCTCAAGGTGCATTTGTATTCAAATAACCTCTCGAACACGTGTTATCTATCTTATCAGTCTGTACACGTTTATTTATTTGTTCCCTGTGGGGGTTTTCAAGTATTTTTCAGTGTGTATTTGCCTCTGTATTAAGAAATGAATGTGTACAGACTGATACGTTAAAACAAATTCTTGCAATGACTATCAATGTCTGTAACAAAAACTCTTGCTGCACACCATTTGGGAACTTCTGCCCTGTACTGCAGGTTTGTAATCAGTTTGAATAAAACCAAGTTTTATCGCTGTTTTCATCTTCTCTGCTCTGGCAGATTATCAGAAAGATTTCAGAGACACCCACACGGTTCTGCAGTAGTTAGCCTGACTTGTCGAGAAGAGCTCCACTACGGGATGGAAAAACCTGTTTGAGCCGAGGGCCTTCAGAGTAAGCGAGAGGCGTGTATTCTGCCTGAACCTGCTCAGGCAGTTGTCCAAACTCGCAGATTAAATGAAGCCTGAAGCTGGCAGCTCCTCTGGACAGATGCTGTAAGGTGAGTTCTTCTGCCATTGTCTTTTTTTCTCTTTCGTGACTTGGATCTAAACAGCCGGCGAACATCAATGTTGGCATTCTTGAACGATAACACAGTATGTGCATGTAGGAGTGAGTCATGTTCACGCTGCCTACATGTACAGTAGCTCTGCTTTAGTGTGTCAGCGTGGTATAAATACATGTTGTGAAAGTGTTGCAACCACATTGTTGACCAACAGAAGGAGCTGTTGCTGGGCGGAAATGTGTTCAGGGTCTTCACTTCATATTGTTGAATAAATGAGTAAGACCTAAGAGGGAAAAGCAGCACTAGGGCAACATTTTAACTTTATTTGTGTATATGTGGTTCTTATAAGGACTTATCTTTTATGTGTTTGTCACAATTTTTCCTCAGCTGGTAAATAACTTAATTATTTATCCAAGTAAATTTTAAATGTACTATTTTTTAAAGTATACTGTGTGAGTAGTAGTGTTAAAAAGCTTGCATAATAAAGTTTATTGATAATATTTGATAACTTGATTTAAGTAAAGTATTTACACCACTGCATATCAAACACATTCCCCTGATATTCTTTCCTCTATTCCTTTGCATACATCTGACTTCAAACCCACAATTTAAACTTCTTATTCCATCATTTAAACTTTTTATCTCTCCTCTCTCTTTTTATTCCATAAATTCAGTTTTTTTTTACTTCATAATTATGACTTTTATGTATAGTTTCAACCTTTCTTCTCATAATCTTGACTTAATGTCATTTTTATAACTTTTTATGGTATAATTTAAATCTTAAGATCAACATTTTATCTCATAGTTATGACTTAATCTTATATTTATGGCTTTTTATGTCATAATTTCACTGTTTTATCTCATACGTATGACTTTTAAGATCATAATATACATTTTTAAGCTTATAATTATGACTTTATATCATATTTATGACACATTTTGTCATAGTTGAAACTGATTACAATAGTTTTGATGTTTTTTCTCATAATTATGATTTCTTATGTCATAACTTACATTTTTTTAAGACCATAGTTGTGAATTTTTACATTACATTTACATTTTTACATCATAATCATAACTTTATCTCATACTTTCAACTCTTTAACTCATAATTATGCCCTTTCATCTCATAATTTAGATTTTTAAAGCTCATATTCATGATCTCATAGTTTAAACTCTCCATCTAATGGTATTTCTTTCACCAAGCTTTGTTTCCATCTCTCGTCTTCTTCCCCTCACAGCAGCGGGCGTCTACAGTAGGTGCATGTCGACATCTTTAATCTAAAGTGTGTATACCTGGGTGTTTGTGTTGTCAGAGGCTGGTTTCAATGCAGGAAGCTGCAGCTCGGTGTGCAAGCTCGAGTTTTGGTGGGCGGGGCCTTCGCCGCAGGCCCCGCCCCCCGTCCTGTTGATTGACGCGCGCCACTGGCTCCTCCTTGAAACCCTTTCCTTCCCTCCCCCTTCGTTTTCCAGTGTAGTGCGTTGATTTCATACCAAAGTCATACTTAACATTCCACTTATACTGTCAAACCTCTGAGAAATATTCCGGAAAACAACAAGGCGCCAAAATATAACAAACTAACCAAACTGACCAGCTGCTCTCACTGAGGAGAAGAAGGTGACTGCCAGAATAAAAAAAAAAAGGTAAGTTTGTGCACTGATGTTTCCCTCTTTCTGTTTTCAGGCTCCTGTTTTTTCTTGGGTGAGTTTTTTCATGCCGCTTGTCTCGGGGTTGAAGTTTTCAGATCATTGTCATTTTTTACATTTTTCCGCGGAGCCGCTCGCGTTGGGAGGGAAGAAAACATTTGCAGATTGATAGTCTATTGTGTTTGACTTTGCCAGTGTGCAGGGATATCTCTCTCTCTCTGACAGATAGAGCTCTGTACAATCTTGATTTCCACCGGTAGACCCGCTCATTGACACACACACTAATACCAACAAGGGAGAGGGGGGAGAAAAAAAAAAGAAAGAAAGATAGAAAAAAAGATAAACAAAGCTCCTCTATTGACAGCGGGAGAAGTAGGGGGCCAATATGTTTGTTTTCTGTCTCGCACAGTTTCGTACCTGGATCCAACACTTCCAGCCTCTTTTTTTTCTTCTTCTTCTTCTTCTTCTTCAAGAGGAATCCAGCAGTTATTACCTACAGGCACAGGGAGAGAGAGAGAGAGAGAGAGAGACAAACAAAAACGATTTGGAGGAATACACAACTTCAGTCTGGTTTGGACCTCTGCATCCCAAAGGTAGGGGAGAAGTTTTCTTGATTTGTCAGCAGAGTCGAATGAGGAAAAAAAAAAAAAAAAAAAAAAAAAAAAAAAAAAAGGCTGAGCTCTGCAGCAGACTGGATTTATTTGACAAAAAAGAAGCAGCTGACTTATTTATTAAGAAGAAAGATAAAGCAACAGATACTTTCTCTTTAGTGTTTCTGTCTGGAGAGGGTAGAATTCAGTTTGACAATCAGAACATAAGTTTTCTGTTTTTTATTTTACATTTGTTTGCTTTCAGTTTTAAAGTAAGCAAACTTAATTTTTCTGAGCTTCTTTTTATTTGTGAGCACACAGACACGCACAACGATATACAGTTTTCGCTGACGTAGACTTGCAACAATTAATCCACCAGCTATCGACTATTTTTGATAATCTGTTCATCTGTTTGAGTCAATTTTTCAGAAAAAAAAAAGGAAGAAAGAAAGTTAAAAATCCAGAGCTTCCACCTTAATAGATGTGACTGTGCTCTGGATGTCTTCACTTCTCTGTGACTGTATAACTTCTACAGTAACATTATCTACAGGTTGGAGACAAAACAAGATATTTAAGGACATTATCTTCGACTTTGGGGAACGTTTGTCACAATTTTCTGGGGGTATTTTACAGCCCAGACAACGAGTGAAGAAATCAAGAGAATAGTTGTCAGATTTGCTGACCAATTTGCTGACTTAATTAATAAACAGCATACATATTATCAAGATTGACGCGTCTGCATACCAAAAATGATTTACGTTAGGACAGGATAGGATACATAGATGCTTGAATTTGCACGAGACACATTAAAAAAAACACACACACCAGAGTCGAGCACAGGACGCACTGAAACACATGAACGTATAAACACAAGAGGAGCTGCATCAGAAACATCACCAGGTTATCTGTGTTTAGTCTGTGTTTAGTCTGAAATACGGAACCTTCTGTATTAGTTGATAAGCTTGATGATACAAACACCGGCACGAAATGTAGATATAATTTGAACATTTAAAATAGATTCGTAACCCCTAAAAATAACATGATTTTGAGCTGCAAGCAAAACAATTGCGCACATAAAATGTCTTATAACTTTCATATCATCTCGACATTATTTAGAATTTAAACAGATCTATCTATCTATCTATCTATCTATCTATCTATCTATCTATCCATCTATCTATCTATCTTCTCCTTCTGTGCCAGCAAACAGTGCATGTGATGATACTCTGCAAAGTCCCCCCTAAGTACATAATTCACAGGTGGGGATTTGACATGCACGGATACGTATGCGAGCTAATTGTATAATTATACGCGGGGCCACCTCGGGCTCCACCTGCTCCGCGGCCCTGGTCTCTGTGTTGTTTGTTAGTTCAGGCTGGTGGGCAAACCTTTATTTTTTTTTTGTTTGCGGCCGAGCCAGACGTTTTTTTTTACCTGATTGGAAAATGCAAAAACAACATGTTAGCGCCTCCTTCGTGCTAAATTTGTACGGTCATATGAGCTGCGAGTGTTAAATCACAGCCAGTCAACAGGTCTGACGGAACAACAGAATGCAGTCTGTCAGGTTGGTCACAGTGAAGCAGAATAACCTGTTAACGTCTCTCCCCCGCTGCCGCCTGTCTCTCACTATCTGTTTCGACTGCGCCGACAGTACGTGAAGTTGGATGAATGTCATATTTTCACAATAGTCAGATGGTTTTCTTGTGTTATTTTCACCCAGTTTGAGGGGAAACAAAGCTCCACCACAGCCTTTCTCTCCCCCACCCTGACTTTAATCCATATGGCTGTGAACAGAAATGCGGCCGGCTTGTGGCGAGGTCTTTGAAGTCTCTTCGAGGTACACTCCTCCGATGCAACGCTGATATGGAGGATGATCAGATAATGCGGGGCTTTCTCTCCTCGTCGGTCGTGTTAGGTCGCGGTTGAGCGGCTAAATCGACAGTTTGAGCCCTGCTTAAGAACCAACATGTGGAAATGATGTTCTGAAATGCGACGGACCAACCAGCACAACCAAACAATGTGTCCTTGGTAAATGAGACACGCCAAGATGCCTAATAATAGATTTTCGATGCTGATGGGTAAATCTGGAAAGGATTAGGCTTTTCTGCTGCTCCGACAGATTTCCCCCCTTCATTGTTTTATGCAGCATGAATGCATCAGGCCTGCGGATGTACAATGCGGTCTCTCCTTTTTTCCTTGAACCTACTTTTATGTTTCTCAGCCGCTGTGCATTTAGCGCGTAAGCTGTGTGAGAGTTAAACACGAGGTGGGGGGAAAGTTTTACAACTCAGCTCCGTGTCGTGGAGGTCAATGAGATTGCTCGGGGTGATATCCTCTTAAAGTGGCTGTTTTCCCTTTTTTTTTTTTTTTTAAACTCCCCATCTGTGTCCCTTCAGGACGTTTATCGGAGGGAAGAGTTAACGAGCGCGTGTTCTCCCCTTAAAAAAGAGTCGGCCATCTCTCTCTTGCGTTTGCGGTTTCTCGATCAGAGCATTAAACAGGTATCTCAAATCATTTGCGCTGATTCCAGTGCATCCCTCCTTCCTCCACCCTGCAGAGTGTTTACTCGGGGGGGCCGCAGGTCTGTTGACCGTTTGTCAGCAGCAGCAGCTTTAGCCCGGCCGTGTTAAACCCACAGAAGAACGGCTAATGAGCTTTTGCCCATTTGTGCAGACGCTGGTCGCTTTTTAGCACCATCCCCAGAAGTGCTCGTCCAAATGGTGGACACTTGCCCCTCTGTCAACCCAGATCTGAACAAATACCACTTATGTCTGCGTGGTGAGCACACAGAGGGCCTCAGAGCGAGGAAAAAGCCTGCAGCTCTCGGGCAGAAGCACATTAATGACAATCTGGAGGGACAATGTGCAGCCCGAGTTGCAGCGGTTGAGTTAAAGATGAAGAGAATATGGTGCTTTGTGCAGGGGGGAATAAAGGCTAAAATTGAAACGTTTTCCCAAACCCAGAAATAATAATCAGATAAATCTGAAAACATATTCCAGTTGCTTCCCCCCCCCAAGTAACACAATTTATCAACATTGTATTCACGTTAATGCACTGCACATGTTTACATATCCTCCAAACCATGAGGTTTTAACAGATAAGCTTCCTGGCCTCCTATTCGGACCGCTCAGGGGAGGAGCCGGGGAGTGGCCTAGAACAGTGTAGTCTTTGTGTCAGTTGTCCCCAACTTGCTAAACGTTTCAGTTGTTCTTTCTCCAGCGACCGACTGTTACGAGCGATGTTCCACATAATATGCACTCTGACGAGGAAGAGCTTGCAGATATAATGTCCGCGGGGGGGGGGTGTGTGTGTGTGTGTGTGTGCCGGCGTCTGTGCCTCCTTACCAGCCTCCATTATAGATAACAGGAGGCTCACTCTTGCACCGGACCCGTCTGGTGTGTGTGTGTGTGTGTGTGTGTGAGGCCTGTGTGTCGCACTGGAGCTCCAGTGACCCAAGGGCACTCATGTGAAACCCCTTTAATCCCTGTGCTCAGAGTGTTTTGGGTTGGGGGATGATCTCCTTCTACAGCGCAGAGTTATTCGCTTTGGTTGCTCCGATATATAAAACAACACAGGTGTCGGTGCCTTTGCGGGTGCGTGTGTGTTCGTGCTGCAAATCGTGCGACACGTTTCAGTTTGTTTTAGTGTTCGATCGCAGTTTTTTTTTCCTCGTGAAAACCCCCTCCATAAGGCCCTGATCAAAGCCACGGCTCGCTTTTAATGCCTTGTTCCACGATTTACATGGTTAGATGAGTTATTGGCTTGTGCATTCTGCTGCAGAGTTATGCATGTCTTAAAGGTTTCACAGATTATGGCTTCAAACCGCTCCCCTCACCACAAAATGACCAATTCAGGCTAGAATGGCTTCTCCGCTACGTTCCCTGGAAAATTTCCGATTAAAATGCTGATTCAGGCTGTTAAAAGAAGAAGAAGAAAAAAAAGGCTCCTCTCTGGCGCGCTCGCTCCGTTTTTTTTTTGTGTCAGTCTTTCCCTCTTCAGCTCGGATTTGGGCTTAATTCTCTCAAAGTGTTACAATTCAAGGTGGACCACCACACAGCCGGCAAGGTCCGGTGTTGAGATAGAACAATGAATGAATGAATTAAGGCTGAACTGTGCTCATGCTCCGGCCTCGACGTACGTGTGATACTCGTTTATCTTGCCCTGATTCCGTCGGTGATTCATTTAGGAAACCAGTAACCGTCTTCTTAACTCGGGAGGGAGTTCGCCCCGTTTCCTCACCATGTGATTTGTTTGCAAGAAAACAACAAATAAGAGTCAGTTGCGGTGAGTTTTTTGTGGCGTGAATGTTTGAAAAATGTACGTCGGATTCCTCCAGCTCGGATCGCTTTCACACATTTTCATTCTTCCGTGCAAGACTTTACCCTTGTTGTTTTTCTTGGGCATGCAGCTGGTATCAAACTGCAAATGTTTGACTTGACAAGGGGTGCATATGGTGTGTGTGTGTGCGTGTGTGTGTGTGTGTGTGTGTGTCGACTTTTCCCTCTGCCTCTTGCCGTGTGAGCCGTTGGCCGTCCAGCCCTCCTCTCACTCTCAGCTCTGATTGTTTCCTGAGCGCCGTGCCAGATAGGAAGTAGGAGGAAGTTATTGGAGGAGCTGGAGAGAATTTATTAGGGCCAAACACAGACACAGGAGGGAGAGGGGAGGGTGGTGACTCTGATTTTTTATTTTTTTTTCGGAGATGGGGCTCGTGCTTGCATGAGTGCGAGGAAGGCGTCGGCGTCAGAGGCAAACTCTGAGCGTACGGGCCTGACGCGAGCTCATCACCTTCGATTTATGTCCTGAATCGAGCCGCTGTTACACAAACAGACACGTGCGATTTGCTGTTAATGCATCTGTGTGCGTTACTGTGTGTCGGGGTGGAGAAGGAGGTGGGTGGTGGGGGGATAAGGCAGCGTCTCCAGCTCCGAGAGCAGCTTTTCTGGCCTGGGACCTAAAATGTTTTCTTTATCTGTAATCTGACCTCAGAGAGCAGCTGCTCCTTCTGCCACCAAGTCCTGTTGTTTCCCCTGTCAAGTGTGTGTGTGTGTGTTTGTGTGGCTGTTGGTGTGTGTGTGTGTCCGTGAGGAGTGGGGTTGGTGTGGGGGTCTCACCGTGACATCTGTGAGCGCCCTTCAACCTTAACAAGACGTGTGGTTTCTACTCGTGGAGGACTTTCGGGGCAGTGGATTTGTTGGTGTGTATGAGCGTGTAGTTGGGTGGAGGTGTGTTTAACTCTCGGCTAAGCAGGGGGGCTTTCGGCTGCCAGCAGGGGTCTGTTCTCTGCCAACAAGTGTCCCAACTCTCGCAGCAACTCACTCAACAAAGGCTGCTTTTTCAGAGACACGAACAAATCCTGTAGTGTGTCGGCTCACAAACAGATGGAGGTATATACAGTGCATTATGTTAGTGGGCAATGACAGACAGACATGCAAACACTTCCACCTTCTTATTTCCCTCGAGTTGAAAGTTGTTTTTTTGTCTCAACATGGCAAGTTTTTCGAGGGTCTAAGAGGATAAGAGGATGTCCATCACTTTTACAGCCTGTAATGACCATTGAGGCGCTGTGATTGGGATTTTGGGGCCACATAGATAAAAATCGATTTGATTTTGAAACACAACAGGCCCGATGGCTCAACAGTGGAAGACACAAATTCGAAGGAAATCTGTTAACAATCTGCTTTGGGACATGAGTCAGTAGAACTGAGTCATGGTAATGAGTGTGTGCAGATTTACGGACAGGAGATGGACCAAAAAGTAATGTTTACTGGTATAACGAGAAATAGTAGAAAAGACGAGTACCTGTAACAGAAATGCAATAACCAGCATTTGTATATTCTAATGACAGTGTGTAAGGAGAACGGACTTATTTGCAGTTCTCCTCAGCCTTGCAGCGTTTTAGCATCCTCCAGCTCCTTGTTTTGGTTTTTGCAACCTGCAGCTTGAGTGCTCTTGATTGCATTGTTTAAAGCAAAGCCTCTGACAAACCCACTGACCAAGATGAACCAAGAGCTTCGCTGATAATTTATGATAATAGATTAATTGTTAAGGCAGAAATGTCAACATCTGTCCGCTCCAGCTTCCTTAATTCGAGGATTTACTGCTTGTCATTTTTGCTGATGATGAAGAGTCTTTGGGTTTGGACTGACGGTTGACATGTTATTGAATAAACTGATTTATTATAAAGATTATTGGCAGCTGAATCAAAAATGAAAATATTTGTCAGTTGCAGCCCAATTGAACACGGCCTGCCCTGCAACACACTCACAAAAGAGAGACAGAGTTAGAGACTAGAGTTACTTTCAGGAGTTGGTGGAGACCAAAGCAGAGCTGAAAGGGGAGGAAGTAATAGATTTACATTGATTTGTGTGGCAGAAACAGGATTGGACAGGACCGACAATAATTCTTTATTTTAGCAATCAACCGTTATTATTCATTATTAATGAAGGAGGCAGATAACCAACATTTCAAGCCAATACATTTTGAAGTACAATTTACTCATGTACTGTACTTTTACTCTTTACTTGAGTATTTCTATTTTCTGCTGCTATATATGTGCAGTCCACTACATTTTGAAGGCAAACGTATGTTTTTACTCTCATTGTACTTTTTACACTACTGCACGCATTTGATAACTTCAGTTACTAGTTACTTTGCAGATTGTCAGGCCATTACTTACAGCGGTCAGTTAGTGCTGTGGGCTGCTGGGTATTGAGTAAGACCACAGTGTTATGACTCCAGACAAAGGGGAGAGCATCAGAGCCAAAGTGCTAATAAGTTGTTTATTTTTATCAGCAGTTCTGATGGTTGGGTGATTCTGATGCATTTGCGATAAAAATCTTTATACGGTGTGTACATACATACTGAATAATGACTCTGGTGCATTCACAAAAGGTGCTCCATGACGACTGGTGAGCATGTGCAACAGTTTGTCAGCGACTCTTAATGTTTGCATCAGTATTTGTGTTTTACACAAACCCACAAATGTGACTTTGTGTATCTTCAGTCCAGTGGAGCAGGCTCATAAAGGTGGAGGCTCTTCGGTTGTTGTCATTTGATGCTCCTGCTCTTTCCTACAATACAAAACGCACCGGATGTTTTCTCCACATATTTTTCAGGCCGAATAAAATGCACGTATTTGTTTGTTAAGTTGCCCTTTTGGTATTTACAGCATTTTTAACAAGGGCATTAAAATGGGTCATGTTTATATCCAGCTCAGTCGCGACATCATTAAAATTATTTTTTTTCTCTCTCTCTCTCACGGATGTTTTGCATTCAAGGAGGAGAAACGTTTTCTGTTGAAATCCAGTCGCTCTGAGGAGCCGAAGTTGAGGTTAGGAAATACTGAAGCTTCATAATGAAATAAATAATGACAAGTCAGTCACTGTTAAAAGCCCCACTGTGGTTTTTCGCAGCAATGCTACTATTGGCTCGCATGGCTCTCACGGTGGGATGTTTAGTCTCTTAATATATGTCAGAAATCCGCTCTGTTTGGTCTTAAACGTGTGCCGGTTTGACAAAAGCTCCCTTTCTCATCAGCCGACTGGAGCGGAGATGTTACCATCAGACCATTAAATTCGGAGACATGACAGAGAAACTTTGACTCAAGGTCCTGACTTTGAATTCCACTGAGTAAGTAGAAACCCATCTGGTTGGTCCATCTGATGATCTCATGTTCAGTGGAAGATAAAATTGAGGCATATAAACTGGCAATGCAAAAAAAAAAAAGGAAAGGCTCAGCTCTCCCTGAGTGAATAAGTGTTATTGTGTCAAAGCTTGAATGTCACACTGTCCACTTCTTATTACTGAAACACACAGGCTGTGTTTGTTTTCCTTTGTGAGGGATTTCCTACACTCTGTGGCACACCTAAACAAATGCCTGTGATGGAATCCCTTTCCTGATTTAGGCTATACAGACAGCTTTCTTCCATGTGACCCGGCAGCCTGAGAGTGACTCAGTAGAATTACAGGAATTCATCGGGACATTTCACCGCACACAATCCTGTCTAGGAAGGGGGAGAAAAAAAAAGGAAACTCGGTGTGGTGCCAACAAAACTGGAGCTGGTTCATAGATGGAGTCGGAGCAGAGATAAGCCGATTGCTGAAAAACAGACTGCAATGTGATCGCCGCGTTCAGGGGCTGGGAAAAAACCGGGAAGAGGGATTCTGGTGCATGAATGGCGCCGTTTGAATGAACGTGAGAGGTGCATAGCTCCGCGGCGTTATTCCTGCTGCATGCTGGAATGCTGTCGGTCTCATGGCCTGACTCACAGAGAGTGGGAGGGGAGGTGTGGCCCTGATTTTTGTGTTAAATGTGACAGCAGTGTGTCATTCAATCAAGATCCTCCAATAAAAACCTCCCACCAGCCACTGCTTGAGGGAGCAAGCAGGTTTGTGCTTGGGACGGGGAATACTGCTAACGTTTTTGTTTTTTTTATTTTTATTCTAACATCCTTTTCATTGATTTAGATCAGTTCAGTGTCATATACAGAGTGCTGTACTTGCATAGTAGTCCCAGGAAAACTACATACAGTATTCAGGTGGTCATCAGAGCACAGAAATATGAATCTATGATGTTGTACAAGAACAAAACAGTCCCTCAGCCAATTAACTCCATGCCAATCTGAAGTTGATTCAGAATATTTTCCCACTCTGTTTCCACCGATATGGTGTAAACAATTATTTTGTTTATCCTTTAATCTCAAGATTATCTACAAAACATCAAAAGGTTCCGTCAGAATTTCCTAAAGGCTCAAATGTGTCCTCAAATTTTCTTCTGTAAAACCACAAGCATGAAAATGTTACATTTATTATCACATTAAACAGAAAGAATTCCTTAATCCTATGAGGATTAAGAGAAGTTCACCCAAAAATGACAGTTCTCTTATTATCGAGCCAGCCTGATGTCGATGGAAAGTCAGGTGAAGGTTGGTACTCCACAAAACATTTCTGGAGCTTCACGCAGCGTTGCAGCATTCTGCTAAACAACTGAAGAAGTTTGGGACTTTTTTTAATTTATAAAGTAAAAAATCTACCAAATACAATAAAATGGAGCTTGACCAATTCCCAAGATCCCAAATTGATTTGAAAAGATGTTATTTACACCGTTGTTTAAGCCGAAATCATCACTGCTAAGCTTAAAGCTAAACTAAGCTTCTAGAAACTTGGCTTACGCCGGTCGAGCTGTATGGAGCCATTTAATGTTTGTTTGTATTTTGGCTGTTTATTAAAGTCCTTTCTTTAGGAGACAAGTCAATTCTTTGAGAGAAATGTGGCAACACCATTTTGCTGTGAAGTTCCAAAAATATTATGAATATTCATCTGACTTTCCATCAGCGTGAGGCTGACTCGATAAAAAAATGACTGAATGTGTCATTTTTGGGTGAACTCACCCTTTAAATTTCGTTTTTTTATTTTCCGCCTGATTGATTTATCCGCCATATTTCATGCGCGCTGCTCCGTATATCTGCAGTTTATTTTGTTGTGTGAGTGACTCATTACTATGCCGTGAAGTTTCTCACCCAAACTCGGCCCACAGAGACGTGACAGTGTGTTTGTAACAGCTGTTCTAATATAATCAATATGTTAATTACGGCAGCTTCTCTCCTCAAGTGACGCGCCGCCAGTAAATCACGCCGGAGAGCCGAAATCCCGAAGGTCTTCCGTTGGAATTGTCGAACTAGCTGTCGCGTTGGAGTCCATAAAACTGTCTCTGCGACTTTATTTACCACTCACTTTTATGATGAAGTCATGACTATTGTCCTGATTTGAAATCCTGTGACTCCAATAGAGGAGGTATTGAAAAATGGCTCCGCTGACAATGCCCTGCCTCTAGTCTGAGCTCCGAGCGTCACAAAGCGGGAGCGTGTTCACTGCTGATGTTGCATTCCAGCTGGAACAATCCCACTGTTTTCCAGACCCCAAAGTGGACGCCTAAATTGGACAACACACCCCCCACCACCACCACCACTCCGATGCCCTCCCCGCTCCTCCTCCCCTCGCGTACACACCCCCTATCCCCCCTCGGCTCTCCAACCAACCAACCAACCAACCCACCCACCACCCACTCCTCCCATACACGCATCCCCTGGTCTCCTGTCCTTATTTGGGTAGAGACGTTCTGAGCGCTGGGTGGACTGGGGGGGGAGGCGGGGGAGGGAGGGAGGGAGGGAGGGAGGGGAGGGCGTTGGGTTGACACAAGGGAGGCAGGAGGAGAAACAGTGAGCACTCGCAGCCCTTTCTTAATAAGGACATGTCTGGAATTCAGGCCCCTCTCTTGGTGAAGAGCCTCTCTTTTCGCAGCACCTCACTTGAACGCACTCTCGTGAGCGCCCGGAGCTCCGCTGAGGTCGTCCGATCGGCGCGGCGCGCTGCTCGCTGCTCTTCGCGGCTCACAGTGCAGAGGAGTGTTTTTGCGGTGTTTTCTCAGCTATAATTGGAGATCAACAATAGAGCGGCTGCTCCCTCCTACCCCGCGTCTCTCACTGTGCCACTTGTCTTTGATTATTGCCCCGAGTGTACTGAAGCTGTTGCCCCTCAGCACCTGTGCGCTCATGAATGAAAATACTTTGAGCTCTGAGAGGCATTTTCACACCAGACGACACAAACAGCATCTGCTTACTCGAGCCTGAGATGGAAATGTGTGTGTAGCATTAGTGTTTACGTTCGACGCACTACAAAGAAGGTTTAACCGGTTATGCAACAGTCTCAACATATTTCTGATGCTAATCAAATAAGACCATCAGCGAGAAGATATACACATACTACACATAGTTATTGTAGTTTTTCTTAATGTCTCCGATTTATCTGGGTTGGATAAGTCATGAGTTTGAAATTATTTTGTTTAGCAGTGTGCTGAGGATGAACTGAGGAGTCTCACAGCCTGAGGAAAGACACGGCTCTGTAGTCTGGTGATACGGCAATAACACAAAGTTTACTTTGTCTCGCCATCGTCGTATTACAGTTTTACCAAACTAACAATGGATTCATTATCTATGCATTGTGTATACAGTGGCGTTTAAAAAATAAGCGTTAAATGGGCCTTTTTTCCACTCTCTTTTTAAAACAAAAGCACGTTAGCCAGATCAAGATCTTTACAGTACCCCTTTTGTCCACAGGGGTCGCCAGAATCAACAGAAAAAAGAAAGTTTCTTGCAACTTTAACGGCTCTTTGTGCCTGTAGATGTTTATGTTTTTAATTTGCATAAAAACACACATTTATATAAGTCAAATCATTATGTCTAATGTCGTGATGTGCCGCCATATTCAGATCTTTTTTTAATGGGTGCCTTTTGTTTTATTTTATCTAGCTTTTTTTTTTTTTTTTTAATATCGAATAAGTCCAATTTAGGGCAGCGACTTATGATTCTTTCCATTATGGAGGAATTGTTTTCTCCTTTCATGATCAGCAAAATGTCGACAATGAAAAATGGGGTAGACGATTAATCAATTTGTCCGTTGACATACAATAAAATGTGAGTTATAATGATCAGCGCATAATAATTTTTCAAGCAGAAATTGTGAATATTTGCAGTGTCCATCTTCTCACATGTGAAGATTTGAAGCTTTTTTTGATTGGTTGGTTGAATAAAACAAGACATTTGTAGTTTCAAAGTACTGTTTTTCATCCAACTAACAATCCAAAATGCTAAAATATTCAGTTGGCTATAACTCAAGACAGAAAAGCAGACATACGGTCAAATTTTAGAGGCTGTATGCAGAGAACTTCAGGCATGTTTCCTTGACAGAAGACGATAAACCAGTTTTGCTGAAGGACCAATTCTCAAATAGTTTCTGGAGCTTTAATTCTGTTTCTTCATTTATTTACTTACATGAACACGTTTCTGCGTGTTTTTTATGTTCTTTGTTTCAGTATTTAGTTTATTCACAAACTGGCAGCACGGAGTATAATTAAGCGAACACTAACTCCAGTCGTATCTAGTAAGCTGCCACTGGGAGCGATCCAGCCGTGTGATCTGTGACGACTGAGATGGATCACTTGAGCTGCTGATGAGTGCTTCGTTTCAGTGTTGAGTTTTAACACCGTGACCCTGCCGCAGAGGGTCCGCCATAACCAATACCCTCTCAGCTAAAATTAGCAGCCTGAGTTGTGGATGTTTGTCAAACTCTCGTTTCGGTTCAGTGACGTCCATGAATTTCGTGTTGTAAGAGGCGGAATATCACCGCAGGAGCTGTGTTACTGCACCGCTCGCCTTTGATCTCATGAAATTCCCGTTAAATGACGATGGGAAGGGAAAGGAAGCGTCACTAATCCGCCACCTTTGCTTTTTCAACCAGTTTGTGGTACGCGGGTGATTCGGACGAACTGCAACGATGATACAGTGTGAATCCGAGTACTGAGATATGATCAGAAAAGATGAGCTTATGGGAGATTACAGAGCAGTTTTGAACAGCCATTTTTTCACGTTATACAGTTATAGATAAATAAATAAATAAATAAATAAATAGTAATTAAAAAAACGACTCCTTGACTTCACAGTTTTGGTGAAATTATACTATAATTTAATATGTTTTATCTTTGTTAGAATAAAGTAAAAATGACTTATATTCTGTATCTTTGCAATGAATTAATGTGTTGATTCTGTTTTTCTCGTACTTTTCAATCTAGTTGTTTTTGAACATCACAAATACTTATTAAAATTTTTTTCTGTCATACTTTTTGAAAACAATACAATTTATGGATCACTACTCTTCTAATGCTCAATATGGACCCATTTTCACTTCTTATTTTTCTCCTCGCATGGCTGAGTTCCTCTGCTGGATCATTGAAACAGATGTATTGCATTATTGAATATTCTAGCTTTTCATGAAATATCTTGTTTTTGATGATCACAAATCATTATTTTCATACTCCATTTCTTACTTCGTGAACAAGAATTGATTTTTGGAGCAGATATCAATAGTTAGGGAGTAAAATAAATGGGCTGATTTACACCATTATCCCTCAAATGCGGCTGTCAAACACTTTTGACAAAGACGTAAGAGGAGCAGGATACTTTGCAGTGTAACAATTAAGTTTATTGTCTAAAATGATATCAGAGCACTGAAACAGTGAACTTCCCAGAGAATTCAGATTATCCCAGCCGTCTTTTTTCTGCATTATAATTTCCAAAAAGAAGTTTATATATCTGTGCGTATTGGACAACGTATAAGGCAATACTGATATATATGTGATAGACCAGTATTGGCTGGTAATACTGGCCAGTCGGGTATTCTACTACAGTTTTACACACTTAATATCTGGGATGATTCTTGTGTTTTAGGAATCATATTGTTACATTTCTCAACTCTCCGACTGCACAAAACCTCATAAAAGACATAAAATATGTCTTTTAATGAAAGGAAACAACAACTGAAAACAGATCATGTGTCGTACTCCTTCATAAAAGCCCCACATTTTAATTTATACTCACTGCCTTTTTTCAGGAAACACTAATTTGGACGCTCTCTCGATTTATCCGTTACACTTTTATTTTTGTCAGCATCTGCAGAACCCATAAAGCAGAAACACAAGCATCCTGGGAGGATCATGGTTACCTCATAGACTCCCATTTCAGAAACAATACAATGCTGAAAAGGCAGCTTGAAAAATACTTAAGATCTTTGCCTGCAGTCAGCCATAAGCCAACCACATCGGGACACAGTTCCCAGACCACAGGAATTCCTTGAGGCCAGCGCTGATTAGTGAGGTCTTTAAACTTCGTTTTATGGAATATCTTGAATTCATTTGGCCGTTTCAGAGAAATAAAATATAGGAAATTATAGTAATAATTACGGTTAACATTGTTTATTCATACAAACTTAATGACTGCCATAAAGAAAATGTCAAAGAGGGCAGAGCAGCGACCTATGGATGAATGACACTCCTCACTCTGATGCCTCTCATTATGCTTTACATGAACTCACACAGCTCAGGACCTTCGTAGCATCCACACAAGTACTTCCTCTTTTTTTTGTCAATTTCCTAAGAAACTTGACAACATTCGATCGTTTAATTGATTTATTTTAACAAACCTCTGCTTAATTTTTCTCCTGCAGTTTATAGATCCTGTAGGCGTCCAGTTCAGATTTGTTTGTGAATATCAGCGGCGTCGTGTCGTGAATTTAAAACACGGAAGCGACGTAAGAAAAAGCCGCTCACTGCGCCTCGAGGTTTTCACAGTTCAGCCTGTTAGTATGTTAGCAAATCAGCAGCAGAATGCTGTTTAAGATTCATAAAAAAAAAACCTGCTCGTCCTGCCGCACAGACGCCGCGGGGCTTCTGCAGGCTTCCGCATACCTGACTGATTTCCTCCGCATACGAATGTCATGTAAATGATATGTTGATCAGACAAACGCCGGCTTATAATTATACTGTGTGATAAATCAAACGAAGAGGAAGTTCTGAATGTTACTAAAGAAAATTATCTTTGTAGCTTCACGGTCATTCGTAAGGGATTTATTTATTTTTTATTTTTTGGCCGGATGGCGTCACATGACCTGCAGTTCCACTCATGGCCACTAGAAGAATATCGATACAAGCCTTTTCTAGTGCCGAGAAGCCGAACGTGCTCTCGTTTGAAGCAGAGAAGCGTCTTCATTACAAGAATTATGCCTACAGCACACTTAGTTATATTGTGGTGATTGTTTTCCCCACCAAATGAGAAATAGGGTTTCCCCAATTTTTGTTATTGTCAACAAAGCCCATGATTAGACCAAAACGTTAAATGTGGTTGTATGTCTTTCATTACTGTTTGGCCTTCCTGCTCAGTCTGTGGCCTCTCAGAATGCTACTAAAGACATAAATCTTTAAAATGGGTTACAAATATATAAATTCTTCATTTAAACGTGTACACTAGTTCGAGTAAGTAGTGGCTTTGTTTGAGACTATTATAAACAGATCTGATGAGCTAGTGAGTATTTACATCAAGATGGTCTTTAGGTCTGACTTAAAAAATAAGAAATAAATAAACCGGACCTTCGCTTATTATTACAAAGCATGGCAACTGTGTGGCTCACTGGCGTGTTTAACCATGGATGTATAAGGGAGGTGGGTGGCCCCGTTCATTTAATTTCCCTTGAGTCTAGACTTACTCGGATTAGGGCTGCACAATATACAGCGTTTCAGCATCGACATCGCAGTGTGCACATGTGTTATAGACACATCGCGCAATGTGTACATAATTTGATTAGATTCAGTCAAATCTCCGGAACATTTTCGATGTGTTTTTGCGAATTTTTACTACTCTGCCACTCACATTCCCATATTTTTTCATATCGCGGAAAACCAAAATTTCATTTTTTTTCCAGTATCGTGCAGCCCTGACTCAGATCTTCCACATCGTTTGGCCCCTAGAGCCTGCACAGCGCACGCTACAGTGTTGCGTTAGCCGCCCGTTGACTCGAACAGGGGTAAAATAATTTGGTTGGTGCCTCTTCTAGACTTTCTGATGGTGAAACGAGTCGTTTCATGGGGGTTGTGACACTTGCTACTTGTTTCACAGTGTAAGCTTTTTGGGTCGATGTGCGTCGTGTAACGTAATTACACAGTTTGGCCACTATGTTGAATTTGCTTTTGGCGCTGATCCTGGGGCCTTGTTTGTTAAATGCTAATGTCAAACAGTGGTTCTCTATAGAGGAATAGGCTACAGTGTACACAGACATTATTTGTCCTGTGAATGTTGATAATAAGAAAAACTGTAGAGTATCACCCATCCTGTAACTTGCTGTTTGGGCGTAATGTGTGATTGTGAATACGATATCAATTAAAATCCGACCAAAACAACTAAGCAACTTCCGCCTTTCTTCCGCAGATCTCCCACAGATCCTTTGATATTGGGGCTCGGGGTCGGGCCCAGGGGGAGCCGCCACCATTGCGTCCAACGAGTGGAGCGCCAACGGTAGCCCAGAAGATGGGCTGGACGGGGACAACGAGGACAAGACCCTGGACGGGGACGCCGAGGGCGTGTGGAGCCCCGACATCGAGCAGAGCTTCCAGGAGGCCCTCGCCATCTACCCTCCCTGCGGCCGGAGGAAAATCATCCTGTCAGACGAGGGGAAGATGTATGGTGAGTGCGCTGGATAACAGCCAGAGCGACAGAAGAACAACAATTACATGGAAATGAATGCACAAAAATGAGAAAACCATCCATTCCTTTAGAGATTCTTGTGGCCAAAAGGCAACAAACACCCACCGTAGTGCCCTGAGAAGAGACGAGAGGAATACTTTTCCCTCCTCTTGTGCTCGTGTCACCGCTTTGACACAGAGGTGAATGTTTTCTTTCCACGCAGAGCTCCCTGTAACAAGTCTGTACCTGTTGCGCTGTGACCCAGGGGCAGGTTCTTCCAGTCGCACCAACGCTCTCAGAGCTGGTTATTGCCGCCTCGAGAGCATCTCGGCTCCCCTCCCCTTGATTTACACCTGACTGTTCCTTCAGAGCCTTTACAGCCTATTTTTATGCCCACTGTTTTTACGGCGTCCTCTCTTCCTCACCGCACTTTCAGTTGCAAAACCTGCTCATTTTTTTTTTTTTTAATCGGCAAACGTCATGCTCTCGTTGCTTGTTTCCCCCATCCCGCACTAACACACACACACACACACACACACACACACACACCGGTATTGCTGGGAGAGTTTTGCCTGCAGGTGACTGGTTGACGCTGGTTTCTAGAGAAGTGTTTCGTTTGATGCCGGCTTGCCCGGTTAAATGAGCAATAATTAGCCCAGCGTGAAATCGAGACTCAGGAACAAAAACATCACATTGGCATGCCAAAGATTTAAACATCCATATGGTTTCAGAATAGTTATGCTGATTCCTGCAGCGTGTTCATTAAAGTGCAGGTGTTGAGCCCCTTAATCTCCCGAAAAACTCCAGATGGATGTGTTGGCAAGTTCTCCGGTAGAATCAGACATCCAGGTGTAGGAAATTGAACGCATTTGTCCCTCATTATTTCAATCCCTCTTTCCCATTCCTGTTGTTGAGACAGTGCACGCTTTCCCTAATTAGATTACACATTTGAAGTTTGGGAATTTTTGCGCTGAGCAGCAGTTAAAACGCTGATTGACAGGGATCGGGCTGCTTTTTCTCCGCCGTTTCGCTCGCCGCTGTCCTCGATGAACCTCTCTCTGGGTTTGTGAAATTATGTTATTTTCACCATCGTAATTCAAATCCCGCGAGCCCCCGCTTTGTGAGAGCTCCCTGCCCTTTAATTATTGTCCAACATGTCTCAAAAAGTTGAAATTGATTCCCGCTTCAGAGAAACCATAAAAACCATAAATCATTGCCACCAAAAAGGCTCAGACAGGCTGTGTGTTTTAGAAGCATTAGTGTTTGTTTTCATGAGCTCCGTTTTTCGGGTGGCTTGACGTCAGATGGGATTCTTCTGGCGTGATTCACAGGCAGGTTTTGATATTCAAGGAGAAGCACATACCTGAGATAACTGAGTCACTGCAGCAGCTACTGTTGCTGCTCCTGATCCTGTCTTAAGGAGTATAGTAGAGAGGATACAAGTAGTGGATTGGCCAGTTAATAAGCAGAAAATCTATTTTTGTCTGATCAATTATAGAGCCGCACCTAAATACTATTTGTGTTGTGGATTAATCTGCTGATTGTTTCCTTGATTAATCCTTAAACGTCAATAGAATATTGAAAGAATGCGAAATATGCTCACAATTTACAAAACTTAGAGACTTTTCCTTTACTAGCATAAATGACAAAGAAGACATTTACAACGCTGGAAGCAGTTGAAATCCAGGTTGAAATGATTTTTTGGTTTTTCAAATGATTGATTAGTCGACAAATCACTGCAGCTCTGATTCTAAAACACTGGCTGGCTTCATCTTCTCCGTGAGACAATAAAAGATATCTTAAGACATTACCTCGGCCTCTAAGATCTCGTGATAGGCAACTGTTTTCTGACATTTTATGAACAGTCGCTTAATTACTTGGAAAATAAATTGACAGGTTAATTGACAATGAAAGTGATCATCAGAGGAGAAAGACTGTGTACACTTAGACTGATGTTCAGTCTGTTTTAAAATAAGCGTTTGTGACCATCAGATTTTCATTTTAGGCAAATCTCAAGACACGTGTTTAAAAATAGTAGTATTAGTAAATTTATTGCAACTTTTCCAGAAGGGAAAAAACTAGCCGGCTCTGCCAAGGAGGTTCTTTTAACCCGTCTCCGTTTGTTTGTTTGTTGGTTGGTTGGTTGGTTGGTTGGTCAGCAGGATTACATAAAAACTGCTGAATGGATTTCTCATGAAACTTGGACGGAGGACTGCTCTCAGCCGAGAATAGACCTCATTAACTTTTGGTGCAGATCAGGATAAAAGGGACAAGATCCAGGGCTTTATAAAAAAAAATTCTCAGAACATAATGCATGATATCCTCAATCTGGTGATATTGACTTATGGGTGTTGGTGTATGGGTGCATTTATAGCTATACGTGGCTTGTGGAGCTTGATGTTGGATAAAGGTTTGACTGAATTAAATGGGACTGTTGGGCCTTGGCAGAGGTATGCACTCTCCTGAGTACCTTTCTAGTTTACAGCATGCTTTTGCTGACCTTAAGTTGCACAGGCCTGAAGCACAAATCACTGCAGGCATCTCTAAATTTACCTAAATAACTCCCCAGTCCCGTTTAGCAGGGCAGTGTTGTGTCCCAGGCTCCATACATTTGTCATGAGAACGTCAACAAAGAGGCCGGCCGTGCGCAAACCTGCCCCCTTAGCAACAAACTGTCAGGACCCCTTTTAGAGGCTGGCCTCTTTTTTTTTCTAGAGCACTAAACACCCTCTCCATTTACAATAAGTCATCTGAGGCTCCACTGGCAGAGCCGAGGCATGCCCCAGAAGAAGCCTTCTCACAAGGTGATTACCTCAGACATCTAAAAGCTGCCCTGACGTGAGGTTAGGGGAATGTTAACGATTGCACTGTATGTAATACTGTCTACCTTGCAGTCTCAGACTCCCAGTGGCCTCCAAACGCAGGCAAGTCATCCCTCCCATTGGGAATTCCACTTTTTTTCTGCCAGGATTTTTTTTTTTCATTTTTTTTTTTTTTCATTTGCTGGGAAACGTCTGCAAATTTCCATTGCCTTAGCGAGATGACTGTTTTTATACATGTGTATTGGTTGCTCTACAAACCTGTCTAGACTTCCCAGCAGCACTGCCAGTCATTTACGTAGCTCAAGGGTAACGAAAAGTTCAAAGGAACATAACACTCATTTTTAATAAGTCACACATGTGAACGATCACGCCGGTTGTTTCAGAACATGAGCAAAACTTAAAATAGCTGTTCTCGAGTCAGTGATGTAATCAGTCACAGCAGAATACGTCTAACTGTCGTAAAGCTGTCAGAAAGTCTCGTAAATCTGCCACAACAGTCAGGAATTCAACCTTGACACCAACATGATCACCTTTTCTATTTCTTTCTTTGATACCACTCTTGTGTCCGGATGGTAAACACGAGGCCACAGCCAGCAGCCGGCTAGTTTAGCTTAGCTTAGATAGCTTAGCATGAAGACATGAAACAGGGGGGAATCATGTAACCTGGCTCTGCCCAAAGGTTACAACATT
>CAEMYA010000009.1:3780212-3811043 GCA_903131615.1 Diplodus sargus
ATTTGTGCGTGGGTGGTGGTGTCCTGGCTGCCCCTCTGCAGGAGGATGTTTTGGAAGATTTCATTTCACCCTTAACACACACAGTATTTGTTTAAATCATTAGGATACATTCAAATGTAATGACTTTTAAGTTCATGAATGTTATTAATGAGTAAATAAAGGGTTAAAAAATTCCTCTGCTCAGAATCCCCGCCAGAGCCTGTGTGACTAATACAATTCACAAGAAGTGAGAGTGACGAGGCGGCAAAATCCAAATAATTACACAAATCTAAAGCAGTAAAAAAGATTTTTGTTTTTGGTTTGTCTTATTGTTTCTATACCTCTCTCTCTAGAGTTTCTGACTTACGGGAATTATTGTTATTATTATTATTCCTCTGTATATATAGGTATATTCTCGTAGAGTGTACATTTCTTGTATTTTTGTTCTTACTCATTTATAGTTTTTATTTTTCTGCATATCTCTGGGACTTTGAATGGGAGCAGATGTAACGCCATGGGGATCAATAAAGTATTTCTGATTCTGACAGAAAATGCTTTAATCAAAAATAGAGGACACTCCTCAAACCTGAAGCCTGTTCATGTATGAAAAACAGGATGACAGCAGTTCATTGTTTTAAATGAATGACCACAATGACTTTTTAAGTCAAATCTGGTATATAAAGCAGGTACAGCACTCCATACAGACTCATCAGCGTGTAACCTTAAGGCATTACCCACAGATCAGGCCCGCCGCCAGGCAACCTAGTATGTAACACCTTTAAACAAAGGCCGTAAATCAATAAGAGTGATCTCAGGTATGTACTTTACATACGATAACAGCTGATAAACCTCCACATTTTCTCCCCAGGCCCTGTTTACGACTACGACTCCGTGTTCATCGATGCCCCGAAGTCACTCTCAAGTGCAGCCAATGGAAGCGTCTTCTCTGGAAACGGATATTCTGGAGCTGTAAGTTATAAAGATCTTAACTTGTTTTTTTATCACATCATTGACTGGCAAGAGTGAGTCGTCCGGCTGTGTCATCGTCAGTGTGCAGTCAGTATTATGTCTGAAACAGGGCCGTAGCCACAATAGAGCAGCGGTGCCTGGTTGTTGGAGGCGTCCCAGCAAAAGAAGAAAAACACATATTTTCGCTATCATTCCAGTTACAAGTAACACAATCACATACTGTATAAAAATTTTGGTCATGAGTGTAATACACCGTAAAACTTCCAGAAGTAAAACCCTTATTAAAAGGTGTCCTTGATGAAGAACTACTGCTGTAGAGGAATATATGTGAGATTTTTGTCTTTTCAACAACATGAACAAGAGTTTGAATTCTACAACTTCACAAACATGACATTTTGTTACACTGTAAATTTTAAAAGTTGACTGTACTACAACTTGTTTGAACTTTTCAAACATGTGGATTTACAATTTTTATTTGACATATATGATGGTAAATGAACTATTTCAGTTTTTGATAGTAAGTAAATCATTTTTCACAATTTCTTTGTCACAGTGGCTGATTTTGGTCTGAGAACATTGTATCTTTGAATTACCAGTTTTTACAGTAGTAAAAAAGTATTTAAAACACTATCAAGATTGCAATTAACAAACCTTTTTTTCCATAAAGTGACAAAAAAATTGTGAAAAATGTGTTACTTACCATCATATATATCAAATAACATTAGTAAATTCACATGTTTGAAAAGCTGGAACAAACAAATATTTGGCACATGTTTATTCAGATAGTCACCAACTAACTTTCTGTTCAACGACTAACTGACTAATCAATCACTTTTGAGACATCAAAATGGATAAAGGCATGTGGAGAAAATAACAATAATCTGAAAATCTTATTGCAAGTTGTGGTGACCACTCAAAGATTTATTTTGCATGTGGGGAATCTTTTTATAATCCTGCCTGCAGCGCTGGTCTGATGGTCGACTTGTTACTCCCTGTGAACCAACGTGAAAGTAATGTGTTTCGCCAATGGTGCATAAACGACACAAGCAACACCGTGATAGCATTCATTAACTTTTGCAGTTTAATACATCACTTTATAGACCGTATTGCTGCGGCCTAATAACAGTAATGGGAAACAGAATTTGAAAGCTGCGTTGTCCCCAGTTGACTTTCTTTCAGTTTCTTCCTCAAAAACCTGTTCCCAAATCCTCCCAGAGTCTTTCTGCCTCATGACACAAAAATGTGTTTACACGTCTCTTCTATAGAGGCTGCCAGAAATTCATTTAAGCAACAACCAGCACACCAAAACGTTTATTTCACAATTTGACTCGCCTTTGCCAGCTCAGTGTCAATCACTCTGATTTATGCCTTCCCTTCAGACAGGATTATCTGTAATTGAGAACATATGCTTTTGGATCTGCAGCTCAGTCACGAGAAAAACATGAACTGGCACTCATTCAGCAACATTAAGGGATCCACTCTGAAGACGAACACGGCAGCCTCTACCTATCAGTACCATAAGGGTTACGCCCCTCTTGGCACCATGGCGATCCCCCAGACCAACACCAGCCGCAGCGAGCCCGAACTGGCGCGGCAGCCGAAACGCGCCGCTCCTCCGCAGAGGCTCCTCTCCAACATGAGCATCTACAGGGCGGAAAGGCCCACCAGTCAGTACATAGTGACCACCAAGTCCCAGCCTCAGCTCAACACCATGAACAGCTTCGGTCGGACCAAATCAACCAAGCAGTTCGTGTACAGCAAAAGTATGAACGGCTCGGGTCAGAACAAATCAAGCAATCAGTTTGTGCAGGGCAACACCATTCGTGGCTCGGGTCAGAACAAATCAAGCAATCAGTTTGTGTTCAGCACAGTCGACGGGCCCAAGATAGCGACACAGCCTCACGTCTTCCAGAGTGCCGTGAAGAGCAAAGGAGATTTTGGGTGAGTGAGGAGAATATCTCTAAATCGCATGATTCATTTTCTTCTTTTCTAACGATCTGAATGACGTGTTTAGATAAAGAATTTGTTCACAGTGTGTGTTTTAAAAAAAAAAAAAGGATTCTGATTGCTTTTTTTGTTTTTCTTGCAGGTCAACTGGCAACGTCGCATCAACTGAAATCACCATGAAGGAGGCCGTGGAGCTTCTTTCCTGCTCGGATGAGACGTATCAGCACTGTGGAGCCACATACATACAGCACAGCACTTACATCGATGACAAGGCCAAAGAGGAGGTGAGTCGTCTTGGTTTCTTTCAGTGGAAGGTTGGAGGGATGGCAGCTGACAATGGATGGGTTTTTCTGCCAAACTGAAATGTCAGTCATTATGTGCTCCGCTCCGTGTCAAAACCTGATTTGACCTTTTTTTAAGTGAAGTGACCCCGGCTGGCTGCTTTAACCTGTTCGGAGGCCCTGAGGCAAACATGATTGTTGGGCTGCCTTTGACCTCCCTCACCTTCTAAGATTTGTGGCTTCTCTAACTCAACCTCCAGAAGACCAGCAAACCAGACCACAGTCCCCTCCCTGTGCACGGCCTCAGGTCTCCTGTCTCCTGTGAGGCAGCTCGATTAGAATCAACTTTATTTAGGAACGTGTACCACACTTGTGTAATACAAACTAAAATCATAATATGTGGTGTAATATGACATATATTAAATTCTTCAAATGTAAGAGCTCGTAAAAGCTTCAAATTAGTGTATGATGCATGGGCTCAGCTGGGATCTCTGTTGCTAACCGAGCATTGAGGTATTCTGCAAGACTAACAGGTATATCGTGCTGTTATATATATATATATATATATATAATAAAAGCCAAGTAAAGCAGCGGCGCTATGAAAATATGCTTTGTATCAGCAGTAACTGATACGGTGTTAGGAGCGTGAACTGTAATCGGTGAGGGTGATATCAGTGAGATATCCACCTGTGTGGAACTGTAATTTGAATCCTGTGCAGGAATGGCGGAGTCCGCCACTGGCAATGAAAACTTCTGTTTAGAACAGGTCTTGACTGAATAAAAAACATATTGAATAGCTTTTTCTGTTAAAATTTTGACCCGAAAAACATAGTTTTAATTTTTCTTTTTTTTCTTTCTTCTTTTTTTTGGGGCCTTTAAATATTCAGCGATACACTTTATATCTTGATATTTTAAAATCTCCTCAAAGGCAATTTATAAATGCTGGGACTGGGCTGCAAAATCAAATATCATGACATTTCTCAGCAAGTACCTAGAGATCAGTATAGCCACAACACTGCAGGGATGTCTATTGATACTGAAGAAACAATCATTAGTAACGTGCATGTAATGCTAAGTGGGGAAAGTCAAGTATTACGGTCTGATAAGTTCAGAAAATGACAAAACGTGTTGTAAAACCAGTTAAAGACAACATGTCTGCCACAGTGTGATGTAACAATATCCAAAAATCTAAGACAAGAAAACTCTCATATCACATACCATTGTATATATTGTAATATACATCAATATATTGCCCAGCTCTCATTTCAAGCTCCTGGGCAGTTGTATGGGAGCCTTCCTGCTGACATGTTTTTTTTCACTTGCCATTTCTCACAGTGAACACGTTTCAACACATTGCTACATGACAATACACTCTAATAGTTACCACACATCATGCTTTTTCTTTTTAAACATCCTCACTTTTTAATCCATCCAGCCACTCTGTCATTACACCTCACTGTCGGACTACACCAGTGAGACTTTGGTGAGCGCACAAACCCTGGATTCAAGCCTCTTCAAGTTTTTATTTTTTTATTTTTTTTCACAACTTACATGTAACCATGACGCCTCACATGGAATAATTCACTGTCATTTCATGGTGGTTAGTTTAGTTTACTTTAGAAGTTTACTGAGCAGGAACAAATACATTGTACATTGTTTCATATAAAATATAAAATAGACGCCATGCATGCAGGTTTCTAGTCAAGACTGATTTGAAACCCCTGTCCCTGGTTAGGCTGTACTAAAAATGATTGTGTTCCTCAGCTGTGCTCACTCCTGAAGCCCTCTTTGTCTCGCAGGTGCAGAAGCTCAATGGGATCCTCCCCTTGGTGAGTCTGCTGCGCAGCACGAGCGCCCAGGTCAACCAGGCAGCCTCGGCCGCCCTCCGGAACCTGTCCTTTAAAAACGACAAGAACAAGGAGGAGATCGATCGCTGCGGCGGCATCGAGGAGGCCGTGAATCTGCTCCGTGATACGGACTCCGCCGAGGTGCAGAAACAGCTGACGGGTACGAGTGAACTTTGAAGTGTGCGACATGTACACAAAGACACACACACACACACCTACCTATTAAACACACACACACACACACACACACACTGCAAACAAGTCAGAGAGCCACTTGTGTGTAATCCTGTCTAGATGCTGGTTTAAAATAACTTTGCTAATGTTCTCTTGATAAAAGTCAAATGTCCATTTTGATGCAAATGTATTAAATGAAAATGTAGCCTCTGCAATCCGACTGACACAGAGGTTTTCCTGTAACTAAAGCATCTGATTTGATTAGTCAAATGTCCATGAACCTTAAACGCATCACAAGGAGTTAATCTTTTATACTGATGCCTCTGTATGACCCACATACTGGAAGCAAATGAGATGATCTGTGAGTTTTCTGCATAGTTATTAAATTCATTCTTAAAGCCTGTCACCAGGTCAGAGTCTGACTTGTCCGTGTCACACAAGTCATAAAATTCAAACAATTTGTTACGGTCGAGCGCTGAGGATGAATTCTAGCCCCCCGAGGAAAGAAGTTGCTCTGTAGTCGGCGCGGCGCTGAAACGACAAAGTTGATGATACTGCAGTCATTTATCTTACGTAGCCACAAATAGATAATTTTAACGGCGTGCATCCTGCAAAAACAGCATTTTTAAAAAAAGAAAATCAGTATTACGACTCTTTCGCTTTCAAAACAAACACACGTGCAGTTATATCAGGGTTTGCTCTTAACCACAAGACAGCTGCTGTGTTTACACTGCTTTCCTTCGCGGGCGCGGACAGGATCAACAAAACACCTTAATAACAACAAGATTGGAAAAACAGTAATTCTCCCACGGTCAGTGAATGAACATTTGACGGACGTGCTGCTCAAACAGCTGAGGTTTTCATTCTTCCCTCCAGGTCTCCTGTGGAATTTGTCCTCTGCTGACAGCCTGAAGCCGGACCTGCTGAAGATCGCCCTGCCCGTCTTAATGGAGCGCGTGGTCCTGCCTCACACAGCAGGTTCTGACCGGATCTGCGACCCCGAGTCCTTCTTTCACACCACGGGATGTCTCAGGTAAGAGAAAAACAGAAGGCTTAAGATTCCTTTATTTTTGTGTAGCCAAACATATGTACATACATCCATCAGTACAGCTGTAGATGTCAGGCGTGCACCAGGGATCAGTGTATAGCTCCTCCAGAGATTTATTTTGTTTGAAAATGATGGTGTGCGCGAGAAAAAGATGCGTGACGAGCTGAGGTCGGTACGAAACTGGTTGAGTCGGTTTGTTCATCAAAGATGTGAATGAATCATTGGGAGGATGTAAAGGTGCCACAATCACAGAAACAAACACCGAAACCTACAAGATTCCCACTAATAGTCTTGTAATCTCGGTCCCACACTCAAAACCTTGTGATATATTTGGAAAAGCTGCTACTTCAAACTCCTGAACGCTGCCAACACACGTCCAGGCAATGTCAGATTTGGACAAAGATAAATTAATAGTACAGTCAAGTGACACGATTTAAGCTGGTTCATTGACTCAAAAGTTGGTTATTAAGTCACCTGTATGAGAAATGTGTGGCTGGTGTGGTTTAATACAGCAGCACACAACAGATTCTGCCTTTGTGTTTTATAGATTTCGGCTGAAGAGTTGTAGAGATTTAATGGAGATTTAAGGTCGTGCGTAGCATTTGTATGTATTTCATAATACTTACAGTTGTTTCTCATATTCAGTGTGCCTTCATTGATTGAGGTTATTTTATTTTCTTCTCGCTGCACAGAGCCTGAACCCTCATCATCATACCAAATCATTAGAAGATTGTCAGAAACGATAAATAAGCCCCTCTGTAAGATCACTTTGAGGAGCGTCTGGCAGCAGAGTCTGACGGCTTTTTAATAGTTTTCATTCTGAATTCAAATGTATAACACATTACCATCAATCAAACCAGCTACTGTTATCTTACACATCATCAACAAATATCTGGCTTTGAGTGTATACATTCCTGTAGGCATTCTGGGAAGGCTGCACTTGTTTGACTTGGCTGTGTTTTGTTCATTTCCTTGATTGTACACGATTACTCTTGGCAAGTAGGATGAGAAACGCCCAAAGAGTTTCAATTGAAATCTTTCCTGCAAGGTCAACATATATTCTTTACATCACATCACATTTGCACACTCACGGCAGTGGTTCTGATCAGTGTGTGTTACTGTCAGTGTATCAAACATTGTTTAACACATCACATTGAATGTATATATATATACCACATAACTTATCATATATTTTGTTTACAACAGGAACCTAAGCAGCACGAAGCAAAGCAACAGGCAGGCGTTGAGAAAATGTCGAGGTTTGATCGACTCTTTGGTGAAATACATCCAGGACTGTGTGGACGTAGAGAAACCAGATGATAAGGTAAAAAAAAATCAGCGTTTGTTCCTCCCGATCTCACCGTGCCTCACGTGTTTCCCTCTGTCACTCACACACACACTTTACACCTTCATCTGGAATGTGAAGCAAACACAGCTGTCGCTGTGTATAACCACACTCAGGTCAGCGAGTAGCAAGTCGATCAGCCTTTGGCTATGACTGTTGTAGCAGTGAGCCGCTCCACTGCAACAAAAGGCGCAGATGAGTCATACAGAAACCCGCAGTGTTGTGGCCTTTTGATAGGCGCGTAAACAGACTAATGGTTTGAGCATTGTTATGTCTCTCCAGTCTTTAAAGGGTAAATTCACTCAAAAAATAAAAATTAAAGTCATTACCTACTCACTTTCATGCTGATGGAAGGTCAGGTTAAGTTTCATGGTTCACGATACATTTTTGAAGCTTCACAGGAAAACAACTCAACAACTGAAGCAGATGGGGATTCAAGACCACTTAAAATGGCTCCATACAGCTTGTCCAGCATATTCCAAGTACTGCATCTTTTGGAATCAATTTGGGATGTTTAGGCTTCCAGAAACTTGGATTTACGTCGGGCGACCTCTACAGCACCGTTTTGTCTGTTTGTTTCACTTGTTTCGGAGGATGCTGCAGCGTCTCTCATGCAGTGAAGCTCCAGAAATGTTTTGTGGACTGTGAAACTTCACCCCACATTCCATTAGAATGAGGGTGATTGGAAAATGACTGAATTTGTCTTTTTCAGTAGAACATAACTTTAAATTGTATGCTTGTCTCATTTATATGATTTATACAATTCTTGCGATTGAATTAAGATTCAGGGCTACACTGCTTTACATTACCCTTAAGTTGTCATATTTTATACATATAGATTTTATAAACACATTTTTTGTCAGAATTAGAACTTTTTAGAAACTTTGCACTTTATTTTTACATTTTCAGCCTCAGATCAATTTAGCATCACCAATTTAATAATTATCAGTTATTATTAGTTAAATTTCTCGATGTTCAACAGACAGCGAAACCTTTAAACCTATTTTCACAGTTCATTTTATATGGAAAAATTGACAGCAATGCAGTTGATGTCAAATTGATCGTTGTTGTCTCCCTGTCAAAAACAGTCTGTAGAAAACTGCCTGTGCATCCTACACAACCTGACGTTCCAGCTGGAGGCCGAGGCTCCGGCTCTGTTCAGCAGGATCACGGCTTTGGCAAAGCCCGTCAACAGAAGCAGCAGCCTGGACGAGGCCAGCCCCATCGGCTGCTTCAGCCAGCAGAGCAAGTCGCTGGAACGTGAGGTGCTAATCTTCGCATCAGACGCAAACAACAATCATACCTTAGGGATATTTTTTAATGTTGACAGCACATTAAAACTTCTTGTAGACGCTACCCACAGCAGCCTGTTGGTTCGTCTAGACATCTGTCAGTGTCACCTTGTCGTCACTCCTGTTCCTCCTTGTGACTCGTTCGTCAATTCTACCAACACCGTGCCAGTTGTAATTGCACTCCAGCTTTTCAAAGGGGTTAAATTACAGTCTGGGGTTTTGTTCTCTAATCTCTCAAGTGTTTAACTTAACTTAAATCCTTTACACAGAGTAAAACACACGTCAGCCTTCAGTGTGTTGCATGCACCATGTTTTCCTCAAACCCATACCATGTGTATCCGACGACCCTGTCCTTCAAAGAATCACGTATTGAACATTTTGAGGACGATCTGTACCTTTTTTTCTTCACCAGCGCCACTTTGACTACCCCGTGGTGGAGGATCCACACCCTAACGGAGCAGGTTGGCTGATTCACTCCAAGACTCTGCAGAATTACCTGACGTTGCTTGGCTCCAGCCAGCAAGAAGAAACACAGGAAACCTGTTTGGGAACGCTGCAGAATCTCACTGCAAATGAAGGCATTGTAAGAGAAAGAAATGTGTGCTGCTGTTACAAACTGACCAGGGCAGAAAAACCTCATTTTTAATATACATTTGTGCACTTATAGCTCGTGGCTTATGATCAATGTAAATATTTTTGTACCAGTACAACTTGTAAGCCAACTTTAAGTATTTTTTAATTTGTATTTTTTTTATGTGTGTGTTCACTCAACCTGGTGTTTCATTAGTGGTTTATGCTGCTGTGTGTGTTCACAGGTCTCGGATGTAATGAGCCAGATCATTGTGCAGAAACTGAATGGCCTTAAAGCTATTACTCCTCTTATCCAATCAAACAAAGTCAACGTGCAGAAGAGCGCCGTGGCTTTGGTGGGAAACCTGAACAAAAACCCGAACCTGCAGAATAGCTTAGGTAAGACAAAAAAACTGGCTGTATGTTGCTTGTGCAAACATTCATTCATTCAGTCCCTTCTTACATATTTTCACTTGAAAAAAAAAATCACCTGCTTATTTTACACATAAATGTGACTAAAAGCAACTTAAAACAACAACATATATGAAAAAAGACCGTCGTTTTAGACTGTAGTAGATGTGGGTCATCGCCTTTGATATCCATCGTCTCAAACAATCATTTACAAGTTTATACAAGTGTTTGCTCGACTTAAACAGCCACTGGGTTCTGTTTGCTTTGTTACTGAAAGCTCGTAAAGCCCTCCCGGGGCTGCTGGGCACCTTAAGCGCAGGCACCAAGACAGGGAACGAGTCTGATGACACACTGGCCATGGCCTGCCAGACGGCCAATCACCTGCTGATGAAGGAGCCTGAGTTGAGCAAGTCCTTGTTGAACAACAACCTGATAAACTCACTGAAAGATATCAGCCAAAGCGGGTAAGGTGACTAGATGTATAGATAAGATGATTCAAGATATGACAAATACCTGATGACTCATCGGGGGTTTATATTTTTGTCTGCGTGTTTGATTCCAACAAGTCCAAACTGATCTTCTGCAACTCTTTCTCTCCTTTTAAGATACTTGCCCAAATCGAAAAAAGCTGCAGCCCTGCTCCTCTACAACCTGTGGTCAGATAAAGACTTACAAAGCGTCCTGAAAAGGGTGAGTTGAAGCTTTGGACTCAGTGCCAAGATCTGTAATGCGCTGGGTGTGTGCTCTCTGTTCCCTACCCTCAGCTCAAAACGTCCACACCTCTCTCAGGTATTTGTGAGAAACTGAAGGAGAAAGCTGCACGGATTAGGCGGTGTTCTTAGGGAAGTGCCCAGTGAAAGTGAATGGGACACAAATGTGACACGGCAGAGGAATCTAGTAGCTCCGGTTTCAGGACACTCGCTGGACTGTGTCTCCACACGTAGGCCAGCGCATTAGCGAGATGCGTTATGAGGGTAGGAACACGTTCAAACCCTCGACTGGATGCGCGGCGTCGACAAATTGCCAAGAGCACAGCACAGCACAGCTTAGTTTGTCAATGTGTCACTTACTGCAAGTTCAGCATAATTACTGAGGTGGAGCCCTGATTGATACTTAACTTTTTTTCCCCACAGCAAGGGATGTCCAAGTCCTCATTCGTGAATGACGTCACCTCGGCGGTGCACAAGTCGCTTCAAATTATCGACTAGCATGACAGCCGGAATGGTGTTCCCTGAAGTAACTCACCCGAAATTCCTCTGCACATCCGCCGGATGAAAAACACTATGAGGCCATCCTCCCTCATTTCACAGAGACTAAGATGTTTTTGTCACACATTTATCCATACTTGTTTGTTTACATGCTCTAGCCCTGTGTATGCTGTAAGGTTACTTTTTCTTTGCAGGGAAAAAGGTGAAGGTTACAATTCAGCAACCAGTTTGTATTTGCTTTTCTAGTTTTAATTGCTGTGTTCAAGAGGTCCAGTGTGCAGGATTTAGTGGCATCGAGCGCTGAGGTTGCAGATGGCAACCAACTGAATACCCCTCATCTCACTCTCCGGTGGTTGCTACCCACTGAGCGAAAACATGTCCATTCAGCGTTAAAAAGACATCAGACAGAGCTGGGCACTCAAGCAGAGAAACTTCAGGAACAGAGTCCAAAGTATACAGGAGCACACGGATCAGGAAACGCTTGCTTTTATGTAATGACTAACGTTTGGTCACCATGTATGTCTTCATAAGGGTTAAACAACACAAAGACTCACAGCCTCTCAAAGCGTCTTTGTCAAAAACGAACCCTTCGAGATGGAGGCTAGGTCCTGATTATGGGAGGTTATTTAGAAAGATGTGTTGCTTGTTGAAGACGTGCACGGTGTATAAATGTTAGTCATTAAGTTTAAGTTTGTTGTTCCTGATCTGTGTGCTCAGTACACTTTGGACTCTGTTCCTGAAGTCTCTCTTCACATTGGGTCATGACAGACTGTTAGAACACTGATTTACACCAATGAAAAAATAATTATGAATATTGTATTTCATTGTGCCAAAAGATCCTCCTGAATCCTTCACACCGGACTCTTATTATGTATTTTGTGTCTGTGCCTGCAATGCTCAGTGAGGTACCATCAGCTTACATCATTAGATACTAACACAAGGGTTAACATTTTTTTTTATATTGCACTGATATTGCTGTTTTAATAACATAACTAGAACATTGTAAAAAAAAAAAAAACTTTTGATCATGTAAGGTGAACAGAAATCGGAGGAGGTTTTCCATTATCTTGATTTGTTTGCCACGAAAACGTTGACATTGTCTCCAGCGGTGATGTGTGTTTACATTTTGTAGAGACGGCTTGAGTTTGTGGTGTATGCATCTGTTTTCATGTACGTGTGTGATCCTGAGATGGTGTTTTTGTAACCTCCACCCTTTAAGAGTCAATAAAGCTGACAGAGATCTACTTCTAGTGGCAGCAGTGACTATTCATTAATGAGCCATCATAAAATCTGAAAATTGGAGCTCAGTGTTACTCATTCGTCACAGTCACCGGAGAAGCATAAAGAGTCTCGTCACACCTCGTTGCCGTCTTGTCACGCCCCTCTAGGTTTTGGCTGCGGAGTTGGAATTGCCCCTTGGCAGATCATTCAAATTCTGTTCACTCCACCCTTTTAATTCTTTTTCTTCTGAATTCTAAGAGCATTCTCTCAAAGTCGCTGCAGCTGTCACTACTTAATTGTTGACCTGAATTAAACTTCGGTCCCCTGCAGTTCGAACCATGTAATCCACCCAACAGCCAAAAACAAGACACTGGTGATAATTAGATTTATGAGGTTCCTGGCACGGATGATCTGTTTTCGTTTTTCACTGATAGATTCATGAAGTCATATGAGGACACTGATGAGAAAACTGATAGTACCTTAGCCGCACAGCAAGCCTACCTGGATGCAGAATGTAAGAAACCACAAAGAGCCACAGTAAACTCAAGTGAAACCGCCGATCGCAATAACTGGTTAGCCAAAGCAAAACGACACTTAACCTGATTGAAAAAGGTGTGGCGTTGAATTATCGCCCATGACTTTTGCACAAGTCCCCACAAGCGAAGGAACCAAAACCTGAAGGGAAGGCGAACACAGTTTCTGCTTCATTCACCAAAGATTACAAGCCGAAAAATACACACAAGAACCATTTCATTAGTTTCAACCTCACTTTTAATGATCAGATTTAATGGACTTTATGGGAGACACTCTTCCTTTCAGATCCCTGTTGCAACACACCGCCCCATCAGCCTGATCAGTCATCCACTACACCCTTGCTGTTGAAGCAGCGTGCACTTCACTTCCCAGGAAACACTTTAACGGATATACTCGGATTTGTAATTTGTCCTCGCATGTTCCAGTCTTCGAAAACATTAATATGCGGTTTGCGCTGCTCAATAAAGTCATGGAAGTCAGACGTCGGCAGTGTTGATGTCAGAAGTTACTTCCTCAGGCCACGCTTGCTTCTGCCGCCCTTTGAGCTGAGAATAAAGAGAGAGTGAGCAGATCGTCACAGAAGCCAGCACACAAGCTGCGCAGCATGAAACATTCTCCTCCGTGGGAAATGCGTCGAACCCTTTATTTTGAGCTTTGTGGCTCATGAGCTATCTTTATCCGTCTTTCGCTTCCAAAGCTTGAAACCTCAGAACTCATTTTTTCTACTGATGCAAATAAGTCACTCTTCTGTGACTGCGTTTGAAATTTAAATTGTTTTAGGGAAATTCTGGTCAGAGAAAGGACGAACCGGACACAGCACAGTATTGTTTGTATCCACATGTCTTTAACCTTTATTCGCAGCTGTTTGTACGTAAACTTAAGATGTTTTCTTGCACGGAATCTGCTGTCACAGCAGTTTCACGTGTGCCCATGTAGTAATATCCTTCATACAATCATGTGTTTCACAAAGTGGCGAACCTCGCCCCACCCGGTTCAGTGTGAACGACTGAGGCTTTTAATGATGCCTCTTTTCATACCCAATCGTGACACTCTCACCTGTAATTAACCTGTTCACCTGCGGTATGTCTCCAAAGGTTTCCAGGTGTTTATGGAGCATTCCAAAACGTTGTCATTGCTTTGTTGACCGTGTCCCTACTTGTTTGAAACTTGTTGCAGCAATCAGATTTAGAATAGGCATACATTTACAAACAAAAACAATGAAGTTGATGAGGTAAAACATAAATAAATGGCTTGTCTTTATGCTGTTTTCACTGATTGATTAATTAAGTTTACCTCCATGAAATGATGAGAAAAATATCACATTCTGTCAGTTTATGTTTTGACATGTTTTTTGGTGGGGGGGGATTTTTTGGTGTTTGGTCTAAAACGCAGTTCATCTCTCTGCAGCAGCGGACCGAGGGCGGTGTCACCCTAGCCTATCTTTTTTTTTAAGACTGTGCCAAGCTGCGAACAGAAAGAAAAAGGTCAACTTTGAGGCGAAGTAAACATATGCTGGCTCAACTGAAAGCTGCTGCTGACCTCAGATACAGTCGCTGTGTTTGAGAGCTTTTCATAGCTGTCCACCTTTAGAGGGGGATTTGCAACCAAATAGTTTTAGGCTACTGCTATCTTTATCCACTGTTGCTGTACCACACCCCCGCAGCTTCCCTATGAATACATAAATACTGTGAACGTTCGATGATAAAGTGCTATCAGAAGTTTGATCTGGAATGTAAAAAACACATAAATCAGGGCCCCATTTCAATGGGAAACTTGTGGGAAATGATCTGTGGCAGTATTCCAACCCTGATTCTGAGGATGCTGTGTAAATAAAACAGACCGGGCTAATTCGAAATCATCTTTTGTGTAAACTTGAATGAAAACAGGACAAAGACAATCATCGAAAGGCTCAGTCGTTCACAAGCAAGCGTGCGGCAAGTTTCACAGTCCGTTTTGCAAAAGATTGCGTTTTTCCAGCTTCTTAACCTTTTTGGGGGAATCAGGGTTATATAATATTCCTGGTGTGCAAAGCCAAAAGCAGAACAGCCCGGAAGAATGATTCACATGATTCAGATGGCAGCAGGGACGGTCACTGTGTAATAGAGAGCTACATCAACACGGATGATTTCACACAGCAGTCATGAGTTCTGTCTGCACCTGCATGGCAGCCCACCTCTCCTTTGAGACCGAGTGTGTGTACGTTGTTCAAATGCCCTTTGTTCAGACACCTCTCATGTGTTCGCCTTTTTTGTTTTCCCCGTCCTGTTTGGCGGGGTGTATTCGGGGACACTTTCAGTCCTGCAGTCAGGCGGCTGGCTCAAACAGCTGTTACTGATGCCGCCACAAACAAATGGCAGTTAGTGTGGTGAGAGCGGCGGTGAGGAGGTTGAAATAGGAGGAGGTGGAAACATGAGGAGGTCACTGGGTGAATATGGAGCGGATTTATGAGTCTAAGCAGAGCATTTTTTGATTATTGTTTACTTGAATGGTACTTTCTAACTTTTAATATCTGATTTTATATATATATATAATACCCGTTAGATATTTTCTGAAAATAAGTTTTATGGGCTCCACAGAAGTGATATTATGTCACACTTAGGGAAAAAATGCTTCAGTTTAATGCAAAATATGAGAAAATATGATAATATTAATATGGGATTCAATAACACAATAGACTTACATTTTCTGATGATCACTGACCCGGTTCCTCAGTACGGTGACCTGTGGAAAAGATGCAGTTAAAGGATGAGTTCACCACAGAAATGAAAATTCGGTCATTATTTACTCACAACCATGTTGATAAGAAGCCGGGTGAGGTTTTGTAGTCCACAAAACATTTCTGGAGCTTCACACCAAAACAGAGCTGCAGCAGTGTTTCCCATTAATTAACTAGACTCTGGCAGCCTGCAAAAGTCTTGTTTGCCTCGCCATAGTCTTATAATGATCGGAAAACATTTCTAACTACTCATAATAGCAGTCGGTCCACCTAGCGTAGTCCTACGAAATCCTGAGAAAGCAGAATTCTCCTCAACAACTGAAGCAGTTTGAGGATTAATGTAAAATGAAAAAACTGCTCAGAAACCCAGACTTCATACAGCTTTTTCTGGCATAATCCTCGTCTCCAGGAGCCATGAGATCCCAAATTGATTTGTAAAGGTGTTTTGCAAACTCCTTTTAAAGCAAAATCGTCACTGCAGCTGCTGATCTAAAAGCATCGGCGTGTGACCCCATCTGAATTGGGTGCACAAGCTTGACCGTGCGTCAAGGGTGTAAATAACATCTTTTAAAATCAATTTCTCTGGGCTTCAGGGGACTTGGCTTACCCCTGATGAGCTGCATGGAAGTCCACTTTTTTGCGTTGGAGCTCCAGAAACATTTAAGAAACTTCATCCAACACCCACTGCTCTACAAAGCCATAATGCAGTAGTTTAAATACCTGGTCAAAACTGAATTAATTAAGAAAATTATTTTATTATTTAGAAAAAAGTAGGTGGAAACCTGCGTCCCAAGTTCTCATTTGATCACACCACTCCGTGTAAAATCACATTAGTTGGAGCTACATGTGTGCAGTATGATGATCCTACACGTTAGAAATGCAGTGAGATGTGTTAGACGAGTTAGATGAACACCGTCATGATGGAGAAAAAAAAAAAGAGCCTGACACTTCCTGAACTGAACTTCTTCTCCTCCCTGTTTATGTAATGACTACCTTTGTATGGCAGTATAGTAGTCAATCATTTTGATAATAAACCTCCGACCTCTCACTTCTATCATTTCAGCTATTTACCAAGCGCACAGTGATTGTTGGCCGCGCTCCACCTCCGATAAATGAGAAGTTGGCTGACAGATATTTTGTGTAGGCTCTGTGTAATAAGAAATGTTCTCATAAATCTCTCTGACACCTCCTGTTTATAGTTTGGCCCCAATCCTAGAATCTGTTTGCTCGAGATTCATGTCAGTGATGTAGGCCACAAACATTTCTGATGACAATAGGAGAACTTCCGTGTGATGTCGTACCTCATACTTCTGCTTCGAGTGCTTGTACTGGAGTTCATATTTCTCTGCCTCCAGCTGGCGTATCCAGTCCCACAGCTCCTTTGCTTTTTCCCTGTAGCATGCAAACAAGTAAGTGAGAGTGTTTTATCGCGTGCACATGGTGAATTATGTCTATTGGTCGGCTCGTTTTATCCTGAATCGGTCATAGAAAGTATTAGGAATTAATTGAGAGCACAGGGAAGTTTTTGCTTGAGTGTTTTTTTTTTTTTACCTGAGTGAGTCCTCTCTCATCTGATCAACATTTAGCTCTTTGCGTCGATCGCTGAGGATCTTCTTCTTCTTTTCTCTTTCCGTTTGTCTCTTGGGCCCGGTCTGTGTCTGCATGTCAGAGAGAAGGCATGTGTGGTGACATGTATCAGTCTACGATGTTTGATTCAAAACAGAGAGGAAATCTTCACCTTGTATCCAGTGAAACTCAAGTTGGACAGAATCATCTTCTTCCTGGCATCGTCGTCTGCTTTCTTCTTTGCCTCTTCATCTTCTCTCCTGGCTTTATCCTCCTGGTTAAAAAAATAAATAAATGATGATGTCTTGAAAGAATCAACTGCAGTACCCTTCATTAACGGCAAAACGCTGAGTCATGTTGAGAGCAGCTTTTGCCAGAGCTTTGTCTTAGTCTAAGTATGATTGGCAGGTGGAATTGGCCTGAGGACAGACGACTGACGAGATGGCCAGTTTCTAAAAATGTTCCTGGGGCGACAGAATCCTGGACAGTTTTGAGGCTGATTTGTCTCAACTTAAGTACTTGAGTACAAGTCTTTAAGTATCTGAAATTAAAAGGTAAATTATGAATGCATTTACTTTTATTTATTTACAGTGGTTCGACGGATTATTGGATCTGGTATTCACAATTTTTCTTCTATTTTTCAGTGTTTTTTTTCTTTTTATCTAATAAAATTCCAATTAAATTAATCAACGTAAAAATACAATACCATTGCCCTGACGCAGTAATCTGCAAGATAACTACTAGCTCGAGCTCTCAAATTGTACTAATTGAAGTGCTGTGTAAATGTTATTTATCCAAGTATACATACAGCTGCTTTGAGCAGACGCTCTCTTTCTCTCTCTGCCCTGATCTTCATCTGCTCTGCTCTCTCTGACCTGCGTTTCTCCTGAAGAAGAAAGGAATAAAAAAGACACAAACACGTCCCGTAAACTCAAAATGTCTTTGTGTTGTAAATTGCATAATGCCGAAGACTGAACACAGGATAATGTAGAACAGCGAGATGTCAACGCACAATGCGCTGAGTGAGGCTGATGAGTTCTTCTTCCTCCTTCTTGCGCTTCTCAAAGTGAGCTTCAATCAGACTGTGGAGCTCCAGCAGGTCCTTTTCCATTCGCTTTCGGTGAATATCCTGGAATTAGAGGAAGAAGTCGACCTTTGAGATGAAATGTAAACCAACGGACAGTTTCCAGGTGTGACTTCGATAGGTCCTGTGAGATGTACTCACGTCAAAGTCCACTCTTTCTCCCTCTGGGATTTTGGGAGCCGCCAAGCAGGGCATAAAACCCGGCCTGAGGAAGACGGGAAAATGAAAATGTTCACATCTTAGTACGCCTCTCATCGAGAAACGTGTTTCAAACTTTCTTCTTACTTTGACTTGGGCTTTGCATCTTCTGTGAATCCATAAAAAGGAAAAGCAAAGCACAGTCCTTAGCTTATTTGGTGACTCATTCTAAAACAAATTACAGAGCAACATTTTTCCTCTGTGACCAACTGTCGCAAATAACCTGTCCATACCTCCATCGTTTTCCTCCTCAGCATCTGATGAAAGACAGAAAGAGTCAGTGTGAGGTCAACATTGAGTGATATGTGCAAGGGGCAGAGGATTCACACTGACAGGTAGAGAATGAAGAAACAGGTTAAAGGTGATTTCCAAGAAGAAGAAACCTTTAAGAAGAATGTGTGTTTGGAAAAATGCATTTAAGTTTGATCATTATTGGCAAAAATCTTCCAAGGTCAATTTGTTTTTTATGAATGTGTTCCACATTGCAGAAAATTTGATATCCATGTATTTTATTAAAATCAGTATTTCGAAGCGGGTGTAGGTGGTTTATTTTAATACTGTAAAATGATCACAGTATGCTTGGAGAAATGCGTACATGTCTCTACAGTCAAGGCCTTCAACAAAAAAAACACCACAAACATGTTTGTAAACATTGTGGGCGGTTCCTGCTCTGGTCTGTGTGAGCTGACCAATCAGGGCAGACTGGGCTTTGTCAGAGAAGAGGCCTTAAAGAGAAGGGCACTAAAAGTGAGGGTGAATAGAGGTGCTGCAGCAGTCGACAGTACAAGAAAAGTGATGTTTTTTGTTGTTTTATATGTCAACTAAAGCTGTCATTCTTAACACTTCGAAGTAAAGGCGTGTTTTTTTTCCGAGGCTTTCTCGGTCAGCAGGTCGAGAAAATGTGTCACTGTTGATTGACGCACATTGCCCTCTGGTGAGTCTCTACTTTGAGTACAGAGAATAGCTGTCAATAATGACGGAGCTGGCATGATCTCACACACGTAGCAGCTGACTGAGGCCACATAGCTGACCATCCTCCTGTCAGTGCTGATGGACCGGAGTCAGAAGAGTATGCAGGCCTGTTTACTCTCTGACACCTGAGTCCCTGCCCGGTATCGGGGAGTAAACTTGTTGGACTGTCCATCAAAGTAAATATTCCGTTCATTTTGTCATCACCTATTCATGTGTGGTTCACCTGTTAAGCAGTGTTGAGACAAATGCCACTAGAAACAGAGAAAGTCTACATTTCTCCTTGTCACAAAAATATTATTTTTCTATAGTTATCAATGATCCTGATAAAAAATGAAAAAGAAAAATGCTGAAAATCTATCATTCTTGACTCTTCAGTAGCTTTTACACATGACTTTGGATTTATATTTGTGTGTTAAATTTCCCTTTAAACCACACAGAACAACTTGAAGTGGACTTTTTTTTTTTTTACCAATAGCTGCATTTTCAGCAGGTAAACAGGTACATTTGAGATACTTTTACATTATATAGCCTTACTTACACAGCACATCATCATGTGTTAAGCTAAATAAACCACTAATAACCCACTGGATCATCTGAAAAACTCCCAGCTTTTGGAGAAACATGGTTTTCTCCCTCGACAGCGATGACAAGTTTCTTAAGTGTACACTACAGTGACTACACCAGTCATGCATGGTTGAGATCAGTGATCAGATAAAGTCGTGTCTGTTCATCGCTGGCATGCAAACACATATTAGCATAAGCGGTAATACCTTCCTCCTCCTCCTCTACTACCTCTTCCACCTCTTCCTCCATCTCATCTTCTGTGCAAAGCAAGCAATGTAGAGTTAGCAACACACAGCATATAGGACAACATTATTTCTATATGTGTATTTTTGGATGTGCCTTCAAAATCAATTTCTGTCTTAAACCTTAAATTGGGAATATATGTGTACTGATTCACTTTTTAAACCTTTTATAGGAAGTTTTTTTAATGACACCAGATTACTTTTTCTGAAGCTGTAAAGAGAAGTTTTATCGAACATGAAAGACCACTAATTCCATCAGCTTTCCAATAGTTGTGGTCGTGTTTTGCACTATTTGCAAACTACTTGTGTTTTTTTTGTTCCCAACATTGACTCTTCTCACCGGGCCTCTGTGGGAAAAGGTGACACAGAGCCTTTAGTCCCTTCGGCCACAGAGGGTAACTCAACCTGTTTCCCCTGCAAAGAAGGTAAGTCAACCTGCGTTTAGAGGACTTCTAACAGGCACAAAAATGAACGTGGGTATTGTGCTCGTGCTGCTATCTTCCCCAAGGTCCTCTACTGAGAACACAAGCTGACCTACATTGCTCTCTAACAGCGACTCGACTCCACATAGAGGGAGACAGGTGCCGCTTAGTCTCGGGGACGGCAGGGCTGTAGAGTGGCCCACATGGACGGCCCCACAAAGAGGACAGAAATAGAGGTACGACCCTTTATCTCCTTGATGGCGACCCACTGCACCATTCAAACTGAAAGGACAGATCCACCGGGATGTTCACACTACAACTATCTCGACTGACCGGGAGGACAAAGGTCAATCCTGCAGAGGAGATCAAGGGCAGCTGTTGCCTCCATACAGTGGCACCAAAAATACAGCATGCTGTGCGGTGAAGCCAGCGGCTTAGCAGATGCATTGTGTTAAGTGACTAAGAATGTTTAAGTGCAAGGCTCGAGTGTGTAAAGCAGGTAACAAAGTGGCAGCGGTGCTACAAGCAGAGATTGACACCGTTCTCATAGATATTGTTTGTATTGACGTACATACCAACAATATCCTCGTCTTCTTCGCAGCGTACACACACAGAGAGAGGTGAAGGGCAGAGGTTGGCCACGGCAGTGTATGCAATGACAAGTACATTAAAACATGCATTTCTGATACGTGCACAGCCCAGTCGCTGGGATATGATGTTAGCTGGTGACTTTCTGCAAAACCACAGATACGCCTAAACCAACCACAGTCGGAGGCACACTACTGGATAATTTGAAGAAGACCTGGAGATATTTCCAGCTGTTTTGGTGCCATGAAAAGCAGGTTTTATTTTTAAGGAGACCTGCAGACATTTTTCTACACTTTTGTGGTGACCTAAATTTATTTTTCCCCCCCGACCAAAACAAAAACCTAAGCACAGCGTTGTGACGCAAGAGAAATTCAACCTTAACAAACGTCAAGTTGCAACCTGAAGAAACGTTCAGTTTGAACTTATCTGTGTTTTTTTGCAGAAACGTACTCAGCTAACATTTATTCCAGCGGCCGGGTTGTATGCACGCAGCAGAATCACAGTGCAAATGCATTTCTGTCACATGAAGCAGCCGAGTAGCATCCAGCCAGTCAGAATCTCTTACTGACCACAAGCAGCTGTCTGAATGTGCAGAGTAGACTGTGAGCTGACAAATTGACTTACGTGGCCCCCTGAAAAAAGAAGAAAACACACCAAAAAAAAATACTTTGTTATAATCGATTCCATCACTTTGTCATCATCACTTTGCTCCCTGCTGAAATGATCCGTGTACTCACTCGTTTGCGGTTCCCTCTGTGTCTGACATGTTTTAGGATGCAGCACCTGTACGAGTGAGTCAATTCAGAGGGAGATGACGGTGTAAAGGTGAACCCACATGTTTTGAAAATGCATCCTGTGAGGGATCTTAGGGTTGATAGAATAAGAGAAGAAGAGCACAGACTTACCCAGAATGATGAACGCTTCGGACTGGACTCGATGGGGAATTGTACACCGTCCCCTTCTCTTTGGGCCTTAAGCTTTTAAACCCAGTAGCGGATCACATGGCGGCACGATGCCCGTGTCTACAATTGGAGGGCACATACCTGCAAACAGATGGCAGATGGCATCAACTCGAATGGGGAAACATGCATCCTCCATGGACTCGAATTGTCTATTTTTACACAGCAGAACCCAGACCTGAACAACACGGGATTACTGTTCTGTATCACAGGTCTGGTAGACGTGAGGAACGTTAGAAAGGGCACAAGGGCACGTCTTAAGCTCCTTTGATTTCCCAGAAGAGGAACACATCGCTTTTACTACTCGCTGCTGATCAATTCATCACACGCCTTTCACTTTTCAGTATTATATAACAGCATTGATTTATCTCCTGAACTGGAAGTGTTACGCAAACAAATTGTAGTGCGAGTATTATTCCCAGAGCAGCTTGCCAAGAGAATGACGAAAATAAGATTCACTCCCTTCACCGGCACCATCTCCTGCATCGATTCTTTCATCTTTGTCTGCCCTCAGTCCTCACATGGATTGACGTGTGAGCAACAACACCCTTCATGACCATGCCAAGTGCTTTGATACTCCCAATGTTTGCTGTTCATATTGTGTTTGACCCCACAGTCAGAATGATGTATCAACAGATGTCTCAGGTGAGCCAAAGCCAAAATGTGATTCCGTTTGCGGGGCTGGCGGAATATAGCTCCCTCCTCGGCCTCTACCCTGGTTTTTTACTTTACAAACTGATCAATGACATTTTGAAGTCATCTGGGGAGACTTCGGTGTAAGTCTCAAAACAGCTGACAGGAGTTCAAATCAGGTCTTGTCAAAAGCAAGTCCCAAGCCAGGTCTCACGTCCTTGGGGGCCAGTCAAAGCCAAGTCACATAAATAGAGTCATCAGAAGTCAAAAACAAGTCAGTACCTACTTGTCAGTAACAAGTTCTTCAGGTTTAATTTCAGGCAGGCAGATTTCAGAATCAAGTTTTTCTTCAGAAATCTGTAGTGGATGTTTCATCCATCTGCATGAATTATGATCTATACCTATATTCTTGATTTTGTTTAATAGATACTGAGATGAAATAGCTGAAGGTTTCTGGAGGCAGACTAAATTTACATTAACATCATTAACAGTGGTGGAGTTTTTTTATTTCATTATAATTATTGAAATAATAAATAATAATATTTTTTTTTCTGAAACACTTTATAGCAATAATCATTGTATTTTGTAGGTATTTTGTTTATATTTTCTGTGCATGAATCCTGAAACTGACCGTTTTTCTAATATCATAGCTTAGCATCTCAGGGATAACTCAGACCTGAAAATTACAGACATAGGATAGAAGCTGTTCTTTCAAACTGGTGTGTAACGTTGAACCAAACCATGTTTTTCTGAACCTAAGCGAGTATTCTTGTTGCCTAAACATAATCAAACAGAGACAGAAAGGCCATACATAACCCACTGAACCACAATAGCTCACCTAAGATGCCATTTTGTGTTGCTGTTACACTCAGTTTAAGTTGAACTGATTCTAGGACCAACACAGAGACAATGGATACACCTCAGGGTATCAGTGTGGCATGGATGCCCTTTGTCAGATTCTGTTCAGTGTGGTAAGTGTAACGTGTGAAGGCTCAATAATGCAACAACATGTACCTGCAGCCACTGTGTATGTACTAGTTGTATATTTGTGTATGCGTGTACACTGAAGTCTTATTTCAAGGGTATCTGAGGTAAAATGCTAGTTTTACATAGAAAAAGATGACAAACATGAACAAACTGCTTCCTCTCTCTTGTAGGACTCAGAAAAAAAACATGTCTTTGTGTGTATAACTTAAGAGGTCAAACCATTGTGTTGCCTTTGAATGAACACTTTTGTCTCAAATATTTGAGCTTGGTTTTGTCCTGTGGACGTTTACATACAAGACACAACTGGAATGTGTTTTCACACTATAAAGCCTGCGGTGTTTGTGCACACTGAGGGTCAACTGATCAATTTTCTTTGTTTTAACATGTTTGCAATCCATGTTAGGAAGAAAGGAAAGGCCACACACTCATAACTCAGACATAATCATTTCCTTTTTTAAGTTATGTCAATCAGCGGTTTGGCATGTCTGGTCTTTTGCAGGACGAAAAGTGTGTAATCGTCTGGCTGATATAGAGCAGGCTATTTGAATCAGCGAGCTCACAGAACAACGTGAACGTTAAAAAAACCCAAAGCACTCCACAGAGAGTTCATTCAAGGACAGGTGAGATCAACAACTTTCATGTTAGAGATTTTAAAATCCCTCAATAAAACACCTGAATAAGCCAGTTGTCTGTTGAATGTTTCGGCTTCCTGATACTTTACGAACGTCTGTTGAAAGGGTTGCAGCAGAATCTTTAAGGCATCATTTGGAAGTCAGCACAATCAAAGCACTGAGTTTCCTGGTTATTTCATTTGATTGAGCAAAACTTTCTTCTCCTGATTGTATTGTTATAAAAAACCCCACCCATCTGACACCGAGTCAACTAAAGAAAAACTACTAAGGCTTCGTAATCCTGACGTGGCACAAGTCCTGACAGGGATCTCCAGCTCAAACAAGTGTTCGTATAAATATGATCGGTCGTTAATACACCCGTCTCCATCAGCAGTTTGTTTAGTTTGACAAACAATACTGTGATTCATGATTTTGGCGTGATGTTGCCAAACTGAGGCCTGTTTGTTGGAAAATCTCTCTTTTCCTCTGTGATGAGACTGCGAGCTGATACTGACACCTTGTGGCAGAAAAGAAAACTGGAGGCACCAGAAGCATCTCTTGGTATTTTATTACTCATCTGCCATCTTGAGGGATTTGTCAGATTCTGAATTATTGAGATAATTAGAATGATAATTATTATTTTTCAATGCACTGGCCCATACACTCAGCTCAAATATTAGATTAAACAAAAATCGTTAATTATCTTGTTGTGATTTGCAAGTTCCCAATCTTCTCAAATGTGGGATTTTGTATAATTGTACGTTGGATATTTCGGCGTTTGGACAAATAAGAGGAGAAAATAAGCATACGGTCAGCACGATTTTGTTGGGTATTTTTTGCTTTTTAGACAGAAATTAGGAAAATAAGGTCCCCAGAACACTCTTTGAAGATAGAAAGTCGTCAGAGTCTGTCAAAAATTAACAAAGTTAAACAGTATGAAACTGTGTTGTCCTTTAAGGTCAGTTTGTTTATTCTGTTTATTCAGTCATGAAAACAAAGACTTTGTTTATGTCTCCTATGATACAAATTTCTTCCCCAAAACTACATAATGCAACTTTAAGACTGAATTATTGATTGAGGCAGCCCTATTGGGGGATGGGAAAGCAAATATATAGTTGACTTAATAAAATTAAAAGTAAATACAGAGGCAAATTAAAGCTTATTTTATAAGTTGATTAATGCCTACATTTATTTTTACTTTTATTTTTGGTGCATTTAATGACATATTCATTTATTTATGGAGCCATTAATATTATATTGGTGGTGTTGCCAATTATTCCTTCCTTACCGTTTCCGCACATGCGCAGTAAGATGGGATAGTCCAATGTGGTGGAGACTGAAGGGGGGGGGATCCTGAAATTATGATGTCATTCTTGCGCCCATAAAAAAACTAAAAAAGAAAGGTAATTAATAAGTGAAAGGTCAAAGAAAACGTTCTTAATCATCAGTTTATGAGCAGTGTGGCGGAAGGCAATGAACTTTGCTTAGTAGTCATAATTATATATGTATAATGTTGTCAATAATCATGGCTGCTAGGTAACAGTCTCTCAGGCGCTGTCGTAAAGTAAGCCCCGCCCACAGGCTCAGTAGCGACAGCAGGTGGTTCTCAGGACAATTGGCGCCAAAAATTTAAATAGTAAATATCCGCCGACCCGGCGTGTTTCTGAGGACCAGAGGTGAGTAAACTGTGCTGTGTTAATGTGGTTTATTCGTTTACTAACGCTACCTGCTCAGGGAAGTTTAATGTATTTCTGTGAGGGAGTTGGAGTGATTTTAACATTGACCAACTTGAATCCAGTCCCGAAGGCTAAGATCAGTCATTTCTACACCCTTCTAAAGTAACAAGTACTGGTGACCTTAAACTAACATTAACTTTTGCTGACATTGAGCTTGCACTAATTCTGAGCTAAACCCGGTAAGTTAAACAATTAACAGTGTCTGCGGTGTTTCCGCCTCCTGATACCACAGCTTGGGGCCCAGCCTCACTCTCAAATCCTTAGTTTTGTTTATTTGTCGCTTTAAATGTGACTGAGCCGAGATTTCTCATCAAACTGTAACATATTAAGGTTAATTCGGCTTGTACTTTCTCCTCTAAATACATCTAATGACGTCAGTGATGAGCGCCATTTTTTCGGTACACCAAATCTCCAATTGTGATTTTGATGTTTTTTGTTTTTTTTCTGGCATGTTTATTACATAAATTGCGCCACATTAAATTGAATTTGGGGCACCATCCTGAATCAGTCACTTGTTTCGGTAAAGTCGGCGTGAAACCTGGCTGATGTGAAGTTTGAGGTCAAGTGATGGAGTTGTTATTATCGCGGTTAGCTAGCTGACTTTAAAGTTGTTGCAGTTTCGCTATGGAGTTTGGTAAATCTGTAACCAGCGGCTCAGCTGCTTTTAACAAATAGCAGGGACACATGCATCGGGTGTCGACAGTGTAAAGGACTGTTCTGAGTAATTTCCTGGCGTTTCTACACACAGGTTTGATTGTTAGCTAAATAGTCCGTCAAGGTGTGTGTGTGTGTGTGTGTGTGTGTGTGTGTGTGTCGCCGTGTGTAGCCGTGACCTTGCTGTGTAACATATTAATGACAGCATTGTTAGCCCTGAAAATCTGGAAAAAACTCTGAATATAAGGAGACCAAGAAGATAAACATATCAAGAAAATATTCCGTGTTATTATCTATGAATTGAAAAACGTGGACAATTCAGGTTACTCCTGTTTTGCTCATGTTAACCGCTGTATTAAAACTATGGTGCAGGTATCGCCTACTTAAAATGGCTGCTTAAAGTATAAAAGGAAAAAGGAGGGATGTTGCAATAAAATGCTCCTTGTTTGTGTTTTACTATTATATCCAGATGTTTTTGGATGATTATTGCTGCGGTGTTAATGTGTTATGTGTCATTTTACTGCTGTAGATGTTTAATGTTGAGCTAATATAAACTATTTATAAACTGTTGACAAGTTCAATCTACAGCAGTGCATCATATTTGCATCGTATATATAAACGTTTTGATCATGCACTCTCCATCTTATCCAGGAGGCTTTTTAAATGCTTTATTTATTTTATGTATGGAGATATGTGGGTTTTACTGGACAGTAAGGGGAAGAAACGCTGTAATCCTAAAAAATAAGCTGTCTGTGTAATAATTATTCCAAATGTCAGCGACAGCATCTGTAGTCTCATTTAGTCACTTGTTAGCAGCCACTGTTTAATGCATGTAAGCGCTTCAGATTAAATTGTGGGACATTTAATGATGTATTTTATGTCGTATAACAAAATGGGTAAATATCTTAAGTCTGTGGTAACCACAGACCTTATTTTAGCCATGTAATCTTAAAAACGAACTCAAAAAACCTCACGGAGGGAGGTTAAAGAGAACCAAATGTATAAAATCACAAAGCAGATGGGTGTAAAGTTATTTTAAGCAGCAAGAGTAGTTTTTACACAACTTTGCAGCTTTGTAGTCCACACAGAACGGCTTCTGTGTGTTTGTCTCTGATGAGTTCGGACAGATTCTGCTTTATTGTGTTTTTAAGTCACTGCACTGGCTTTCTGTATGGATAGGAACAAAAATCTTATTACTTGTCTATGAAACGGTAAATGTTCTCAGGATCTGAAAACATCTCAGATTGATGTATTTCTATGTCTCTGTGAAGACATGTCGTGATGTTATATTGAAGTGCTTTCTTCTCTTCCTCAGTAAAGCGGTTGGACTTGCCGGCTGTGGTCCGGTGAGCCCTGGCATGATGACTTTAGTTTTCAGAACCGCACAGAAAGCCGGTGAAGAAGCAGCTTCAAGTGGAATGAACTCTGACCTGTGTGGCATTGTGGGATATCAGGTCTCACAGAGATCAAAGACAGGTAAGTGCCTGCCGTGGCAAATGACAGAGCAAGCAACATTTGTTTGTTGCTATTAAGAAACACACAAGGATCAGGAAGTGATTCTGGAGGATAGTTGATTGAGTCTCATTCACAGTTGTTGAATACTGACAGTTCTGGTTGACAGACTGTGCTACAGTGCCACTGTTGAGACACCCAGACTGAAAAAGTAGTTTATGTTAGGCAATTTTATTTGTGTAGCACATTTCATACATACACCTACCTTTAGTGCGCTGAAGGTGCGGTTGGACTGCTACTGAGAGAACCACAGAAAGGTGCTCAGTATGCAAACAACATGCATAAATCTACATTTTTAGATGTCATGATATTTTTAATGGTTGCACCAGAAGTTTCCTTCTGTTTTGGCAAGCTGAGAAAAATGATTAATCAGTTGACACTTTGGCAGGCACCCTTTACATGGACGTAAGCCAAAGCCTTGACAGGCGAGACAAAGTTATTACCATGGGAAACATCTCTGCTACAGCTGCACCTTGCTATGATACCTTGTGATTAAATCGGACTGGTGTCATTATCTTATTATGTCCTGCTGACAAACTTTCCAAGGGTTTATTGCCCCACCAAGATGCCAGCTAACACTACCTTACTTCACCAAGCTACAGCAGGTAGGCCTGCGTAATGTGACTGCTGGTGCTAGCTTACGTATTCAGTGTGACTTATCTACATGTCTGCTTGTTGACCTGCAGGTGAGTCAAGCATGCTTGCCACCTGCTAAATTACCTCATCTGTGAACACTGATCGATTTTTAGCCACAATGGTGGTGGTTAATGGTGTGTTCACCACCAGCAAAGCAAGTTTTCCTTTCAAATTACTTCTGCAAGTGTTTGTTTGGCCCAAACGGATGATTTTACTGTACATTAGCTGTATGCTAACAAGCAACAGCTGTACTGAGGTATTGCGTGTCAGTGCATCTGAATTCAGGTCAACTCTCAATGAATTCAGAACTTATCAGAGACCTTGGTTCTCTCTCTTTGTTTTCCTCTCTGCTCGCTGTAACGTTACATTGAACTAAGCAACATTTCCCTCCACCTCCAGTCAGCAGTTGACATTACAGTAGGCCGCACAAACACCCGACAGTAGAGGTCACCTTTGAGGACAGCTTTTGCAGTAAGGTTGATAAATGGGAGTGAAGATAAATACATTTATTAATCCCAAAAGTTAAAAAAGAGCAATCCCTGAGCTCTCCTCCTGTGACACCAGGTGTTTGTTCCTCCAGGATGAAAACATATTTTGTTTTGTTCTGATATAGAGCCCCTAGCTGGCAGAACTAATGTAGTACAACCAGAAAAATGGAGTCTGCATATATGCTGTGTTTATTTCAGTGAAAATGAAACAAAACACACAGAAAATGTGGGTGGTACAGGGAAAATGGGTGGTACAGGGAAAATGTACTGAATATAAAATACCAAAGATTTCTCTGTGGCCCTCCCTCGTATTCAACAGTTTTTGGATTTATGTATGGACCCTCTACTGGTTGGCACCCTTCTCCACATCAAACATCTTCTTGCGCCCCTCCATGCCCGACATGGCCTCCACATTCTTCCTCCAGTCACTCACCTCCACCGTCTTCTCCTGCACAGACAGAGACGGAGAGTCACTCTTGTGATATCGGAATCTTTAAACCCTTGCACCAGATGTTTCTTTTTGTTTCGGCAGACAAATTATGTTGAGTAATCCAAAGCCTTAAAGTGCAAACATAAATTATCACCATGGGCAACAACTCTGCCACAGCTTGTGTGGGAATAAATCAAGATTATGTCATTGTCTTCCGGCCAAAAGCATTGCTTCATCTTTGTCTGTATTTCGTTCTTATTTTTCCTAAACTCACCTTTTCTACGTCCTCCTTCTTGACCGATTTAAGATTAGCTCGCAGGTCCAAAGAGACCTTGTGTTTAGAGCCCAGTAGCGAGCGCAGGATTGCGTCGGCAGAGACCCTCACCCTTCTCAGGTTGGGTCTCTTGAACTTTCCTCGCAGGTCCAGTACCTTGATGTTTAGGTCTTTGATCTGAGGAGAAGGTTGAGAGAAAGTGAATGGAAGTCATTTGACCCAGAAAGTAACGGCTACACTTTGTGTTTGAATACACGGTACTTGTAGGACTACATCAGCGTGCTGTCACAACTCTGAGATATGTGTCAGTTTGTCTTTTTAGATGTCGTCTTTCTTCAGTTACCTCTCTGTTGTTGTGCAGGACTTTGGCTTCGATATCATACCGCTCCTCGTCCACCGCATCTATTTTGGCAAGCAGCTCTTGACATAATGTCTGCATAGAAAGTAAAAGGAATTGTATGTTAAAGGTCCCATATTATAATAACGGTTCATATTTTATTTTGGGTGTCTACTAGAAAATGGTTTTGTGCAAAAAAATCACAACATCTTTCTCATGTCTGAATGTTCCTTTTCGTGCCAGTCTCTTTCGGAAACCACCTCCTGAACAGCCCAGGCAGCCCTGATTAGTCAATTCTTGCAGGCCAGAGCAGGCACTTTGTTACAAGTTTCTGCATCTGCCTGGATAGTTTTTTGCTTTTTTTTTTTTGCCAGTGTGAGAAGCATTGCTGAGGGC
>CAEMYA010000009.1:3813070-3832062 GCA_903131615.1 Diplodus sargus
TGATGGAGAGAAGAAAGTACCAGAATATTTATCTCCTGCTCCCCTTTGTCCCTCCTCTCTATCACAAGAATAGAAACACGCACACTCACACACACCATGAGAGGGTTTGGTCTCAGGATAACGGTGGCTGTGATGCTTGTGTTGCGTTGACAGATCACGGCTCTCTGCATCTTTATAATGATTTGTGTGATCTCTCCGGTGTGCCAGAGCAGGATTAACAACTTCCGTGTCAACTTTCACTTCAGCAGTGTTCAGTCGGTTGTCGTTCAGTTTTTGTTTTTTTTCCTCTTTTTACATGTCGAAACTGTTTGAAGCTCTGAGAAGGATCTTTGTTGCTCTTGTATGCCAGCAGCTGTGTACGAAAAAGTTCCGCTTCTTTTTGCAAAGTTCAAACAGCCACGTCCAGGCAGTTTGTCTCGTTACTGTCGATGATTTACTGAGATGTCGTTTGACTACCAGTACTGATGCTGGAGACTGGCCGTGCCCCCTTGAGATGGTAGGGCCCCCCTCGGTCTGATTAGAATAATGGCTGCAGACAATGCTAAGCCGAGGTTTTAAGGCAGGAATGCAGTTTCCAGTATACATTTAGCAAAGGCCTTCCAACTAAACATAGACAAACTGCAGCACCATGTGATGCTGCCACTCTTTGATACCGAGTCCCAGCTTGTGTTTGTGTGCAGGCTTCGCATTTGTCACTGTAAACACAGATGGATGTGTCTGACTTCTAAGACTCCAGTTCACTCATGCATGGATAATACGTTTGTTGATTAATCCACAGAATCACTTGTCTGGTTTGCGTTTGTGTTACGGATGTAATTGTCTTCACATTGCACAGAAGCGGCACGCACGTAGAAGTCAGGCTTGATAGTTTGTCACATGCTTAGTAAAACTTGTCAGTGACACAGCAGCTCTGATCTCAAACAAAGCAGCAGGCCGACCAACATCACAATCAGTCGAGCTGAGCGGTGGGAATGTAAATGAACAGTTTTGCTGGACCACAAGCGCTGCAACAACAAGCTGAACGGCTGCAATATTAATGATTCTGTTGGGACGGGATACTTTTTTCTCTGATGCGATGGCTGTTTATTCACCGTGTTTTGACATTTTGTAGGCTGTGCAATCACTTTAGCAAATAGCCTCTGACAAAAAAAAGTCCTGCAGGACAATTCATTATTCATAATCGGCAGATTAATGAAAAATAATTGTTAGTTCCAGCAATAATTTGGCAGCTCGATCTTTCTGCAAGAACTTTTTTTCAAAAACAGTCATTAAATGCTTTCGAAAGTCGCAACACTGGGAACTTTGGGGTGGTTGTCAAGAGTCTGGTCCTGTTTGAAGCTTTCATGCATGAATATTTCAGTGTGTGTGTGTGTGTGTGTGTGTGTGTGTGTGTGTGTGTGTGTGTGTGTCTGCCTCAGCAGACCTGTAAAACATTGGGCTGAGATTGTTAAAAGAAAAGTTGCAACTGGCTCCATGCAGATGTGTGACAAATTGAAAACAGAAACAAAAGTGTTTTGGTGAGTCCTCAAGTCTCAACAGCTTCTGTTGGTTTCTGATGCAGTAGCACCTTTTACCAGCACTACAGACTCCTTTGCTGGACCATTATCTGGAGAGACGCTAGTTATTTGAGATGTTTTGTGACTGCTGTTTTCTGTATATGTCACTTGCGAATATAAAATAAGCGTTTCTGTCATCAGTTTAGTGCCAACTAAGCGAGCCAAACTGTGGGTAATGCGTTGCTATGGAAGTATTCTAAGCTGCTGTGAATAAAATACTGGGCAGCTGTTGATGTTGTGTATTTTATTTTTCTTGTGGAGTTATTTATTAACTATTTTATTGTATTTGTCAGTGGGTCTTGGTGTTGTTCTCTGATGTTTTGTGGCATTTTTGCTTGAAGTGGATCCACCAGGGCTGCAACTGATGAACATTTTCATTGTCGCATAATCTGCCAGGGATTCTGCTTATCAATTGATCCGATGTTTGGTCTTTAAAATGTCAGACCAGGTCAGTGACGTCCTCAAATGCCTTGTTTTGTCCATAAACCAAAGATTTTCAGTTTGCTGTGACAGATGAGTAAGGAAAGAAGAAAATATTTACATTTAAGAAGCTGGAATCAGAGAATTGTCACTTTTTTTCAGGAAGATAACTCAAACTGATTAAACTTTTTAATCCAAAACATTTATTTAATAGTTGACAACTTATACATCATTGCAGCTCTGGACCCCAGAGATTAAAAGATGATAGATGGAATTGATATTCTGTTGATAAACTAATTAGTGGAGAAACAAAAATCAAGAACCTGAAAATGAGCGTAATGTCTCCTTTTAATATCAAGATTACAGTTAGTAGACCCAAATTAATTGCCATATGGTTTACTCGTGTTTATTTGATTTGCTCATCCTTCCTCGTCCTGTTTCTTGTAAACAGGATTTCTCATGAATGCCTTGAGGGAATTTCTTCAAATTTGCAAATTTGGCATAAGTGTCCACTTGGACTCAAGGATGAACTGATTAGATTTGAATGGTGAAAGGTCACAGTGATCTCATGGCGTCCCGTCATTGTGAACGCAATATCACAAATGCTCGGAAAATTTGCAAATTTGGCACAAAGGTCCACTTGGATGAACTGATTAGATTTGAGTGTTCAACGGCCAAGATCATAATGTTCTGCAAAAAATGTTCCTGCCTTTATTCAACACCATCGAAACAGCAACTTGCCTGGTGCACACTGGCAAACAACCGTGATGCTGCGTGACCTCCTCTATGGAAGCACACATTGTTCCTCCACTCAGTCATTCAGGTTTTTAATTTAATTTTGCAGTTATTTAGACAGAAAATGTGATTACAATACGATTCACAGTTAATGGGAATGATAATTTTTGCATGTGGAAACTCGTTTGAATCTCGATGATGTGACATTTGTTAGGATTTTTACAGAGAAACATTTTTTTTTCACATTTGGAGAGTTTTTAGGTCAAGATATTTCTGCAGCACTGCTCTACTATAACGATGTTCTGTCACATATTTTTTACTTGGTGCAAAAATCGAAAATCCAATTGGATATTGCACCGGGCCATATTTTGGTTGATTGTGCAGCTTTAGGTTTGTAGCCTGTGTGCCTTTTGCATTTGATCTGGCAGTTTATTAAAAACAGTATTTTAATACTGCTGCACTTCACACTGAACACATGCTTTACATTTGTGGCAACATATGTGTGGCTGCTGCTGCATTTTCTCCTGCTCTCAGAGGATCAGCAGGCAGCTCAGTGGGATAACTGGCGAGCTGTCAACCTCTTGAGACCACAGTGGCTGACCTGCTGGGCCAACAACCCTGCTATTTATTACAGTTTCATATTTATAGTCAATGTGCAATGTTCAAACTTGCACCGAGGACCCTACTATGGAAAGATATCCTGCATTATACTTACTTATAGTAAAATGAATCTGTGCATGGAATTGCATTTGCACCGCCTGTAGCTGTATAGTCTCATTCTTCTCGTTGGACGGGCTTATTGAAATTTGCCGGTCTGTTCTTTAGCTCTTGCTGAGTCAGGACTTTAAAGTCCCTGATGCTGATTTGATTTATGCAGTGGAGATCCAGGCTGTTGGCTCGTGGCAGCTGATTATAATTCCACAGTATATATGGCAGCAGGATTAACAAAGTGCTGCGTGTGATTACTGGACTGTCTCTAGGAAACACTGACTCATATACAAGTGCCATGGTATTATAGTAGTTTACTGTACAGTAGTTTCTCACATGTGACACTGTGCTGCAACCCCGTTAACGTAAATGTGTATTTTTTGGTTTAATTTCTTATTTAAAACCAAGAGTTTATATACAGCCTGATGAAACAGAATTTATCCAGCCCTATTTTCATATGGAACGTATACAATCTTTAATTAAAAGGGTGGATTTACTATCATTTTTTGTCGTAATGTGTAATGACTCCTTACTTTCAGACCCCTGATTGATAAATCCAGGCTGCTTATTTAGAGCTAGTGACCATTCACTCTTGCTTGCTGAACAGTTACAAGCAGATTTTATCAGCTGTTGCTCCAGTGCTGAAGCTAATAAAGCTGTAATGGGGTGTGAGTGGAGTATCTGAAATGTAGACTTCACCAATCCATTGTGGGCCTACTAAAAACTTTTACCCACATGGGTAAAAATAGTAATAAATAGGGTTTGAAAAAAAAAAAATCTGCCAGCTGAGCCAACAGGAGCATGCACAGGAAGTAAAGCGCCAACCCTGGAGTAAATACCTCCAATTTATACAGGGAGAACTGAGATGTTTACATTTAGTTAAACTCTGACAGCAGCCAGGACCAGGACTATACAGCGAATTTTCTCACACAGGATAATGCTGTATCGAATGGGAGCAAGTAAGTTAGTCAGGTATGCTAACACTTGCAGCTAACATTGGAGAGCACAAAGACACCTTTTACTGCACTACTTACAGTGTCCGCCGGTGTTTTTAGTTTTGGAAGGTTCTGCAGCATCACACACCTGTGGAGAGATACAAAGCTTCAAACAGACCTGCGGTGCACAATAGTTTTGTTTTATTATGATAACACAAAAACCTCAGAAAGCAACATTTGAAAATATTGCAATTGATTCAATCAAACTGTATTGTAGTAAATTATACCCAGTAAACAATACTACTCAAGTGAAGACTTCTTGGAAATGATCTTTATCATTATTATTCGATAATTATTTCATCTGACTGACTGACTGACACATCTGGTCTCTCTGTTGCCCTCTGGTGGGCAAAGGACAGAAGGGAGTATAACTATACATGTCCATGGTATATTCTGTTGTGATATACAGCTGAGCATTCAGAGGGAACATCCAATTTAAAGATTTCTGCATGGTCAGGGATGAAGCACATTTTTGTTCCACTAATTCATTATGAATCCCAGTATATAAAAAGCTCAGGATCGGATCCCAGTGTAATACTTTCATCTTAGGGAGGATTTCAGACTTTTTGCCTTCGACGTGACTCACATGTTGCAGTCGGTGCCAAAACAAACAGACGTCCTGACCGCCACAGCTGCCTGGCACTCGGGTCACTGTGCCTCCTCGGTGCAGGCAGAGACGGGTCTGAGCACTGCGCCTCCCTTGTTCACCACAACAGCAGGCATTTTGCTCTGCTTGATGATGATCACAAGGAATAAGAAGCACGCCCAGGACCGCATAAACATACACGCTGATTTCATCACAGCAGAACCACAAAAAGAAACAATGACAGCTGTGTCAGGCGTGCCAGATTTTGTATCACAGGGCAATGAGAAGAAAATATTCTATCAGCTTTTGTTTGTTTTTGCCAGATATTTATTTTGTGTCTAACCAGTGACGCATAAAACCATATCTACACCATTTGGCATGTAAGGCAGATAAAAACGTTGTATTCAGTGTAATCTTTCAACGTGTTCATCTCCTTTTGTTCTTGCTTTGATAAATCATCCAGATTTTAATCAAATTCAACTTGGTTATTACAGTGCAAGTGTCTCTTAGTGTTGCAACAGCAGAGTTTAATTTCTTTCTTTTTTTCTTTTTTCTTCTACGAATGCAGCCAGTCTGAACACACACAAACAAGACAGTTAGAATTCAGTGTGTTAGAAAATGTTAAGCGTTATAGCTTGTTTTTTTTATAACTGAGGATATCGTAATCCAAATTCAACACACGGAGCAAAATCTGCCGGTGAACTCGTACAAAAAGCTGCGTGGTTTTGAGCCTCTTTGATTCCTCTTCGCCTGTAGCTGGAGCGGAAGGGCAGAGTGAAATGGGCTGGGTATTGACTGAAGGATCCTGGAAGCGAGGATATCAGGGCGCAGATGTCAGTCCCAGGGGAGGGCCGAGGCTTCAGGCTTTACTGGGAATGAGCCAGAGCTCCTGCACCCTGACCGAAGCCGAATCCCTTGGGACCAAAGTTCTTTGCATAGCAACCTGTTAATGACACAGCAGAGGCTGATGAACACAGTGGGTCGCAGACTACAGTTTGATTACACAAAATACGGTTTATTGGTTTATTAAACCTCAATTTGCAGAGCCACAGTATCAGAACCCCTGAGTGATTTTTTGTTCTCAGCTGGTTTATTCGAATCTAGGTCGCTGTCAAACATGAAGTCTTATTCAAAGGTGAATAGAAAAAAACTAAATGGCGAAAGGTCAGAGAGGCTGCCGACATACTGGGGCTCTGTCTTGAATTGTCAGAGCAACTGCGTCTTCTCTGCAGGCTGAGGGTCAGATGTGACGAGGTTAACTCATTAACTGATTAATCTGAAGCACTGAACGTTGGAGTCACAGCACGACTACAAGACCTGCACCACAATAATGCAGTATTGATTTATTTGCAGTATTTATTACATTAGTTTTTTGAAGAATACTCAAAATAACTTCTTTTTTTTATGTGAAGACTGACCATTTATTATTTAGTGGTTTCCCTTTAAAAATACATAATTTGGTCTATTAGATATCCGCAAAATGTCATTTTCAATTACACTTTCCTTAGCCCATGGTGATGTCTTGAAATATCTCTTTCTGTCCGACAAACGCCCCCAACCCCCCAAATATATTTAATTTAAAGTCACATAAGACAAAGAGAGTCAGCAAATCTTCCCTTTTTTTAAATTAGACCAAGGGAATGAATTTGGATTATCAGAATAGCTGCTGATTAATTTTTCTGCCCATCATCTAATTTAATTTTCCACAGCTCTTATGAACAGATACAGACCTTTACAGAAGATCTCTCCGTCTCTATCAGCCACAGTCGTGGACTCCAGTCCTTTGCCACACTTGGCACAGCGAAAGCAGGCTTTATGCCAGGACTGATAAGACAGAAGAGCGGTGGTTCAATGTCAAAAATATACAAACAAATCCCCATTCTTATTCTGAATTTAAAGCACACTTATTAAACTGAGATAACTGTACATCGATCTTACATTGCCTCCTCCGATGACCTTCTCGGCTGCGTACACTGTTTTCCCACATCGAGGACACACATCTGAGCCCCCTGGTTTCTGGGCAAACTTTGAGGTGTTGGCGTTCGTTGTAGGGCGATGAGGAGCTTGTCTGTCAGGAAGAAAAACGTCTTTAAAGCAGACTGAAAGGCAAAGTCAGCTGTGGGACTAGGCTGGATTGTTAAGTATTTTGATCAGTGAGAAATGGATCCCCAGGACAGCATTTACATAAACACATGTGAATATACTGTACGTATCATTTACTTTTACTTTGACGTTTGATACTTTAGTGCATTAAACAGATATTTTAAGACTTTTCATATGGGTGATTTTCTTTGATGAAGCAGTGTTTCGACATGATACCTTTTACTTTTACTCAGATTTGACTTTTGACCACTTTTTACTAAAAATGTCAGTTAGCCACAGAAAACCACTGACAGTGTTAATGAGAAAAATGCTGAATACAGGCCCCAGTAGTCCATGATCATTATTATGATAATGATAGTCAGTAGCCCTTATAGAGTAATAGCAGGAAGAAGTGCTCTTTTCGCTCACACTTCAGGCTTGATTCCAAGTCCTTCTCCCGTGTCCATACTCAGAGTGCCGGCTCCTCCTCCGAAGCCGTAGCCTTTTGGCCCATATTTCTTGCCATAGCATGATTTGCAGTAGATTTCATCCACGTGAACGGCCACTGTTGTGCTGTCCAAGTTCTTCTTACAGACCACTTACGAGGAAAAGAGCCAACACAAGAAAAAATGTTTTAAATACAAATATGCACATGTACTTATTCACAAGCATCTGTGCAGCAGTGAACGCCTCTCAGTTCTTGGCATGTTTTCCACAGATGTTTAGCCGTGACATTGCCACAAACCATGTGTGACATTTCAAAGAAGAAGATGGCATATCCGCTGTGTGTTAAGCTGGCTCAGATAAATGCTCGTCTGTGCTGGCTTGGGGGGGGGAGTGTGTGTGTACCTTCCTCTGCCATATAAGGAAAACCAATTCGTCACATGTTTCCACTGGATCCTAATAAGGGCTGAGATGTCCGAGTGAAAACCTGCAGTTACTCACTTTCCTGCTCTGACGCCAAATACTTTGCATTCCACCGCGGCACTTCGCATGTGATTTTCAGGCTTGTTTATGTACTGGGATTCAAGAGGAGGAATAAAGCAGATTACCTGAAAACTTTAATACTTACTGCACAGAAAACAGGATTTATGCCAGCTCTTCCCCTCGCACTGCACTTCCTCAGCGAAGTAGACGGTTTTCTGGCAGCAGCCGCACTTGTTTCCCCCTCCGAAAGGCATTCTGTAAGCACACGGGGAGAGCCGGTTGTGTACATTTTTCATTCACTGTATATATAACGTCTCTCCTCTGGATCGGTGTTACTCAGCAGACAGACGCCATCTGCAACACTTGAGGCTAGATGCAACAATTCCTATAAAAGGAGAGGCACCAGCCGGCTGTGATACACTGCTCAGTCTTTCCTCTTCCTCGACTATTCATTCCTGGTTGTAAAATGCAAAGTGCCTGCTGCTGTGGCTCAGATACAGCACCAGACTGACCTCCATACAGAATGACATCACAGTGCATTCTGCATGTCAGCTCTGAGCTCAAGAATGAAATGTCTCTTTAATGGCGACGACTTCGTCTGATGTTATCATCTCACACAGAAAGTCGGCAATCTACAAGGTTGCTGGATAAACAGGAAATTCCCGGCATTCAATTTTGTAATCGCACGTTAACAGTCGTGACCCTAAACAACCCAGCAGGCTCGGGTAATGATTATTTGATCTCAATGCTTCTGAGAATAAATCAAAAAACTACTATTTTGGGATAGTTTTAGCATCTTTGAGCAGCGGTACCTTTTTTCAAGGTTGTTTACTTGTTTGTTTTTTCCTGTTGATGTTCAGGAAACATTCAAAATTACATTAAATAACATAACAGTTGTGTCCCTTTATGCTCTTCATAAAATGATGAAACATGTTGAAAGGCATCTAACTTATAAAGTTGGGCCTCTTGTAAAACAGCACGCGTTGGAGTTGTTTGATTAAAAGTAACTTAACTGGAAATCTCACTTGTAAAATTTGACCAAAACATGTTGATATCATAGCATTTTATTTCTAATTTGACCACTTCAGACTTCAGTAAAAACAAAAAAGCTTTTGTTGTCTCATCAAATTAACTCTTTACTGTTCAAATCAACAACACATGAACTCGATAACAACTTGTCACTCTATTAAACTGAGATATTTAATGTTTTCTGTATCCTTACGACTTAAAAAAACCTACCTGTGCTGAGGTGAAAGGCCGGTCCTCTAAGTGATATTCAGAGATGGCTGAGCTGAGTAGAGACACTGGTCTGATGAAGAGAAGCAGAGGGAGGCTGACTGGACACCAGGCTGATGAGGGGAGGAGTCAGGACACCGAGACAAAAAGAGGGAGAGAAGTGGGGAGGAGGAGGAGGAGGAAGATAGTGAGAGATGATGGACGGGGAGAGAGGGAGACAACGGGAGATGTCAGTGTATCAGAAACTGTCCTAGTCAGAGTTGAATGTTAAAGTCAACAGGTGGATGGTGACTTCAGTGTAATGCACACGTAAGTGACCCCAAATGGAAATTTGGAATTTTTTTAGTTTTAAGGACTTCCACACCAAGTAGTTATACAGCAAGACATCAGTAACTCTGCTCTTTGGGTTCATCTGAAAACCACTGATATGTTAAGATTTTACATTTCGTTACCTTCCAGCTGTTTGTTATGATTAAGCTCTTCTGTGGTATAGGCTCAAAAACCACTTGAATGGCGTGACGTCAAGGAGAACATCAAGGGCTTAAAATTCTCGTTTTTTCTTGCCAGAATATTGTTCCGATGTCTCATTTGAATATGGGAGAAAAACTCCAGACTGTTGCAAAATCTGTTCAGTTTTGTCTATTGAAAGGGAATTGAACGGCTGTCTTGAACAGCGGTCTCTACATATTTAGAAATGTAGATAGCCACTCACAGCATTAAGCCAAAAGACGGTCTGTAGAAACATTGTGAAACATTCAGCAGTTAAAGAGCTAGAAGTCTCTTCTGTAAGTGAAGACCAAAATGGGCAAAAAGGAGTGTGAGCATTAGATTTCCTTTCATCTGGTGGCTAGAAACACGACTCAAATAAATGCTAATTTTGCTTCATGTCTGCTCGATTTTGTAAACGAGCTGCTGTTTGCTCTCAGGCTCACCAGCCGTCTCTGTTTCTGCTGCCCCCAATTGGCTAAATCGTGCAGGGTACGATCCGCACTGCAGCCATCCTCCCCTCTGGCTCTTTTAGGGGGATTTTCTTCTCTTGTTTTTTTCTGTCTAGCAAGTGAAACACATGATCAGTTTAATTGAGGTCGGATGACTGATTTGGCAGATGAGGATCATTCCACAGTTCAGCAATTTTAAAAACTTCCACGGTTGCTTTGCACATCATTTTGGTATCTTTGTCCCACTGAATCGTCTTTTAAACTAGGGAGAAAAAAAAAAGAAAATCGCAGGTCCAAAACTGTTCACCAAATATGGATGTGAACAACCTCAAATACCCTTAATGCTGAAAATGTAACCTCGAAGTCTCTGAAGTTAGAACAGAAGTTAAAGAAGTTATCGCTGTCCTAATTATTTCAATACGACTGCACATCAACTTTTTATTTCATATTAAAACTGTGGGCTGACAGCTAATTATGGCTTGTCTGTGGGTTAGTATGTAGTGAATATGTTGCTGGAGCATGCTGTGTGTATGTTCCTGCCAATGCTTTTGTATCTGTTACCATAGATAAAGAGAGAGAGCTCCTGATAAGCAGCAGTGATATCCAGAGCGGATGTCCTGTAAATCTGTCTGATCCAAGAAGCAGAAATACTGCGGCCGCTTGCCTTACAAGGTGTTTCTGCAGAAAGCATGGGATGTTTTTTTTTTTCCCCCTCATTGGATTACTTGCTGTCTGAGACCTTCTGGAGGGGTTTAAGTGATTCATGTGACTCGGGGGGGAACTGGCTCAATCAGACAACTCCTGAAGAATCTGAACTTGACACACATTTTGCTGTAATCAGCAAACAAATGTTGACAAAATCAGGAAACCTCAGCTGAAGTGAGTCATCGTTTTGTAGCACATTACTAATATAATAACCTGACCTGACTGTACAAGTCTCAATATGTTACTTCTTCCCTCCTGTAGTCTCTGGAGCAAAACAATGAAAACCAAAAGGTTTGATGTAGTTTGAAGATGTTTTAAAGTCGCAGTGGATTTTTAGGGTTAGCACACCGCAGCTAATGAAATCTACATGACGTGATTCACAGACGATGTATTGTATTACATTTGTGTTCACGTTGGCTGTCGTCCCTCCTCACTCTCTGACTCTCTGACTCCCTTCCAGAAGTTGTAATGGGGAGCGAATGAAACGGGCACCTGGAATAAACGTGTGGATTTCTCTCAGTTGAAACACATTTGGGATAATGCAATATATGACAAAGGTCCAGTCGATTTGAGACATTTTTGATGCAGAATCCTACATGTTATATTTCATCATCGTCAGGTGGAATCTTTTGTGATTTGTTTATTTTTCATAACAGTGTAATGTTTGTGACGCTTTACTGAATCATTAAACATGGAGAAGGACAAATGGTCAGATTTACACATTATCATCATCTATAGAAACAAATACAGTTAATTGTATCCCTGAGGAGAAGAGACAGGATTTCATGTTTTCATTGCTCGTTACATGATGATTTAAGGGCTCTTTTGATAAAATATTGAACATATAATAAATAATGACTTTTTCTGGTTGGACGACTATTAAAAACAGGAGCTTTGTTTCAGAACAGAAACTCATTGTGACCGATTGTGTTCTGGAAGATATGAAATCTTTGAATGCAACACAGTTTTCTGTGTGAGAAGTTATATTCTCTTGGCATTGACATATGGCTGCGTTCTTGTGAAAACCTTGGAAAATCTCCGAAGTGTTATCTTATCATGAGCTAAGAAACCGCTTTCTTTCAGCTTTGTGACGCTGCATTTTCAGATGATTCAGTGAGTTTGTAAATTATTTATTCAGGATTACTCTGACAGTAAGGACAAACTAATCATTCCGAAAAAAAAGAATATCATCAATCATTTCACCAGACCGGAAACGGAATCTGAGGTTGTTTTCAGCTGTGATCCTCAATGAAAAGCTGCACAATTCAGTGGAATGTTTCTTTTCTTATAAAGTGATGGTATTCATTTAAGTTAAGCGATTGCATAAATCATCTCTAGCAGGTTGAAATACAAATTAAGTGCTTAGTTCCTCAGCATCAAATCCAGTTTTTGACATACTGTCACGCTGCATCACAATATTTGTGTTAGAAACCTGCAGCCTCAGTTTCCATGTCGTACTGCGTTTACCATTATCTAACATGCTCGGCTTCCTCTGGGAGGAAGAGAGGAGTGGAGTGACAGAGAGACTCATTGGATTTAATTCAGAAGAGGAGAGGATGAGAGGCAAAGGAAGAACATAATGCGTTAAAACAACTTAAAATTATCTTCAGCAGGTTGCAATTTAGATTTAGCTCCTCAGCATTGGGTTTTAATTTCTGACATGTTGTCATGCTGCATCACAATCTCTGATCTGTGCCGATGTGTTCGACTTTTGCAAACCGATGCAGATTCCATGCGGGGCTGCATCTACCATTTTCCATCATACAGTGTTTTTCCAGTTGGCAGCGGGGAAAAGTCACTGCACCTCTGCAACGGCTGTTTGGTGGTTCGTGCATGTGGACTTACGCAACACAGAACGACTGCTACATTCAGAGCATTGCTGGCATTTCACTGGCGATCTTGTACGCTGTGACATTTAACAATTGTTAGAGAGCCATGTTGGAGCACATCACACATGAAGTGACCTTTACGTTGTGATGGATGGATGTTTGGGCAGTGTAACTATAAAGTCATCCTGCTGCTCGCCAAAATAAAACTCCAAGGAACGATTTCATGTTCTCTTGCACAATTCTTCCTTTTTTTTCGTTTAGTCATTCAGTTTAAAAAACATGAATGCCAGCCCTTTCCGGCCTGGCTCAGATGTCTCCCCTATAAGAGGAGGATCAGGAAAGGTGAAACTGAGACTTGAGTCGATACAAGGAGGGAAGTAAAAGCCAGCAGAGAGAGATGCTGCCTGGTCTGCCATCCTCTCCCTCTCCCCAAGCCCTCTAGGCTCTTCACCATCATAGGAAGAGACAATGATGAACTCAAGAAGCCTATTTATAGCCGGCGATTGGCCAACACTAGCCCCTCTGTCTGTGCTCTGTGGACATCCGCCTTGGCTGGCTGTGTAGTATGTGCACATGTGATTATGCTCATGACTGAGAGGGAAAAGAGAGGAAGAGAGGGGAGGAGTGACAGAGACTCAATGGATTTAATCCAGAGGAAGAGGAGAGGATAAGAGGGAAAGGAAGATAGCAGGGCTGAGCTGGGCTGTGGTCCATGCTTCAGTGTGCTGAGGAGTGCTGAGTGCTTATTGGAGACTGATGCAGGAATTCAGCAGTCTCTTTCTGGCATTTGACCTGACGTGAAGCCAGGACTCCTCCTCTGGTGATGGTCTCCCTTTTGGCAGCATTGCTCGAGGAAGCTTTGCCAAGTTGTCAGGTGAGGAAGGAGATCTGGAGGAGGTGAGTTGACTTCACGCCGAGGATGATGTGTTTGCATAGCAACTAGCCGGCAACTGTGTGAGTGTGTTTGGCTTCGTGCACGGCGGCGTTTAGTGCTCAATCCGGTGTGGCTGATTTCCATGTTGTGTGTTATTTCTGCCAGAATAATCTCATGTAGACTCATATTGCAGTTTATGCATGCAGTGCATGTTTTTGTATTTAACTTTGAATGGAGAGCTCAAACAGTTAATTCACATTAACTAATAGAGTGAAGATAAATCAGGAATTATTTTGATCATTTATTCATCTTTTTTTTTTTTTTTCAGCAAAAAGGCCAAACATTTATGCACTGGAGCTTCTGTAATGTCAATATGTGCTGGTTTACTTGGTTTGAGGACTCAGACAAAACAAAACATTTTATTATGTCAACTTGGGCGCCAAAATATTTAAACAGGGTGACCATCAAATCTAATTTATCAAGAAAAAAAAACAGCCGAGTCAACAGATAAATTAAATGGGAATGAAAAATAATTGCTACTTGCAGCTGCGCTTCGCTGATTTACTATTTGAATATTGTATTATGTGGTCAACAGTGACCTAAATCCCACTCATTAAACAAAATGCCTTTCTCTCCGCAGTGTTTGGGGAAACCCGTAATGAAGTTACTAATCCAACTGAATTTAACTTTTCTAGCAGTAAAGCTCTTATTTTCTCTGTGTGAGGAAACAAAAGCAATCTGTTCTGAAACAAGTAGCTGAACGCGTCTGCACTAATTCATCTCATGTCATTTTAAAGGATTATGTAAAATGAAAATACAAGCCCTGTTCATCCAATAAACACTGTGACAAGCGTTCCGGGGGGGACATGAGATACACTGTGTTTGGGGCAGGATGTCGGTGCCGGACGACCCTCTCGAGCTGCAGTTTTTATGTGCTCTCAGCTGACTCGGGCTCTGCGGCACGTACTGTGGCTTTAATGAGAGGTGAGGGGAAGATGCAGTTTCATAAATTAGTCAGTAGAGGTCACATACGGGCAGAGATTATGTGCGAGTGATACTGAGACACACCCTGATTCCTCCTCTCTCTGGCTGTCTTCTGGCATGTACTACTCGCTGTAAGCCGTGCTGATGCAGAAGGTTGACAAGGTTTACTAACTGAGGCAGAACGTGCGCGCACTGGAGTGTGAAGTGCACAATTAATAAGCTGTGAGGGAAGGGTGAAGGATGAAGGACTTTGCTATCAGTTCAACGCACTTTGGTTGTTTGTACCTGCCTGGGAACTCGCTGATTCCTTATCTTGGCACCTTTAATTAAGCTGCGCTTATGTTCAGCCCGTTGCGAGGGATCTAATAATGTAGATAGCAATTTGTACCTCTCAAGGTCAGACAGCAAATGTATACTGTGTGTGTGTGTGTGTGTCTGCGCAGATTAATTACAAATTTCTGAATATTTCTGTGTCCAGCCGTTACAAGTCTTTGCATGTAATCCTCACTTATCTCCTGTCTGCGACTCAACACAGAGGGATGTAGGGCTCCAATTTCCAAAACTGCCTCGCTCTGTAATCTCTCCTCATGAACTTTAGTCATCCTGCAGAGCCATTTAACCTCATGGAGAAGCAATTTATTCAAATGTTGCATGAGGGAGTATAGCATAAGCCACCAACACCCCACCATGTATCTTCACACCAGTATTCCTGTTGTTTCATGGCTCCAGGCACACGCTAAATTTGGTCATGATCCACAACGTGTCCTTGGTCTGGTTTGTGACTTGATTGCGTGAGTCACTTCACAATATCTGGCCTCGCAACACACAGGGGGGGGTTGTCTTAGTCACTGTTTGTAATCCCCACCCAGATGATTATATGAGAAAAAGTGTGTGTGAGCCCATGCTGTCACCATGTCAGCACCCCTGTCATTCCTTTTTTTTCCCTTGAGCTGACACCTCTGAGTCGGCTTCCTTTGGCCCAGATTCCCTGTGAGGGAGACTGTGCCCTGTAGGCAGCCAACTACAAACATGCAGTGACAATTCAAATCAGTCCAGTTCACTGGCTCTGGCTGTGACTCAGGACATTGAGCGCCAGGCGGAAAAGATGCATACGCAACCCGCCAAGCTGCACTCTGACGGATGGAAAGTGAGGGAGACAAGACAGTGCGGGCAGTTTTATGAGGGTGTTCATCAGGTACATGTACGGCCCAATTCGAGCTCAGCACTTTTGTTCAGAGAGACCCGGGACTGGAACAGTGCCAGGTCCATTTGCAAGTCAGAGAGAGAGAGCGCCTGCCGGCTAAGTAGTCTGATCCACAGGCACCAACTGCTGCAGAGGATGTGTCGAGAGTATTGTTATGCAAGCAGGAAGAGAGCAGTCCCACTTTGATCCAGACATCGGACGCAGGCTGGAGCGCTTCAGTCCTCGATGCTGTTTGAGCTGGAGGCTGCTGCTCGCTGTCCCATCTGGGAATCTGCATATCGGACAGTGTTCTGTAGCACAGGGCTCGGCGCAGCCACTCTGCACTGTGTGATCATGAGAGGGATGGACTGATGGACACCTGGAGATACTTCATCACTCAGCTTGACGCTGTCAGCACCAAGTGGTCCTCGCTCCTCCTGCACTTCTGATCGCAGCGTTAAGTTTCGTGAACCTCATTTTAGGTAAGTTTGAGTATATGACAGTACAGTTTGACCAGTGACGTGAGAGACCGCTGCACAGTTTGAGTCCATTTTAATTACATTTTGAATCACTGAATTGATCTGAACTTTCCATTCCTTCCATTGACCTTGCTGCAAAGTAGAACAAGTGCATCTCGACAAAGTGCAGCGATTGTTGAGCACGCGAGCAGCCAGCAGACACAGTCCTTTAATGTTATAGTATCCCGTGGTTGACCGAGATATTTCTATCGTGTGTGTTTGACTGCGGGCACTCAGAGAGAGAGAGAGAGCTGAGGGAAACACGACACAGTCAGGCTGCTGAACTAATTCCTGCAAAGACTTTGTGGTCCCGTGCTGGACTTTTATTGTCCTGCCGGGGACGGGGAGTCATGTGCTCAGTAATCGTCTGGGATGTATTGCTGACTCATAGCAGTGTGTGTTACAGGCTACCACTGCATCAGGCTCTCACACTTCACACTACTCATCTCCTTGGTGTACACGGGGATACAGTAGACGGTGGCCGTTCATTCATGTATTGCCGTTTGATGTCTTCATCAAAGAGTGAATCAACGTGAGCTGCTCTGCTGGTCCCGGGAGCCATTTTCTTATGTGTGTTTTAAGAATAAGCACACATAAGACTCATATTTTAAGGTATACAACATATGTATGGATATCAAAAGAGGCTTTTTTTCAGGACCCTACTTTGGGGAAAATAAACCAGTTTTTCTGCAGTACTCGCTGCAGTCAATATTTTTATGAATCCACAATGAATTTTAACTTAAATCTCCAGCTCACACACAGCACTATGACGCATTTTAGCATCTTTCAGCTCATTGTTTTGGCTTTTTTTACTCCAGCTACTACTGATGCTGTTTTTCAAAAAGCATTATATTACCAGACCAGCACCAAATGACAGACTAATAAGGTAATCAACCAGTTGGTGAACATACGCGAGGATTTAGCAGCTAAAGGTCCAAATATTTCCTTCAGAGGTTGGTGGAGATCAAAGCAGAGCTAAAAGGAGTGTGAATATTGGATTTTATTCAATTTTGGGGCACAACTCCAAATAAATACTAATGCTGCTTAAATGTGTGTTTCAGCAGATGTTTGCTTCCCAGTTACAACTTTATGAGACATATACGACTTTTTAAAATGAAATAATATGATAAAAAAAGGCATTTTATTATTGTATTTCTTCCAAGTTAGCAAGCTAACCAGCCAACCCCCCGTCCTCCTGTCGGTCCAACGCTCCTATGCTCATTGTGTCAACAACAACAACACTCCCCTGGGGCTCCAAGCCCACAGATTGCTAGCTGCTCTGCTAAATGAACTAACTAGCTAACGGCAGCTACAGTTAGCAGCCGTTAATGGTTGTTCTTGTGATCTTTTTTATGAATTTGAAAGACAGAATTAGATATTTCAATCAGTAAAGAAAGAATCTGACAAAGCATTTGCTCTCAGCTATAGATACATGACAGTTTTTGATATCTGTTCTTGGCTGTGACACATTCTGGTGTTGCAGCTCTATAACCAGCCCTATCATGCACTAATGCACACATACAGTAATTCAATTCTAGAGAGTCCATGCGTGGCTTTGGGAATACCACTAATGGCGGGTGATGTCATTGCCAATGAAACGGATCTATCATGTGTGTAACGTGCTGCACTTTTGAACTTAACTAATTTCAATGTCACTGTAGATTACGGTCCAACAACACAGAAATAGTGTCCTGCGGTAGGACAGCATCTATTATGGTGGTGAAAAATGCTGCAGAAGGGCATAATTATCTCTCTCCACAACAGCCTGCATCATGTCCAAGACACTGTGAGAAGCTCTGCATACGTCCAGCATACGTCTCATCAAAGAAGCACCACTGCAGGCACTGTGGTCAAGTTGAGCTACTGCACAGCAAATCCAATCTCTGATTCGAAAATTACACACGTCACCAGAATAATTACGATGATTATGATATTTTTATAGCGCATGAATGCACAGTGATGTTATGATGGGATGTTTTCAAATGCTGGGTAGTGTCGTGTTCAAAGGGTGATTTTTTTTTTGTTCCCTCGTAAATGCCACGTCTCAGTGTGTCCTGAATCCAACTGTGTGTGTGTGTGTGTGTGTGTGTCGTGTGGTTTGCCTGGTTCGGAAAGTTTAGTCCACAGACACGCTTCAGTGGCAGACATGTTCCACCTTGGCTAACCCAAAATGAAATGTGTGCTGGCCTCGGAAAACCCGATACATAGTTTATGCGTTCCATATAAAGCTGTTATACAATATGGAGTGTTGAGGACAAGAGTTTTGTCACAGATCAACTACGAGATGTGACACGAGGCGACGACGACTCCTCCCATCTTGTCCAGAGGTTTCAGGAGTGGCTTCATGTTTTGCTCTGATGGCTGCAAGAGGTAAGAACGTCAAACATGAACGGTTTAGGTTGATAACGGGGGGTCTTTACACCATGGCTTGTTTCTTTTCAAGTTGCTTGTTTTAGGTCGATGTTGGCTCTGAAATTGAATTGCCTGTTTCGATTTGAAGGCTTCTTTGATAAATATATAATGATCAGTACTTGTTTTTAGCTTGAAGTGCCGTCAGATACGAACACATCATTCGACTTGGACTTTAGAGTACAGTGTTGTTCTGCAGTCTAAAGTCTTCAGGTTACAATTTATGTCACTGTTAACATCTTGTCGGCTGCCGAGTGACATGTTGCAGCCGCTGCATCTCCCTGGAGAACTGACATTCAGTGCAGCC